>OY720450.1:21437368-22037368 GCA_963082715.1 Harpalus rubripes
ACATATTTCGAATTTTAAAGGCACAAAAGCGACCTGGTAAACGCCCGCACGGTTGCCGGATGCGACCGATGGTCGTTTTCTTTGATTCCCCTTCCGCGGCAGTTTATACCAGCTCCAAAGTATTGCAGCGGGCCGTACACGATACCCGACACGGTTTAGACAGCAAATTTCATACTTTAGGTCTTTCTTAACTTCAATCAGAATGAATCCACCGGTTTTTTCAAACGGAATGTTTCTTGGCACCTGCAGTAACAAGCATATTCTCGATAATAAATTAATAATAATAATATGTTTATTTGGCATAGTAAAAAGTGAATACATACATAGCTCATGCCATAGTCAAAAATACAATATAGATTAAAATATATACAAGAAAAACATAGTATCCTTGCGGAATTCAGTATAAAATTAAGAAATTACAAATACACAAAAAATACTAAAATACATTGACAGAATTAAATTTGGTTAAATATTAAAATTTTAATATGTGCAATCGAAAAATTCAGTAAGTAAAATGCATGTTTCAGTAGCATAGTTTTTATAGATTTCTTAACTTTGGTACAGGTAGATCTTTAACATGGTCAGGTATTTTATTATATAGTTTGTTACAATTATATAAATAACATTTTTTAAACCGCTCAGTTTTAAATTTTGGGATATTATAGTTTTTAGTATTTCTAGTATCATAATTATGACAGCACTAATGTTGTGTGAATTTATTTGGGTTTAATTTAATGTAATTTAGACATTGCAATATATTTATATATATATATATATATATATATATATATATATATATATATATATATATATATATATGTATGTGTGTGTGTGTGTGTGTGTGTGTGTGTGTGTGTGTGTGTGTAGTGTAATCGTCACTGTCTATTAGTTAAGTAGATAAATTTTAGTGGGTATATCAGTGGGATGTTTTCTGGGCTTAAATTTGTTTTAGTAGATTCTTTTAAAATCTGTCAAGCTTTCGTGTATTTGGATTGTACACTTCATCAGGACACTGAAGTTGAAATACAAATAATTTTACAATGTATAAAATAATTTGATTTAAATGTATTTACGTTATGTTGAAGTTATTTGGCAGTCATTAATTTACATAAAAATAGAAGAACTTAAACTATACATTTGGTCTATCTTTATGACATTGTAAACCAAATGTATAGTTTAAGTTCTTCTATTTTTATGTAAATCAATTACTGTCAAATAACTTCAACAAAACGTAAGTTTCTTTAAATCAAATTATTGTATACATTGTAAAATTATTTGTATTTCAACTTCAGTGTCCTGATGAAGTGTACAATCCAAATACACGAAAGCTTGACAGAATTTAAAAGAATCTACTACAACAAATTTAAGCCCAGAAAACATCCCACTCATATACCCATTAAAATTTATCTACATATATATATATATATATATATATATATATATATATATATATATATATATATATATATATATATATATATATATATATACAGGGTGTTATATTTTAATGGACCCAGCAAATATCTCGCTTATTTATTAAGATGGCAATTTTTTTTCGTATAACATGATTTATACAGGAACATGTAAGCTACTTGATGACGGATGTACATTCCTGATACCACTTCCGGTTTATGTTTAATTAATATCTACTTTGAAATTTCAAATGGAACATACTATATTTTTTACAAATTTGAAAAGTACATCAAATTTTCTTTACAATCATGTTAAATATTCTATATGTTGCATTATTAAAAACTAAAATGGCGGGCACTTTTTTATACACCTAATTGGAAAGAGAATAGTGAGCCATGACTGTGGCTTGAAATAAAACATGTTGCTGTATAAATCATGTTATATGAAAGAAATTACCAACTTAATAAATAAGCGAGATATTTGCTGGGTCCATTAAAATATAACACCCTGTATGTGTAGGGTAGAGTTAAAATTTGTAATTTAATAAATATTTTTCTACAGTGGTCACGGAACTCTTTATTGTCTATAATACGGACAACACACTTCTGTATTTTAAAAAGTCTATCACAGTTTGTATCACTGTACCATAAAATTGTCCCGTAGTATAAACTGGATTGAAACAGTCCCTGGTAAGCTAATATTAAAACACTTTGTTTTACAGAAAGTCGTAAATTGCGGAATAAAAATATGAATTTAGATAGTCTACTTTCGGCGGTGGAGATATGTTGGAACTACGATCTGTTGCGGTCAATTTCGAGTCCGCGAACTTTTACGGATGCGTTTGTGTCTTGTGAAGGGCGTTTATTGAAGATCAGCGTCTGTGTTTTCTTGACATTTAATAAAAGCAAATTGTGAAAGTCCCATTCTTTGGCTTGATTGTTTTAAATATTCATCTACATATCGCTTTACAAGAATCGTCATGAATGTGGTGCTACATAAAATAAAAGCGTAATTTGTAAGAGGTAATGTGCTGGCCACAAAATTAAAAACAATATTCTGAAGGATATTGATATTAATGAGTATTAATTGTGGTTCTTTTCCATTTTTATAAAAATAAAATAAATAAAAATTTTACGATCAAAATAGATTTATTTGTACCAAGATGTTTTGTATTAATTTTGATCATTTAAAAGTAAAAATTTCCAAATAATAAAAATTTCTAACTCTAATTTTATTGCGTTTTTTCTAACAGAGATAACATTTTTATAAACAAAATAATTTTGGGGTTAAGTCAAGTCAAAGGAATAGAAATACAGAAATACAATAATAAAGATAAAATGCAAAAAAATTATCAGGCATAATTATTATTTATTGACACCAAAATGCGAGATGAACTTTAATATGAAGTCTTACAGTATTACATAAAATGAAAATAGATAAATATTAATACAGATATTATGCAATGGAATACTTATTGTACTATTTATTTTACATATACATTGTTATTTATTTATACATTAACCGAAGAGATTCCACTTTGTCGCAGTCTCATTGTCTTCATTATCTGCATTATCTCCATTGTCTCCATTCTCTTCATTACTTGGTTCACTTTCTTTGGATGGAGGAGGGCTGTTGGTTTGAACTTCAACATGTATCTGTCCTCTCTTGGGATCTAAAGTTCTTACGATCTTTGTTTGTGATGGTTCCATCTTCACATACTGCGTGTCCACTCCTGGAGTTCCAACAACATTGGAATTCGATTTTGAATCTGTAACTACTGTCTGGAGATCTTGATTCAAGATCTCTGTTGCGTTGATTCTTCCAGTTTCTGCTTCATCAACATCGATAATTTCAACAGGGATGTTTCCATAAGGAGTTTGAACCGATTGAGGGAAAGGAACAGGATAATTGGAAGGATAAACACTAGTTCCAGAAGGATATGGATTAGATCCTGGAGGATATTGACTTGGGTTAGGGTATTGTGGTTGTATGGTGTAACCACTTAAAGAATCTGGAGGCATTGTGCCAGTTGGTACAGAACCACTTGGTAGAGATCCAACAGGGATAGATCCAGCTGGTAAAGATACAGGAACTGATCCAGGATAATTTACTGGTATAGAACCACTTGGAAAAGATCCACCAGGTACAGAACCAGGATAATTTACAGGATAAGATGGATATGAAGGATACTGTGGGTACATAGGAATTCCACCATACATTCCTTGATAAGGATAACCATTTTGTGGATATACTTGCGGATATCCTTGACTGCCGAAATTATTAACGTCCCCTCCTGGATATTGAGGCATGTACGGGTATGGATATCCATACATTTGAGCACTAGTCAACACACCAAACGAGAGCAATGACACTAACAGTTGCAACATTGTAAGAGAAGTCATCGTTACAGTTGTTACAAACACCAAATGAGAAAATGCTTACAACGCAACTTTGTCTATGATACTTAAATATTATCTTATAAAACCATGATCTTTGAACTTATTTTTTTGTAATTTCAACGCAAGAATTATAATTGATTAATAACAATAGTACTATAGATTAATTTTATTAAAAAAATCATTGAAATTTTATGATAAACATGTTAAACAAAACAGTTATGTGTCCAGGTTTTTAAATTTTATTCTACCATTCAAATTTTCATATTAATTGCATTAATAAGTACGAGTATTCTAAGTATGCCAGGGTTTTTGTAGTTTTTTTAACCTACTAATCTCATTTTTTAAATGAAAACAGGATATATTTGAATAACAAATTTATTGTCAATAATATGTTACAATATTTTACAACATATTATATGTACAATTATATTTTCAACATTCTTCGATGTATGAACAATTCTTCACCACCAGATTTTCTTAGGAAAAAATTCTTTGTAAGAAACTATAACAAAATTCTTTGACAAATTAGGTTAGGTTGTGTTAAATTAGGTTATTGTTAAATCAAAGCAGATTGGCACACCCAACAATTGGTAATATGCCATTATGATATATTTATTTTATTTTAAGGTTAAATAAGTTATTATTTTCCAAAGTAGTATTAAGTAAGTAATATAGATTTCTTGACGAACAATTTTTCACGATGAATTGTCAATTAACCTCATTCTTCACCTATCCACAAGATGGCTGCGGATATTGAATTGGATATTGTTGAATCATATACGGAGGCTGTGGTTGGAAAACCGTAGACCTCATTGGCAACGGCAAACCCATAGATTGTGGTAAAGGCAATGATTGTGGGAAAAACAATGGTTGTTGAGGTAAAGCCACTGGTTGCGGTAAAATCTGCTGTGGTAAAGACTGTGGCACCTGAATAGCCTCGATTTGCACTTGCGGTATTTGACCAGGTTGACCACTTCGTTGATTCACTGGTAATGGCAATGGTTGTAATTGACTATACTGAACCGGTTGTGGTAAAGCAATCTGCGGAACCATTGGTTGCATCACCGGTTGTGGTAAAACTTGGGAATACTGAATTGGTTGTGATACAGGAACTGGCTGCATGAATGGTTGTTGTGGTAACTGTTGTGGTAAAACCATTGGATTCATACCAACATACTGGAGATTGCCATACTGCTGTGGAAATGACGTGTGTACTCCACCTTGGTCACATGATTGTGGCCAACAGTCTGGTTCTGCTTTTGCTTCTGGTTTTGGTTCTGGTGCTGGCTTACAAGTTACAAACACTTCCAAAGAAGAAAGAATAACAATCGCGAATATATAATGTACTGAAGCCATGTTCTAATCTTTTCTACTGAATGTTGCGAATAACAATGTTATTCAAATTTTTGGATTATCAATCCGATGACCGTTGCTCCATTGTAGGATGTTATGAAATATGTTAGTATTTTTAGATTATAAAAAATAATCAGGCCATAAAATTATTATTTTTCAAGATTTTTAATCTATATTATTTCAAATATTCTCAATTAAATATATTATTTTTGTATACTAATTGATTAATTAAAATTATCAGAAGACGCATTATCATTGCCACTACAACGAAAGATTATACCTTTAACCTTATACATAACTTTACATGATACACCGGGATAAAAAATTTGAGCACCACCATTAGACAAAAAAACAGTTGCAAACCAGAAGTACTCAAATATATTTTTTGTGCAACCGGACACGAAATAAGCATTTCGCAGCCGCAATACAGGCCGCAAAATATTTTTTTTTTCAAACGTCGTAGAAATGACACTTTTTGTGACTTGATTCACAAGGTAGAAGTTTCATTTCTACGCTGCTGGAAATTTCTACGCCGGCGGAGTAGAAATAAAATAAACAAATATCCATAGAAACTACATAGAATTAGCGAATAAAAAGAAAAGTAGTGCGTTTGAAAGAAAAAATAATGTGTCATTCGGAATAAAAATGTCATTGTGTGCCTCGCATGCAATTGTCCGAATCGCTTCTCTCGTCGTGCAAACTTCCATGCTCGCCACACAAAGTATCACTTTTACTCCTAATAACACAATATACTATTTCGTGACCGTTGTTATGGTAAAATTAGGTAAACAATCACTTTGACACTTGAAAATTGCATGGTTTTGTTTATCAAATGTTAATCCCATAGCTACCTTGCAAGCTAACTTTCTATTTACAATGAAATGGTTTAAAAATAATAAAATAGAAATTACATATTTTTTACGATGGCACAAAAAATATTGTATACACCTTGTCCGCGAAATCTTTTACCGCCCTCGAGATTTCTTGCCTCTGCCGCAAGCGGCCTCGGCGACAATTTTTCTCTCGGTACGCTAAAGAAAGATTTCGCGGCCTTGATATACAAATAACTAATTTTCAAATTCGAAAATTTATGAAACATTTTACAAAATTTCTACTTAATGCTAAACTAAGTGATTTTTACCTTCCGTCACCTTTAGGTAAGGAAGATATTGTCTTTGGTCAAAAATTTCGGTGGTGAGTTTTTAATGAATAAGCACGTTTTAAGGTCTGTAGAATACGATTTTACTATTTTTACGATGATGTCTGTATGTGTGTGTGTGTGTGTAACAAAATTTTCGTCTACGATAACTCTAATACTACAATTCCAAAAATTATAATTCTTTCGTATTCCTCTTCGTTGCATCTATATGAAGAGCTGATTAGATTTTGGTTATAATTGGTCAACCGGAAGTACTCTTATTTGAAAATTTTAACAGTTTTTCTGGAAAAAACGATGCTAAATATCATTTTTTCACATTTAATGTTATTATAAATATTAAAGAACATTGTATTCTCTATACGATTTGACTGCATTTTATACTTAATATTAAATGGATATAGAGTTAAAAAATTATAAAGAAATAAAATTTTATAAAGTAGACATAGCTATGAAAACAGCTACTATATTATGAAAATTCTGATTGAAAGATGTCAGTGTCAATTGACATATTCGTAGTATATTTGTGTTATATTATAATTTTACTCGAAATTTAGGATCTTTTGCTCGAAACTTTCTGTATGGAATTTTTATAAAGTACATACAACTGTCGAAAGGTAATGTACGTATAAGAAATTTAGAATCTTTTACAAGGAACTTTCTGTATGGATTTTATAGAAAATACATAGGCATTTACGAAAATTCTACTGGTAGATACCGCATCTACCGACTGTGTTCGAAAACACGACTGGTAAAAAGTTACCGTGTTCGAAAATAGTACAATATCTACCAGATCCATCTACCGAATTCATGAAGAATCTAATCTCAAAAAAAAGGTAGTGATGCAAAGTGAAGTGCACGCGTTAAAAGTGGAAATGTGTTCAAAGTATGACTCTGCTCAGTTTGTTAACTACATCAAATTTCTAACCTGTTTCAAATTTTCAATTTTTTTTATAGGTTATGGATCTACCCTGTTTATCACTTCTTAAAATATCGATTCCGGTATATATAACCTGATAAACAGCTGTTTACTGGTAACAGTTCACAGGTAAAATTTTCGTAAATGCCTCATATAACTGACGGAAGGTAATGTGCTGGCCACATCAGATTTTTTTATTTGTACTTCCTGCCTACTATTTTTAACTATTTCCGCGAATTGTGGCAACTACAGAATAGTATATTTTGCAACTAGTAGAAAAAGTATTCCATTTCCGGGCGCCTGGCTCAGTAACCAAAGAAATGCGGGAATGTACTTTTCGTACAAGTGTAAATACCATATTTTATGTGATCAGTATATCTAAATTTTAAAGATCAAACATGAAAAAAAAATAATAAAAAATAAGTAGGACTATACTTTTGTTTTTACAAGAAATAAAACCGTAGTAAATAATATTCCAAATTAAAGCCAGGAAAGTAATTCCAGTACAATAATTATTTTACGCACAACTCCAAACAAAATTATTTGTTTACATGTTCGTTACCATGGCTGAAACTGAAAGATTACACCCTGCGGACGACAAAGTAGAGCAAAAGTCCGGCGACTAGTAAACAAAACGTTAAAAATATAATTGTAAGAATCTATAATCAACACTCTTAATTTATATCAGTTCCGCTGAAGCTTCACTAGCTTTTATTGGAATTGCTTCAGGAATTTCATCAGAAATTGCTTCCAACGCTGCAATCTTCACGTTTAAAATAAATCACATAACCAAATAGTTAGTAATGCAACACATCGCCTTATTGTTTTGTGGCGTAATATTTTTACATAGCAACAAGCTTTAAATTTATTTAAAAAAACTAATGTGGCCAGCACATTACCTTCCGTCAGTTCTATGTATTTTGTATAAAGGTTATACAGAAAGTTCCTTGCAAAAGATTCTATTTCTTGTACATTTTATACAAATTCCATACAAAAAGTTTCTAGCAAAAGATCCTATATTTCCAGTAAAATTATAACATAAAAATACTGTCAACTGCACTTGGCACTGACACCTTTCAATCATAATTTTCTTAATATAGCAGCTGTTTCCAGAGTTATAGCATAGCTGGCTAATATATGATATTTAATTTCTTTATAATTTTTACCTTCCGTCACCTTTAGGTAAGGAAGGTATTGTCTTTGGTCAAAAAATTCGATGATGAGTTTTTAATCAATAAGCACGTTTTAGGGTCCCTAGAATACGAATTTACTATTTTTACGATGATGTCTGTATGTGTGTGTGTGTGTGTGTGTGTGTGTGTGTGTGTGTGTGTGGATGTGTGTGTGTGTGGATGTGTGTGTGTGTGTAACAAAATTTTCGTCTGCCATAACTCTAATACTACAGTTACAAAAATTATAATTTTTTCGTATACTTCTTCGTTACATCCATATGAAGAGCTGATTAGATTTTGGTTACAATTGGTCAACCGGAAGTACCATCATTTGAAGATTTTAACAGTTTTTCTTGAAAAAACTATGTTAAATATAATTTTTTCCCATTTGATGTTATTATAAATATTAAAGAATATTTTATTCTTTATACGATTTGACTGCATTTTATACTTAATATTAAATGGATATAGAGTTAAAAAATTATAAAGAAATTAAAATTCATAAAGTAGCCATAGCTATGGAAACAGCTACTATATTAAGAAAATTCTGAATGAAAGATGTCAGTGTCAAGTGAAATTGACAGTGTGTTTGTCTTATAATTTTATTGGAAATATAGGATCTTTTGCTTTCTGTATGGAATTTGTATAAAATACATACAACTGCTTTAAGGTAATGTACAAGAAATAATAATAATAAATCTTTTATTTCTGCAGATACATTACACTGTAAATAGATAACGTCAGAAAATAATAATTTTCTGTATGAAATTTGCATAAAATACATGCAACTGCCGGATGGTAATGTACAAGAAATAGAATATTTAATTTAGCAAGGAACATTCCGTATGAAATTTGTACAAAATACATACAACTGACGGAAGGTAATGTGCTGGTCACATCAGATTTTTTAACTATGTATATTAAATTATAATCCAAAACTTTTCAATTTTATTATTTACGACTTATATATCAAGGGGAAGAACATTTTTTTGGTTAAAATTAATTAAGCAGAAGTGACACTTTACTTGAAGCTCCGAACAGATTTCCGTGAAAAATATATTATGATATACTCCAAATCTTGTAATATTTAGTATTTAAGACTTTTATATAAAGAAGAACATATTAAATTTTGGCCAAAATTGATAAACCGAAAATGATTCTTTACTTGAAGTTCTCAACAGATTTTCGTGAAAAATATATTATGATATATTCCAAAACTATTCAAATTTGGTATTTAAGATTTTTAAATTAATGAGAACGACATGTTAGATTTCTTCTAAAATTGATAAACCGGATGTGATACTTCAAGCTCTGAACAGATTTTCGTGAAAAATATAATAGGATATATTCCAAAACTTGTCAAATTTAGTATTTAAGACTTTTATATAAAGGGAATCAACATATTAGATTTTGGCTAAAATTGATAAACCGGAAGTGATACGTTATTTGATGCTCTGAACAGATTTTCGTGAAAAATAAATTGACACAATCCAAAACTTTTCAGATTTGATATTTAAGACTTTTATATTAATGAGAACGACATACTAGATGTTTTCTAAAATTCATAAACTACTTTACAGGAAGCTAAAAACAGATTTTTTTGAAAAAATATATTAAAACGATTCCAAACTTCTCAAATTTGGTATTTAAAACTCGTGTTTAATTTGAAACAACATTAGATTTTGATTATACCTATATGAAAAACCGGAAGTTGTACTTAATTTGGAGCTCTTAACAGATTTTCGAAGAAAAACATTATAAAATATAATCCAAAATTTGGTATTACAGACTTTTCTATCTATTGGAACAACAAATTAGATTTTGTTTACAAACGATCAACTGGAAGTGATACTTTACTTAAAGCTCATTGTTATTTCAAATATTTTTGCACCTAATCTAAGATGGCGGCTTGCGCCTCGCTTCCCCAAGGTCCCGAACTAAATAACATATATTAAAATTATTTATACCCCATCTTCTATAAGGCAAAGGTCTTTTCTGTCTCCATTGATTAGACTAAAAGGAATAATGGTATCGATTAAAAGAGAAAAAGCAAAAATATCGAAGAAATTGTGAAGGGGTTTGTGTAGAAACAAAACTGGAGGAAATTATAATAAATTTGCTATAATAAAACATTATTTATTGATATAATATCATTTTGTACGTAATATTAGAGGAAGAAAAGGGGGGACGGTATTGAGATTTTCAATACCAGCAGGCTTAAAATTAACGAAGTTATTTATAGACTAAATTAATATAAAATAAAATGTTTCCGAATAAACTTCACGCTTCACAGCATTTTCTTATATGATTTGTACCATGATAACAAACTTATCAAAATCACTGAAAGATACTCCTACTTATTCATTTGGTTGACTTTCGCTAAACGTCTATTACTCACATTATTATGAGAATTAATTATATTATTTTTTCCATCTAAAATGATTCATTTTATTATTTTGATTCACTGACTACTTACAATTAGCAGAAATATGTATTTGCCAAATACATAATACAATAAAGTTGTTACTAAATGAAACTAAATATAAATCAAAATATATCTCTGAATTATACAGGATGTTAATGAAGAGGTAATGAAAATTTATAGAATATGTAGGGGATGCAAAATAAACTAACAATTACTTATAAAATCATTTCTGGAAACGCAACGTTGTCAAGCTAGGATCTTAAAAGAGTAATTATCTGCCTTAATTTTTGTAGGTATCAACGCAAATTTTGTTTGATATAGATTTCGAAGTAGTTAGACAATACTAATTATTATAGACATCCACTGTATTAATAAAGGCGATTAATAATAATAGAGATAACTGTTGAAATTATTAATTGCCGATTAATACATGCGTTAGTTACAATATTTTTTCCATTGAACTATTTTTTACCTCTCGCTAAGAGAGGTATTGGATTCATGCTAAAAATCGCATATCCAGATTTTAGTGAATAAGCACGTTTTAAGGTGCCTAGAATCCGATTATAACATTTTTACGATGATGTCCGCATGTGTGTGGGGATGTGTGTGTGGATGTTGGATCCACGTTTTCTCAAATACTATTATAAGACTTAAGACATTTTTAACTACGGATTCCTCAATCTAACAATAATGGGAAGAGTTGATTAAGTTTTGGTAACAATTGTACAAGCGGAAGTAGTAGTTACAAGAAAAAAATCATCTAAATATTATTTATCGAAAATTTATGTAAATACTTATATTAAAGAACGTTAAATTCTTTATTCGAAAAAAATAAATTCATTAATATATGTTCTATAGATTTGGAGATAAAGAAATGCATATAAAATAATTTGATGTAATAAATCTCAGATCAAACTACTTCAAAGCAAGAAATTCAAATGTTTGTAATTAACACATAAATGTCACTGTCAAAAATATTTGTATGCCACTGTTTTTGTTTTTGTACATCATTATGAAGATTATGAAAATAAATAAAAAGTCAACAATGCAAAAGAATATACGTAAAAAAGAATATAAAAGGAATTTGCGAAAAAATGACGAATATAAAGAAAAAGAAAAGGAAAGTAGAAAATGAAAATTTCAGGATATTGAATATAAGGAAAATGTATGTATTGTAAATAATTTATATTAAAATATCCCATAGATTTTGCAAATATATGTGAGAATTATTTTGTAGTGAGACATGAATATATGTATTTGTATTTAAAAATATTTTTCGTTTTATGCGTATAACCAGGTAAAATATCTGGCGAGAGGTTATGTGCTGGTCACATCAGATTTTTTAAATTGGAAAAAATCTTATTTTATATTACTAACCTTGGACATTCTTTTTAGCAGGAATAACTATGGTTAATTATACTATAGTCGCCATCAATTAAGTAAGGGCTGATGCTCAACTTTTTTCCCTTCTCCGCACCCTTTCTCTTGCCCTGCGATGTTGCCGCTCCTTCATAACTTAGCATTTTTAACAATGCCCATGAATTGACAACAGTGTAGAAATCTTCGGTCCATACTTATTTGACGGCAGTTATAACATCGTTTGTTAATATAATACCGAAATCGTTCATTAATTACGGATCATTTATAAACAATTTTCTATATATTAATGAAACCCTTTAATAAACGATCAAAGAAAAAAGTTATTTAATAACGATTTACAACATATTTTTTATATTTACAACGTTATTTAATCACAAAATTAAATGTATTGCACAGATATTTTATATACAGATTTAATTTTATTTTTACGTTACCGTTAAAATAGAAAATAGTTGAAACTCTATTGAACTATTTCATAGTGTTTTGAAATTTTTACACTAATTTTAATTCCATGGATATAAACTATGTACTTAGTTCTAAACAGTTTAAAACAAATTCTAAACTCACAACTTAATTAATAGTAAAAATATTTATGCAGAGAAGGCACGTCATCAAAACATTACAAAATGAAAAAGAAATAGGAAAACGAAAAAATACATACTATTTTTTGCATACTATAAGAACAGTATATTTTAATTAAATTTATAATTGTTTTAAAGTCGAAAATGTTGAATGGTGGTAGCAGAAGCTTTTGTTTTAACTAAAACGCTGTTTTAAAAAATATCAAATTTCATAATTTAATAATAATAAATAATATCAAATTTATCAAAATATGATTTAAAAGCAGAACATAGTTAGTATTCAAACAAATATATTTAATAAAATCGCGATTTAAACATAAGTATAAAATTAAATATTGAAATTTGAATTTAACATTTTTTAAAACAGCGTTTTAGTTAAAACAAGGCTTGTGCTACAAGCTATTGTTTTTATCGAATTTTTTATTTATTTAAAATAATTGTACATAGTTCATTTTCATTTCACTTCTGGATTTGAAAATTTATACGTTTACATGACATGTATATTGTCGATTGGCCATAGGTGGTGTTCTATTATTTGTATGAGAATATAATTCATGAGTCACGTGACATGTTTCCCGCCAATCAACATTCAGAGTCTCCCTAGTTACATGTCTATTACAGCGATGATAGAAAACAAAGATATTATCACCTTATTTATATTTCTTACTAAGGGATTTGTTTTCTTTATTTGACATTAATAGTTAATTTTGAATATAAAAATGTGCGACAATCGTTGGGCTGATATCAACAACCATGTTGTAATATAATATATTAAAAATTAGGTTAGCAGCACACACAATGTGTCACAAAAATTCATCATATTCTCTCATTAAATATAAGCTCGTGATATGATTTATAATCGAATGTATCGCTCTTGAAATCGAAGCAGCACAGCTCATGAAATCGAGTAGAAACTCGGTTTCACTTGCGAATATCATCGATGAAATCATATCACTTGTTTTATTACGTATGACAGTAAATTTTATAGGTTATGTTTATATTGAACAAAAACTCCTACTTGGTGCGTGCCCTCAATGAATTTTCAATACCATAAACTGCAAATATAATTTTACGATGATATTCAATTATTATTCGTCTAATAAATCAATTAACTTGATCGCAAAAATTAGCAACGCAAGTAAATACAATTATGCAACACACATTACAGTTTTTAAAATTAAATTAGTGTACCATGTAAATCTAGTAATTCAGTGACGTCATTATCTAGGTACAAACTTTGATGACGTGCATCCTCTGCATAAATATTTTTACTATGACAAAATTGATTAATTATATTTGTTGTTTTTGTAAAAATATTATTGTATTCCTACTATTAATAGGATTACAATTTATATGGATATCACAAAAATAATTTTTAGTTGAAACGGTAACATTTTCCTAATGATCTATTTTCATCCAGCTATTGCTCGACATTGTCCATTGACAGCTCTGAACCCCGAGGCACATGAAGTTCCTATAATGGACCTGTCATGTAAGTCAGGAATGGCTATGGTCGCTGATTCTTTTTCAGGAGCTGTTTCCGAATTAGCAGCAACGTTACCTCGACGGACGTCTATATCCGGATCTGGAAAAATAATATTCATCAATATACTGATTAATTAAACTATATACCGAGTGTCTACTTTTCATATGGCTGTAAATTCTGCCCTATTAATTTTATAACTAAAGTGTAAATAAAAAAATGTTCAATATTAAAAACTGCATCAAATGAATCTTCATTTATTGATTAATAGTGTAACGCGCGAGCACCGCAAGCGTCTAAGTTAGTGGTCGCGAGCAAGTGGCGAAGTAAACAAACGAGACCTATTTAATTACTTCTGGTCGCCAGAAGCTTTTGTATTCGACGGAATGTTCGAGAATTATCCAGAAGGTAATAAGCAATAAGCAGCCCGAGAGTTAATTCAGATGAGTCCGTGATCACATAACATTGTTTACTATTTAAAAAATAGAAGTTGATAGTCGTATCTTTTAAACGTGACTTTATAAAAAATATCTACATCTGCCATCAAATAGTATAATGAAAATAATAAAGCTTTTATATAAACCATTTATTACTTATAATAAAAAAAAAGTTAGGGGGGGCATCTCCAAAATAATAAACAATTCGAAAGATTGTGTATTTTTATTAGTATGTTTATTATTTTATTTATCTATAATACGTGAATGATAATACGTAATAATTAATTTTTTTTAAATAACAGGGGGGCATGTACCCCTGTGCCCGCCCTCTAAATCCGCCACTGCAACCTGTAAAAAGAGTAAACAATATTGTTTCTCCTTGTCTTAAAAAATAAATGACACTGCGCAACATTTTTCAAAACTGAATCAGAATTGCACTGCTTATTTTTTATCATTATCATACCACGAGCAAATAATAATTAAATAAATTTTTAAGCAGATAAATATGTATTATTGTTGATGTAATAGCTTATTTCATATCAAAAATAATCATAAATTAAATCAAAAATTAATATTATCATATGGCAATATATATATATATATATATATATATATATATATATATATATATATATATATATATATATATATATATATACAGGGTGAGTCTGGGAAGACGCCCCCCTCCTTTAATTTTTTTATTATAAGTAATAGAAAAAAATGGCTCACATAAAAGTTTTATTATTTTACATATACTATTTGATGGCAGATGTAGATAACGTAACAGTGCTATACAACTTAGCAAATAAGTTAAATTAAGTAACAAACAAATGTATACTTTTTTGACATTAATTTAATTGTTTTACATTGTTACGTTTTGTTTATTTTCACATAGCCACCTATAATATTTGTTTAAAAATTATTTCTAATATTTCTAAATTATCTCATTTTTCTCGAAATTTTTCAAATACATTAATAAAAAATAATACATCGTTGAAAAGAGAAAAAATGGCGGTTTCTATTTTATTAAAATAATTATAGGTTGCCATTTGAAAAATAAAAGTGGATAGTCGTATCTTGTAAACCTGACTTTATAAAAAATATATACATCTGCCATCAAATAGTATATGTAAAATAATAAAACTTTTATATGAGCCATTTTTTTCTATTACTTATAATAAAAAAGTTAAAGGGGGGGGGGCGTCTTCCCAGACTCACCCTATATATATATATATATATATATATATATATATATATATATATATATATATATATATATATATATCTGACTTGGTGTTCATTTTTCAAACATAATGCTACAATTTTTGAAAAAATAATACATTCATAATTTCATTTAAAAATGACTAATAATTAGATGTTGGGGAAAAAAATATTGGAGATGCAGTCTTGGAAAAATGATTTTATTAAATTGTCATTTATTTAACAATTCCGACGTTTCGGTTCCTAATAAACCATCGTCAGGGCTATGCTAATATATGGTTGAAAAAACTAACAATTATATTACGAAAATACAATAATAAAGGTATCGTCATACAATTTAAAGAATGGTAAAATGCGTGCATAGATCAGAGCTACAAAAGTGAAACAGTTTAACTTTTGAATTGTTAAATAAATGACGTAAATAATAAAACTTTTACCAAGACTGCTTCTCAAATAATTTTTTCCTTAACATCATACCAACAGTCAAGAAATGCCAGTAACTACATATATAATAATTGAAGTATGATAAAATTATATTAAAGTGTATCATTTTATAAAATATTTATTAAATAACATAACACAGACATTTTTAAAGTAGTCACTAATATTAACATGTTATCATTTAGATAAGTAAACCACAAAAGATTAAAATTATATGTAAATAAGCCTAGACGTACAAATTGACATAATTTTTAAATAACTTACATGGTGTAGTGGTGCTAATAACAACATCATCATGCGAATGTTTACAATTCGAATCATGCACATGGTTTGGATGTACAATACTGTGCACTTTATGAGCTAAATTCTTGATTGTATTTTTAATTATTTCAAAAGATTCAACTTCATTGCATTGTTGCAACATACACAATATCACCACAAAGAGAAAAATTTTTACATACATTTTGCTGCACTAAATATCATGTACTGTTTAATACATCTACATATGTTACAGAAAATACAGTGACATTTAACCTCTAAAATGATGTCATCAATATTTAGATAAAAAATATGATTTATAAACACAGTGGGTTTTTGCAAATTCTCAAAAAAATTGAGGTTAAGTAAAGATGATTCTACATCGATTTCTCACTAACTTATGGCCTGGTGGACACCTGTAGTAAATACCTCCTGGTGTGCCCCACGAAATACTACGACGCAGGGTTAGGTTAGGTTTCGCAAAAGAATACAAATCCATATTTGGCATTGAATAACAAACAGCAATTAAAGATAACAATACTATTATTGTTAGTATTTTTAAATTGTTAGACGCCATGTCAAGTACGTAACAATTGATTATCAGAATCGTTTCTTGGAACCAACAAGTAGATTATTGTTGCGTTCAAAGGTCAGGGAGTTGTTGATCTTAAAACAAAAACAGATATTAGTTATGGCTTATAATTTTATGATAAAATATAGTTTACCTGATACGCAGATAAAATACGACTGAGTTCTTCTCTCTGAAATATTCTAATATAAAGAAAAATGTTCTTCAGCGACGTAGATATTTCTTTGATCTATTTTAAGATGTAAATATCCTGTAGTTTATCAAAATACACAAATTTGTAAATGTTAACAGACTTAACTTCCACTTACTTTTATTATATATTCCTTGAATTTTTACCAGAATTATCTTCTGTGACGTCATTCACGAAATTACTCATTAGAAAAGAATTCTGGGAAAATATACTTAAGGGAAACACCTAAAATAGATTAGAATTGTTTGTATTTACAAACTTAATATTTAATGATTAAGCATTTCGTTCGTTTAAAATTTAAAGCATCAACATACACAAAATGAAAAATTTTATACCTATATTTTGTATTTTTCAAACGCGAATTTATTAAAGTGGGAGTGCGTGGGAGGTTTATCAGCGCCACCAATTTTTACTAAATTATATATTATATAATCAAGGCCGGTTTCAAACAATTTGCCAAAAATTGTCTACTTCATCCAATAAAATAGCTCTTTCCAAAAGTTGTACCTAGGCTTTTTACCTGTTGCCATCATAATTAAGACTGGTATAGGAATCATACCTAAATATTGCATATCCAGATTTTAGTGAATAAGCACGTTTCAAGGTTCCTAGAAACCCAATTTTAACATTTTTACGATGATTGAAGGGCAATTTCTCCAATACTACAGTGCGTTCAATAAAATTCCTAACTCGGAGTACGCTTTGTACAGAGAAACGTATGTCTGATCATTACTCATTTCAAAAGTCAAGATGTCAAAATTGATCTTAAAATGTAATTTTAAAAGGAAAAGACAATAAAGAAGGATACAGTTTATTGAAATTCGCCGTTTTCTAATTTCTTTCGATTTCTAAAATAAGATTCAAGAAGAAAAGCTTTGATTTCTTTAGATAACATTTTTGACAATATCTCGTGTCAAATTGACATTAAATTAAATACTTTTAAATTGACATACGTTTCTTTGTTCATAGCCTACTCCGAGTTAGAATTTTTTTTGAACACACTGTACTAAAGACCTATTTACCTACGCATTCCTAACATTAATGAGAAGAGTTGATTAAGTCTTGGTAACAACTGGACAACCGGAAGTAATAGTTTCTTTAGAAAATTATATTTTGTAAATTTATGTTATTTCAAATATTAAAGAATTCTCCATCTGACACAATTAAATTTTTTATTCTGCTGTAATAAATCTCATAGCCAAAACAACGCCATGGGAACCAGTTGAGAAATACAAATATTTGTAATTGACAGATAAATTTCAGAATGCAGAGTAGTTTATGTACCTATCGGGCCCGGGCGGGTTTGTAATACTAACTCGATATAAAATTTAAGAGTCTAGAATATATAGAAATGTAGGAGAAAACTTCGCCTTAGAATGAATTTATAATTACATAAAGAAAAATCTGATGTGGCAAACACATAACCTCTCGCCAGATATTTTACCTGGTTGTACTCATAAAACGAAAAATATTTTTAATTACAAATACATATATTCATGTCTCACTACAAAATAATTCTCACATATATTTGCAAAATCTATGGGATATTTTAATATAAATTATGTACAATACATACATTTTCTTTACATTCAATATCCTTTTCGTATATTCTTTTGCGTTGTTGACTTTTTTTATTTTCATAATCTTCATAATGATGTACAAATATTTTTGACAGTGGCATACAAATGTTTTTGACAGTGACGTATATGTGTCAATTACAAACATTTAAATTTCTTGCCTTGAAGTAGTTTGATCTGAGAATTTTTACATCAAATTATTACCTCTCGATAAGAAAGGTATTGAATTCATGCTAAAAATCGCATTTCCAAATTTTAGTGAATAAGCACGTTTTAAGGTCCCTAGAATCCGATTATAACATTCTTACGATGATCTCCGTATGTGTGTGTGTGTGTGTGGATGTGTGTGTGGATGTTGGATCCATGATTTCTCAAATACGAGTAGTATAAGACTTAAGACATTTTTAACTACGGATTCCTCAATCTAACAATAATGGGAAGAGTTGATTAAGTTTTGGTCACAATTGGACAACCGGAAGTAGTAGTTACAAGAAAAAAATCATCTAAATATTATTTATCGAAAATTTATGTAAATACTTATATTAAAGAACGTTAAATTCTTTATTCGATAAATATAAATTCATTATTATATCTTCTATAGATTTAGAGACAAAGAAATGCATATAAAAAAATCGGATGTGGCCAGCACATAACCTACATACATTTATTTGACATATCTCTAAATCTATAGAAGATATAATAATGAATTTATATTTATCGAATAAAGAATTTAACGTTCTTTAATATAAGTATTTACATAAATTTTCGATAAATAATATTTAGATGATTTTTTTCTTGTAACTACTACTTCCGGTTGTCCAATTGTTACCAAAACTTAATCAACTCTTCCCATTATTGTTCGATTGAGGAGTCCGTAGTTAAAAATGTCTTAAGTCTTATAGTATTTGAGAAATCCTGGATCCAACATCCACACATCCACACACACATCCACACACACATCCACACACACATCCACACACACATCCACACACACATCCCCACACATATGCGGACATCATCCTAAAAATTTTATAATCGGATTCTAGGGACCTCAAAACGTGCTTATTCACTAAAATCTGGATATGCAATTTTTAGCATGAATTCAAGACCTCTCTTAGCGAGAGGTAAAAATCTATATACTGGGTGTCCAGGATAACTTTTCCAACATGGGGATCTCGAGAACTATAAAAAAAACAAAATCGGTTAAACTAGACAAAAGTTCCCCAATATAAGACCATTTTAATGGTGTTTTGTTATTTGAGAAAAAAATGCATAGGTCACTAGATCTAGGCGAAAATGTAAATTTTACAGTTTTTTATTTTTTCATATATCTGCCAAATGTGAAATAATGCTAGATTTTAATTTGCACATATTGAAGCCACTTTTTTATGTTCTTTCGAATGGCGATGCTCATTTCTTTTTATCACTATTAGTTTTCGAGTAATGATGTCAAATATTTAATTTTTATATGGGCGTCATATTGGAAAGTTGCACCATTGAAAAGCTTTTCAACCATGTGTAATGTGTCTATTTTCATTTGTTTCAAACACCGAAAATACATTTTCTAAATTTATAGGTTAAAAACAATGGTCGTTGCAATGAAACAAATGATATCATCAATCATATATTTCTTTAATTTATAATATTGATATCTTTTAATATTTCCAACATGCATAACATTTAATTTTTTTTTTATTATTTCGTTATAAATGTCATTACCTACTATGACGTTTAAATAAAAATATTAAGACTATAAAATTTTGAGAACTAATTAAAGAAATCATCAATGAAAATATTCAAATTGTTATACTTATCCAATTGTGTTTTTAAATTGTTTCATTGCAACAACCATTGTTTTGTAACGTATAAATTTAGAGATTGTTTATTTTCGGTGTTTGAAACAAATGAAAATAGACAAATTACACATGGTTGAAAAGCTTTTCAATGGTGCAAATATACATTTATTTGACATAAACTATTAGCTAGTTACTCCATTAAACTGGATATAACATGTCTACATTTTATAAATAGCATTTTTAGTCAACCTTAACAAAAAATTGAATTTTTCGTACGCAAAAGTGGCCACAAAATTACCGTTTTTCGGCCGCTTTCATTATTATCCGGTTGAAGATAGTACCATCTATTATTTTGAGTGTTAATAAAGAGAAAGTAAACGTTTCTGAAGGACTCATAAATATGTACAATTGCTCAGTTGTTATAAATAATTATCTCAATAAATAATAAATAAAAATCTAACAAATTTTATAAAGAAGGTCGACTAAATTTTTTGTGTGCACCTCTGCCAAAAAGTGTTATTTCGTCCTCGCCTGGTTCCTGGCCTCGGCTTCAAACTCAGCCGAAAAAAAATCAGTTTTTGGCCTTGGTACACAAATAACTATCATATACGATGATAGAGCATGCTAAAATAGTAATTTGAGGTTATATCTTTACTATTATAATAGATCCCGTGAATGTGACGTCACGGATATTTAAAAAGGCAGCCTGGCGGACCAACAAACCAGACTGATATATAGGAATATGTTTCAAATGCCATTTTTTATGCTTTGGTTAGCTATTCCAAACGAGTGACAGTAGTGACGGATTATCAATTTATAGATTTGCATCGGAAACAAGGTAAAAAAGGTAAAGAGAAGTGATCTTACGAAGGAAAAGTAAGAATAAATATAACATTGTAGGTACTTTATTGTAGATATTTATTAAGCATTCTTTTCTGATGTGTAATATATGACGTATAAATAATGTTGAACTAAAATACATTTCATTATAATGTAAATGAACGTAGCCTCCTGTAGCCATCATGTTTCAGTAATTTAATTGCGTATGTTAGAAAATAGGACAATGAAAGTGTTTTTATACAGATTTTAAAATTTTTATAAAATTATATTATTAGTATTCACATTGTCAGCTAGCTATACAATCACAATGAGCACACACAATCTCACCACTTTGCAAATCATACAAGATACGTATAAGATGTTTGCTAGTAACTTTTGGGAAATGTAAAACCTGTAATCAGCCAGAAATTTTGATAGTTATAATTTTTAATGCACTAAATCATATTACTGATATACCTTGTCGTTCACGTCGATAGTCGATGTCTTTTATTCTCAACGCTGGAGAGATTTGACTGATCCACAACGAAACTCATTATATACGCCTCTAAATTTATATAGGCTTTAAATTCTTGTAATATATATATATGAACTTCTGCTTTGCTCAAAGCACACTACAATATCTGAATATAAGGTTTTGGGAAATTTACCGGGCCTAAACATTGTATTCATGTCGATACGGCATGGATCTGGGTTATGATTATCAATAAAAGATACGTATTTTTAACATTTTCCGGCAGTAAATAATAATGTTCAGTGAGTTGAGCCATAGTAATACACCAACCCCATAAATGTTATTATGAACTACAACTAAAAAACGCACAGAAAACCATAGAAAAGGCAAAGCATCCACCAAACTCAATGTAAACAAAGGTGGCCGCCTGAGTGTCAGGTCGCGACCGACGCCAAATATTTCTAATTTTAAATGGCACAAAATTGACCCTGTGTTGCACTTTTCACACCAGCAACGAGTGCCCGTGAGGTGACGCTTGGTAAGCGCCCGCACGGTGCAAATATATCAGCATTACCGATATCTCCGTACAAAGAAGATTAGCACAACCAGCAATGGGTAATAGCCGTGATGATATATTTACATTTATTTATTTATTTACTTAAAAGGTTTGTTGGTCCACCAGGCTGGAGGGTTGCCTAGATCCAACCACGTGCTGCACGCGCCCTATATATAGAACCATCCCTTTCTCTAGAATAGAGGCCAACCAGTTATTGAAAGCTTGTATAACATTTAAACAAATTACAGGTTCAGAGTTTTCATTTTAAAAATCTTCAATACACACCTGCGTTTTCGTAATTTCCATAATATATTGTCAATACAACGGAATGTAATCTATTACAAACAGTAATTTCCTAAATAGGAAATACTTGTAAGTAGCTTGATTGTAATTCGCGTATCATATTGCAATATATCTATTTCCTGCTAGTTGTATATAATACTTATTTTATAATTGCTCTTATCAGCTTTTTTCTCACGGAAAGGAAACCACAGTAAACAATTAATTATATTTTTGAAGATAGATTAGTAAGATTATAAATTGATTAATTTGAAGAAAAAAAATTGCACTAATATAGTAAATTCTTATTAATATTAACTCCAAGTAAATGTATTTGATGTTTTAATTCATTTTGTAAATAACTAAAATATAATTCTTATTAGAAGTGTTCTTTGTACAATTATTTCGTTTTCGATAAGATAAAAATTTCTATTTCTGTTCTCAGCTACACGCGACAAACATTTTAATAATAAGATTAAAATAAAAAATATTTACTTTTACGACGGTAGTTGGGCAATATCCTGTATTTTTATATGATTACAAGTAACGAAAAAATTAAGATACGGAATTATCTATTTATTAAAAATATATCCTCTACGAATATCTCTGAGTATAGGTTATTAATAAATTGTTGCGAATATCTATCACTTTCTTACATTATGTTCGGTTTCATAAAAGATTGATTAGTTTACTCTTCATAAATAAAATGTCAAATAAATATCCTTAACTTATATAAAAATGGCATCAAACGGAGAATGAAATCATAACATACTTTAATAAACAAAAGTTTAAGATATTGGTACTTTTATTTTTCAATTATTGATTCTGCAAGTGTAGCTTTTGATGAAAAATTAAAAAAAAATTTAAACATACGTACAGTTTATGCTTAAAAATGTTTGACATTGAATTTTTTTTTCGAATATTTGAATTGTTTATATATTAAAATATTTTTAAATCTAAAGCGTTTTTATTTTTATATTTTATAAAATATGAAAATACCGGAATTTTTTTTTAAACTTTTGCAATATTTTCTTCCCGCCATTACGACGTACATAACATCAACTATATGCGAATTAGGTCTCGACATACGTGTCCAAAACGTGCTTCATAGAACGAGATAAAAGCACAACACGGCCACCTGTTTAAGTTTACATTTGACACTTGACAATTTAATATCTGTGTTTATCGTATTTTCTAGCTTTTCACATATTTAAAATAAAATAATTTGCTTTTTTCAATTTGACGTTTCAATATCAAATATAGAAGACATACGTTCATGTTTTCTTTCTTAACTAGCACTCGTAGCGGACAACTACGGCGAACCAAAGATGCTGCATACGTCATCGTATTGCGGGCGATTTAACTAACGATAAATTTAATATCGCTTGTACAAAAAATACGCTATATTTTATTACTTTTATTGCATTAATAGTAATATTGCATGTATAGTATTGCATTAATGTGGAAAAATCATTACATTTCAACATGACTAAACTCCCCCATTCTAATTACTAAAGATATTGACGGAACTGATATATGTATCTACTAGTGAATTATACTATCAACGCAAATGTGTTTATTGTGGGGGTGGTACCCGGAACCAGAACCCAAACCAAAAACCAAAAAATTGAGAACCAAAACCGAAACGTGTACCGAAATTCGAAACAGATACAAAACCGGAACCGAAATCGAATTCCTTTTTTAGTTCCTTGCACATAGTAAAGGAAGTATTGTAATCGCAAAAATTAAGGTTATCAGATCTCTGCGGAAATATCCATTTTGACCATCCCTGAATCTATTTTGACTAATTTCGTCGTGACGTAATACACCGGTATTATCCAATCAAAAAAATAAGATCAAACTGGTCCTATTTTCACACCACTCTATACTTAAAACATATAGAGTAGTAAAACCGGTACACCGAAACCGATTGCTGCATAAAAACCGAAATCAAAACCTAATTTTTTTCACGCGTACCGAACCCGAAACTCAAACCGATATTTTTTAGGGTTATCATCCCAGGTTTATTGCACTAAGAATTTTTGCGATATTACTAGTTATAGATAGCAAATTCAGAAAGGAGTTTTAAATATAAAAACTTATTAAAACGCATACGTAATCGTTCAGAAACTAGTCACTGGTGTATAACAATAAAATCTAAAGAGCATGTAATGAGCCTGTTTCACATTTTTCAAAAGGTATTTTAAATGAGTTTATGCAATATTTTTCCTACTAATAATTATTTTTTTATTAATTTATTGTTATTTTCGAAAATAATTAAACAAAAGTTTGACGTAAAAAATAGTCATGAAAAACAACCCCCCACTCCTGTGTCGTAGAAGCACATACATTACGTCATTCACAGCCAATAGAAAAACAGTTTTTCCATCACCTTTATTTATTTTTGTTATTTAGATAAACACACGTAGGCGTCAAGGCTCATTCACAGCTACGAAAATAAAAATAAAATTATACATAAAAATAAAAATAACGATATAAACAATAGATTCTTATGATAATGTTCACAGCTCTCGAAAATAAAATTAAACATAAGACATAAGCACAAGGATTTGCAAATGTTAAATATTTTACACAAACATAAGCACATGCATAACAACTGTCATTTGAGCTGTCAATTTACATTTTGGAAAAAGGATTTCAAATTAAATATAAATTTAAAAAACCCGTATTAAGAAAAAGGGTTACATATATGATTACGTACAGTGCGTTAAAAGGTATAAAGTTGATATTATTGCTTCTGAATTATGTATTTATTAAATGACATCTGACATTAATTTACGTTTTATTTTCAAAGCTGTGAACAGCACCCATAATGTCTTATTCATAATTTTATTTATATTTCTTAATTTCGTAGCTATGAATGAGCCTTTAGTTTCTCATATGTTAATAACAAACTTCAATTTGACATTTGACGTTGACATTTTCCATTATAAATCAGTAAGAAAGTATTAATGGCTAATACAGACTACACTCAAGCTAAGTCGGAGAGTTTACTGAAAGTCGATAGCTGGATGGTGACTGAATTTATATCAAAAAACGATTGTTTTACTGCTGCTGAAATAAGGGGTGTTAAAGAGTTAAGGTAAAATGAAATGTAAAAACCCAACAATCAGCTCTTCGACCTACCGCTTCCAGCCACAATTTTCTTTTCTTCGCATCTTTTGGCATATTTATAAATTCAATAGTAGGTTTGCTTCTAGCAGCAATTTTGCAAGACGTCACAATACGATATTGTAAATTACGCATTTTATATTGGATTTTTTATTATCTAATACGAACCAAACTCAAAAATTTGACACTTGTTTGACAACTTTGACAATATACTTATCATAACACTTGTAACAAAACAAGAATTGACACTATAAAGGAACCGCAATTGGAGCCGATGAAGAGTTGTGTTGTGACGTCACATTATCCAAATTTTAAAAATTAATTGTAAAATATCTAATGGATATTTGCTGATATTTTCAAATTTGTGCAGATTGGCACACCCAGCAATGGGTAATAAGCCGTGATGATATATTTATTTTTATTTAAATAATGATATTTTTTTTAATTTAATACTGAAAAGACATATATAAATTCTTGCAACAGCCCTATTGCATCTACATTTACAATCAATATAGATATTTCGCCAAAACAAAGATTCGAAATATAATTTGTTCATCGTAGTCTAAAGTTCCAAAGACAACAAAATTTTAAATCTACCCAGAATACATATTCATTTTCCAAAATAAAAACAGTTTATTTACGTCTAAAGAGCTAGTTGCGCAATATCCTGTATTTCTATAAGTACATCTTAATAACATTTGGAGATAATAGCAAACTCATAGCAGTTTAATATAAGTGTAATAATATGTAAATGAAATGAAAACGAAGCAATATAATAAAATTGTGGTAATCGTTATGTGTGTGAAAAGAGATCTCTTTGAACCAATTTCGGTTTCCCGTCACATCCAAATCTCCTACAAACAACACTAATACATTGTTGAAAATCCAATTAAGATTATCTAAGAAAACGTAAACAGCCCGATAACATCTTCATCCTGGAGCTGGTGAGCGCTACCTCTGCACGGGTGGATTTGTTACAAGCGATTACGTTAATAGAAGACAAAGACCACATTTACATACCTACTCCAACTCTGCTCCGCTCTGCAAACGATCCTGATCTCGACAATTGCCGACCCAAAAACAAACACACTTCCTATTTCTATGTCTACCGGAAATAGCTGCAGCCGCCGCTTACTCTGTCTACATTATCGTGCCAAACGACCAACCAGATATCAGATAATGTTATTCTGATATTTGCATTTACCTACTTTTGTTTCGTTTAAGCTTTGCTTACTTCGTAATTTGTATTTCAAGTATGGAAGAAATGAACTCAAATTGCTAGTCATAATACGATGAACACGAACTGTTTAAACAAACTTTGTCTAATCTCCGCTTCCTCTGACGAAATCTTTACTAGTTAACTATGATTCACAACTAAGTTTATTTTACTTTAAGTTTTCAACATCAGCATATCTAGCAAATATTTGTTTTAAATGTATATGTACTTAGTTCATATTTAACATCCTAATAACTAATAATAGCTACATTATGGATTTAAAATAATATAAAAATCTGAAAATATTGACGCATTACTTCTTGATTTTCTAATTCTTTTTACCTCTCGTCATACCGTAGGTAAGGGAGGTAACGTAATCGTGCCAAAAATTCGATGGTAAGTTTTCAGTAAATGAGCACGAATTAGGGTCCCCATAACACGTTTTTACTATTTTTACGATGATGTCTGTGTGTGTGACGATTTTTTTCGTCCACGATAACTCTCATAATAAACTTCCAAATATATCTATTTTCTGTATTTAAGCTTCCTGCATTCATGTTACGAATTGATTAGATTTTGGGTAAAATTGGATAAATGGAAGTGATACTTTACTTGAAGTTCATAACAGTTTTTAATGAAAAACTGTATTAAAATAAATCCAAAACATTTCAATTTTATATCATGGGAAACAACATATTTGATTTTGGCTAAAATTAATTAACCAGAAGTGATACTTTACTTGAAGATCTGAACAGATTCTCGTGAAAACTATTTCATGATATACTCCAAAACTTGTCAAATTTAGTATTTACGACTTTTATATGAAGAGGAACAACATTATATTTTGATACAAATGATAAACCGGAAGTGATACTTTATTGGAAGCTCTGAACAGATTTTCATTAAAAATATATTGATACAATCGAAAACTTTTCAAATTTGGTATATAAGACTTTTATATTAATAGGAATGACATGTTAGATTTTTTCTAAAATTGATAAATTGGAAGTGATACTTTACTTAAAGCTCTAAACAGATTTTTGTGAAAAATATATTATGATATATTCTAAAACTTGTCAAATTTAGTATTTAAGACTTTTATATAACGGGAAGCAACATACTAGATTTTGGCTAAAATTAATAAACCGGAAGTGATACTTTATTTGAAGCTCTGAACAGATTTTCGTGAAAAATAAATTGATACAATCCAAAACTTTTCAAATTTGGTATTTAAGACTTTCATATTTCGATGGTGAATTTTCAGTGAATAAGCACGAATTAGGGTCCCCACAACACGTTTTTACTATTTTTACGATGATGTGTGTGTGTGTGTGTGTGGGTGTGTGACGATTTTTTCATCTACAATAACAAACTTCCAAATATTTACATTTTCCGTATTTAAGTTTTCTGCATTCATATAAAGAGTTGATTAGATGTCGGGTAAAATTGGATAGCAGCAAGTGATACTTTACATGAAGCCCATAACAGTTATTAATAATAAACTATATTAAAATATAATCCAAAACTTTTCAATTTTAGTATTTAAGACTTTTATATCAAGAGGAACAACATATTAGATTTTGACTAAAATTAATATACCAGAAGTGATACTTTACTTGAAGATCTGAGCTGATTTTCGTGAAAAATATATTATGATGTACTCCAAAACTTGTCGAATTTAGTATCCAAGACTTTTATATAAAGGGAAGCAACATATTAGATTTTGGCTAAAATTGATAAGCCGGAAGTGATACTTTATTTGAAGCTCTGAATAGATTTTCGTGAAAAATAAATTGATAAAACCCAAAACTTTTCAAATTTGGTATTTAAGACTTTTATATTAATGAGAACGACATACTACATACATGCTTTCTAAAATTGATAAATCGGAAGTAATACTTTTCAGGACGCTTGAAAAAATGTATTAAAACGATTCAAAACTTCTAAAATTTGGCATTTAAAACTCGTGTATAATTTGAAACAACATTATAGTTTGACTATACCTAATGATAAACCGGAAGTGGTATTTAATTTGGAGTTCTTAACAGATTTTCGGGGAAAAACAATAAAATATAATCTAAAATTTGGTATTGCAGACTTTTCTATTTATTGGAATAACAAATTAAATTTTGTTTACAAACGATCAACCGGAAATGATACTTTACTTAAAACTCATTGCTATTTCAAACATGGAGTTGACGGGAGGTCATGTTTTGCTCACATCAGATTTTTTTAATAACTAAATTACAAAATATTAATTTTAACTTCAAAATGGTAAGATAGTGATGATAAAGGTAGGTGCACAACTAGACTCTATACAAGTCGAAAATAATAAATTTCAACCTTTTACGGCTTACAGGTTACTGTGAATATCTCTAAAGTGGGAGGTCTAATAGATTTCATAAATTACGACAAAATAATGAACAAAAAATAAAATTTTAATTGTGAAGTAAAATTACATCATAAAATTGCACATATCCAACTTAAATTTGACATTAACAATAAAAAAAAATTTTTTTTATTTTTCTTGGTTTTTTCATTAACATCTATTATAAGCTTCAAGTAAAGTACCACTTTTGGAAATTATATAATGACCAAAAAGGGAGGTGCACAACTGGATGTTATAGCAGTCCTAAATACAAAATTTCAACTTTTTACGGCTTATCGTTTTTGAGTTATGCGAGATAACTTACGTAAGTTCAGATATCACGACGAAATTAGTCAAAATGGATTCATGGATGGTCAAAATGGATATTTCTGCTGAAATCTGAAAACCGAAATTTTTCGAGATTACAATACTTCCTTTTCTCTCTATAAGGAAGTAAAAAGAGGGATTTTACTATGTTGCTGCGACACATACATACCTACGCGTACATTGGAATCTAATCTAGGAACTATAAAAGATACAAAACCGATTATATTAAATATGTCCCATTCATTTATATGTACATATATTTCCTTTAAAACAACCAGCGCTTTTTTAGGTGAACTAATGACTTTAGAAAAAAATGTTATATGCAAGAAATGATCAAGAATAAAGGGCTAATTTATTAAAAATAAGAAACTGAAAATTCGACCAGTGGTTCTCAAACGGCAGAACAAAATTACATTTTTTTAAATGGTATTGTATATAATTTTTTGCCCATTAGATAGAGATTTTTTTTTCAGATTTCAACGATATAAATATGGTATAGGCTTGTATAACAATTATTTCGAGTAAAATGAGAACCACTGGTTATATATTCGGTTTGTTACTATTGATACATTATCCTCTTGTTCTTGATCATTTTTGGTAAAAAACATTTTTCGTATATGTAATCATATAGAAAAATTATTAACAAAAACCTGTAAAAAATCAAATTAGGCAGATTTTATTTTGTTTCTTACGCATATATCTTTTGTTCAGTAGTGATTTGTCTCTTGTAGTGAAAAGTATAGATATTTATTTTATAAAATTTGTGATTTATTTATTGTATATATAAGGTTGTTATAAATTATAAACAATTATAGTTAAAATGACAGGATTCGAATTGGACAACAATACCAGTCTTCCAGTCTTCAATCAGGTAAGTGCTTCTTGTTATAATATATAATAATTCTGTAAACTAGAATGTTTTTATACGGAGTATTATATTTTAATGAAATCTCCAATTTGCTAAAACATTTTCAAGAAGTAATTATATTGCCGTATATGAAAAGATTTCGTTTCTTATTACGATTTGGATTAAGGCACACCACTCATAATTATAAGCTAGGTATAGGTACTTGTATTTCTAAGAAAAAATTAACAGTAAACATTAAGGGGGTCAACAATCCATTGGTAAATTGTAGATGAAAAATAAGATTTGTATTAAATATTTTATAAAATAAAAAAACTATATATCTGAGAAGTGGAAATCAAAGCTTATTAGTACAGGTAAACTATGTACGAGTATGTTCCCGTGACAAAAAAATAGATTTTTATTTTATTATTTTTAATAATAGGATAATTCAATTACGTTAGAAATATATGTGTGTACCTATATGTAGGTACGTAGATTTATGCATATAGCATTATCATTGATTATACTTATATAGTCCAAGCAATATTAGAAAAATGATGGCCAAAATAAGTTTTTTGGCAACATCTCCTTTCCAGCATTTCGAAGACAAAAGGTAGCTATTATGAAAACTGTAGCTTGCAATTTTTTATACAAAAAAGGATTCTTTCATTTTTACGTACGATGAACTGTCAAACCTTATAAATAATTAACCAAAATAACAGTTTGTCAGAAATTTAAATTACACAAAAAATATGTAATCTTACGTATTTAATATTTAGTCTAATAGATTTTACTACTTATAACAGTTTGCTTCGTCATGGCATCGAATTAGGTAATAATTCGATGATTTTTAAATAATTATTATCGACGATGTCCTACAAATTTAAATTTTTTCATCCACCACTCCGACATTATTAAAGATAGGATAACGCGATTTAAATATTTGGATTTCGCATCAAATTTTATTTCATATCATGTATTACACAATTTTTACCAATGAATGGTTTGCGAGTTATTAGCTACTTAAACTCACATGAAATTCTTCTATTATTTTAACAACTGAAAACCGGCTCATTTCTCATTTTTCATCCATAATTTCGACACGGTTAAAATAAACAATACTACGTATTGAATACGTGTGGAAGTGGTTGATGAAAAAATGAGATATGAGCCGATTTGCAGATGTTTCAAATATTAGAGGAATTTCATGTGAGTTTAATTTGTTAGCTACTTGCGAACCGCTTATCGTGTAATACATGATATGAACAGGCTGGGATTTACATACAAGCAAAACAAGCACGTGCCCGTCGGTAACTTTTTTTTTCTTTCATTAACATTTAACAATAAATGTAGTTACGGCAGTTAATTACTTTTGTTTCAATATTAATTTATTACATTATTAATCAATAATTATATAACTGTATAACTGTATAATGTATAACTGAATCGAGTTTTGTTCAAATTAATCTAGAACATTCAGGCGCGATATATTTAGGCGCGAAGTTTATTTCGCGCCTAAATGTACTAGATAAGTCGCCAACTATTTAGTTACATAGAGAGTGGCAGCAACATTCCCGTGGCGCTTCTAGGAACTAATGAAATTGAGTTAATGGCAGTTCACAGTCTGTTTTACAGTTGAGTGACTATTTATATATTTTTTTGCAAAAAAATCAATTAATTTTTTTTTAATTAAAAAAAATTTTAATATAATTTTTTTAGCTCGGGCCCTCCTTAGGCAGGCATCCGTTTGGCACTGTTTTTTTTATGGGGGGGGGCACTTACGCGGTCTGCTTGGGGAACCCGCGGACCGTAAATCCGGCCCTGGATATGAGAGGATTTCATGCCGAATTCAAATATTTAAACCGTGTTATCATATCTTTACACATGTCAGGGTGGTGGAAGAATAAATGAAAATTTGTAGGAAATAGTTGACAAAAATTACTTAATAATCATCGAAATATTACTTAATTCGATTCCACGACGAATGCAAACTGTTATAAGTAGTAAAAGCAATTAGACTAAATATTAAATACATGATTGCATATTTTTTGTGTGATTTAATTTTTTTTATAAATTGTTATTTTATTTAATTATTTTTAACATCTCTTCGACAGTTTATCCTAGGTAAAAAATGTAAGAAACCCTTCGTGTATAACAAATTGCAAGCTACAATATTTATAATCACTACTTTTGTTGTCAAAAAATTTTCCAATATGGCGGAGCAAGCAGCAGCAGCCCAAGGTCGCAAATAGAGGATTCCACCATTATTTTTTATATAATTTTATCAGAAAATACAAGTAAAACTAAGACTATTGGTGAAAATCCGGTGAAAAATTTCTATTAATAAGCGAGTTATGGTCCCCCGAAGTTTGAAAATATAGATGTGCCGTCACGAATATAAGTTTTTATATAAAACTGTTTTCTTTGTGGATCTAAAATGTTCTTGAAATGTATGCTATTTTCAAATTATATTTATAATAAACAAATTAATATTATAACACTGTAAAAGTCTACATGCTTTATGATTGCAAGTGTATCAAAATTATTAAGTTTAATGCAAGAAATTCATATTCAAATAAAAACTGTTTGAGAATTGCAGTACTGGACTGGTAGCCACGTGTCCGCTATTTGAATTTATCTACTTCAATTGGTAGTAGACTCCATCCCCTAACTCGGTATTCGTTATATATTTATAGGTGGTCTTTGAGTCACCAATCAAAATAATATGTATGGATTTCATATGAGTGACGAGCTGCTAAAACAAAAACCCCTTTATTTCCGAAGTATTTCAATTATATCATTTTATTTATTTATTAATATTCATTATTAAGCATCTACTTTCACTAATTTTTACCAATTTCTCTTAATTCAATTGAGCTGTATTCCCCTATTTAGTATTTTATTCAGGATATAGCACTGTACTAAACAGCCAATTTTCAAAATTCCTGGATTTTATCCAGACAAAACTCTATATTGCTTGAATTAATAATACATATCAGTACTCTGTAGAAATTTTATAATCAAAGGCTCCCGCTCAAGTAACTAATATAATAGCGTTTTCAGCTTACACAGTGCAAGTGCGCACTGAGTGCAACATATCACGTGACCACACTGAACGAGTTCTGCCCTCAATCGGTGGCAGTGCAGTTTAAGCTGAAAACGATTTTGTTTAACCGCTATATTTGCACTTGCCTAGGGAGTCAGTGCACGGTGCAACTTTGTCTTAAGCTGAAAACGCATCAGCTGACTAAATTTTGCACTCAATGGCAAGCTGAAAACTCTCAGTGCAAAAAAGTGCGTACCAGTGCGCACTCGAATTGTAAGCTGAAAACGCTATAAAATAAGATCCAAAACAAATGATAATCACCCAGCCAAGAACTAACGGTACTCATCCTTTTGAATTACATTAATATTATCTTGTTTTTGAAACATTAAAAATTCGTATTAGATAACATTCCCCCAAACAGGTTAAATAAAATATAATGAGGGCCGCCCGAACATTTCAGTTAGATAAGAACCAAAATGGATCGATTCATACAACAAGAAAAATTTGCAGCTCTTCCATCTTCATCATAATATCCAACATAATTTGCAATGAAAATGATAAAGATAAGTTAGCTCCTTTAGGAATAAGTTTTAATGCGTCCATTAAACAATTATTATAATTATTCATTAAGATTCAGAGTCTGCGTTAAGAGCAAGATGACTGTATCCACTGATAACAAAAGAGCAAAGCAATCATAATGCTGAAATATACATCAACAGTTATCTAAACAATGTCAGGTCTTCTTATCTCGCGACTTAATTGTGCAGCATCGCGATCTCGTGGTAACGGCGTCGTAAACCGCGTTCGAGTCGCGCCCTTCAGATCACAAGATATGTGTATGAGGGAAAGAAAAGGTTAAGGAATGCATTTAAATTGAGCTTTACGAACAACATCTCTATATCCATCAAACTGATGCTTAACATCCACAAAGACCAAACAGAACACGTGCAGGCAGATAAATTTTGCATCATCATAAAAACGATCATTACTTGTGTTGATCTGTAGACTATTCCATGAATTAAATGACGATTTTGTGAAATAAATATGAATCTATTAAGCGATTTTCAAACGTCATCAACAAAATATTTTTAGGATTAGTTTTTAATTTTGAATTTTTTGCTCAGCCAAGTGTACTGGTGTTGTTGGTATAGGTTGTCGTTGCTGTCATACCTATAACTTTTATAGACAATTTTTTTGGTTAAAAAATTATCCAATTGAATCTCTGTATTTCTGATCACGTGCAGTGCCGCTCCGTGGATATAAGGCGCCTTTGTGCTACGTTATATTTTAGCGCCCCTTCCCCTCACGATGTAAACTTTGCAAATTAATGTTTAAACTATATTGTTTGGTCTTCAAAAATGCTAGATTTAATATATTGATGAAATTTTCTTAAATTCATTCTTGTAATCAATAGGCTATAATCAAAATCGTTTGTTGTAATCAGCAATTTTATATCAGATTTCAGAATTGTATGTGCATTTGATTCTTCGCAAAATGATAGTAGGTGTTTAAACTTTGGATTCATTGTGGAATTCATTCTTGTAATCAATATTCTTGAGTTATATTCATTGTTGTAATCAACATTTTCATAGTTATTATTTCAATATAACAATGCTAGAATAATAACAAATCGATTGGTACGATAATTATTTTGCTTTTAACTAGAGCTCTATTGCAAACAAATTAAAAAGTACATTGTTCACTTCTATCACGTTAATTTGTAAGTTTTATAATAATTTTGTCTTTACGAATAAGAGCACTTTAGAAAAATTTACTATTAGGTATTTACTTTCTGTCTTGAAATAGCGCTACTCAAAATCAGGCGCCTTTGTGCGGGACACAACCTGCCCACCCGCACGGAGCGACCCTGATCACGTGTGAGAAAGTAACCAATCAAAACAAACTTATACTGATAATTATTCTAAGGCAATTATCGCTTATGACATTAAATTGCCAAGTAACAAACACTTTTTGACAGATAATAAAAGATTAAGGGCCGGTTTTTCAATCACTGGTTAGTGCTTTGGTTAGGGATAACCATGATTAAAATGTGAATATGCGTTTTTCAATTGCTAATCGTGGTTAAATATTGTTATTTAACCGAAGAATTCTAACCGATGAAAATTGGCGGATTAGCGTACTTAACCGTGATTACAACAGCACAGCGCAATGGATATTATTGCTGAGTTAAGTTCTGATGAAGAATTTGAATTAATTAATCATATGATTAATAATAGAAAACCTTACACAGTAAGTCAAAGGCCAGATCATTTTACCCAATGGTATGATGTTGAATTTTTTCGAAGATTCCGTTTATCAAAATTTTCGGTGCAGTATATACTGGGACTGATCGAAGAGGTTATAACACATCGAACAGAAAGGTAAATAATTATAAACTTGGTTATATAGCACGTGAAAAGTGAAATAATATATCTATATAACACGAGCAGTTATGTGCCTTTGTTGGCCTTGACAAGCAGATATGGGGGCCCGTGTCAGAATAACAGGTAATAATAATTATGTACACGACTTACAAATGTTATCAATTTTCAATCAAAATTTCAAGATTTTCTGAGTTCACGTCGTTTATTTGTCACCGAGTGTGAAATTTACTTGTCGAGGAAAATAAACCACATGGAATTGGGAAATCATGAAATTTGGAATGAAAAATTATGACATTGCCATCTACATAATTTCTGTTACCGCCTGATTTACAAACCTCCAAGAAAAAAATTAAGAGCATAAGAATTCTTATTTTACAGTATACGGCGATAATAATTATAGTCAATTTTTTGCGTAAATAGTAATTTTCATTGTTGTAATCAGTTTTTCTATGTTGTAATCAAGCTTTTCTTTGTTGTAATCACAAATCTTAAAGGCCGAAAATCACAAACAGTTTATATTTTCTTCTTTTAGAATTTAAAGTTTATATCTAAATATTCGATCACCTTTTTATGCTTTTTTATTAAAGTTACAAGATCAAAACATTCTTCTTCTGAAGAATTAGCATTTCTGTTGCGTTTCTCAGACATTTTTCTAATGTATTATTTCACAACACAAAATAGTAGTAAAAAAAACACTGACAGCTCTAGCAACATAAAGATAACACCAGTCATGCACTTCTATTGCCAACCTAAACTAGAAGCTTGGTAACCAGGGTTAATTTAATCAAAGATGCGTATACGATTGAAAAACGCTCTTTACACTAACCGTAGTTAACTTGTGCTGATTAAACATAATCATGGTTAAGTTAACCGTAGCTTAACCAGCTAATGAAAAACCGGCCCTTAGAGTGCTATTCTGCTGTCAATGTTAAAACTTAAAGGTCACCGTTAGCGCAGTTTAGAGCTGAGCTTTAAAAAATTGTATTCTAGTGTCAGTTTTTACCGCCGCTAACGCTAGAGGTCACCTCTAAACCTAAAGGTGCTGCTGGATAACTTTAAATCGTTTCAACGCTAACAAGATGGCAGACAAAAAGGGTGACTGCGTCGATATTCAAGATGTTAGAAATGTTTTAGACTTAAATTGTGGAAGAATTAGTATTCAATCGTTCCCATTACAATAAATAAATATTAATTTTAAATTTGTTACATTCTATATTATGTATAATTATTTAGTACCTACCTACTAATTTATTATACCTTGTTCCATTTAAGCCATTCAGTATTGCAGAGCATAGGGAATAGTTTTGACCTCTCTGATTGGCTGAAATTGGAGACAAGGGACAAGTTTACCCAATGTAATTTCGGCTACTTCAAGTTTGCGCTGTTGCCAGCTCCATCTACTGAATGGCTTAAATGGAACAGATTATAAAGTGTTATATCTGTATATTAACAAAGTAAATACATAAAAGTGTTTTAATGTATGTATTTCTAATATGTTTATTTGATCAAACTATTAATATTATGAATTATGATTGATAAAGTATAATTTCACACTTCGTAACGTTCAAGTTTTGACAGATAATACAGTGTTGTCAAGTATTGTTTTGCTTAAAGATCACTGTTAGTTACCGTAGGTCATTTACTGACAGTAGAATAACATCAACTCTAAATACTAACAGCCGTATTCATAGTCACTGAGATAGATCCGGTTTAAACTTGGTCTAAGTAGACTAGGTTTAAACTAGATCTAACTTAGACCACTCTGGACTTATTCATAGTAAATTTTAGACCCAGTTTAAACCTAGTCTACGTAGACCGAGTTTAGTCCTTGTATCCATCTGAACATGGTCTGCGATGAATATGAAGTAAGCTTCAGACATAAATATTCGAATATTTTCAAATGTTTAGTTGTCAGTGTAAAAATTAATACTTAATATTATCTAAAATATAATAGTATGTAGTACAATAATAAGTTTATAGAAGCGTGTATTCATATATACAAGTACACATGATGAAAAATGGGGGGAGGCTAACGGCGGTTCTAGTTTTGACGATACACCAGAACTTTTACTTGGGTATGAAACTGGTAGCAATTTACAGGAAACGTGTGAAATTATCTAAAAATCATTTATTTATACTCCAAATTTGTCTAACACATTAATTTTTATATAAAAATATTTGACAACTACATGTTTCGTTTCCGCCTATTATGATTTTGTCTAAATATGCTTCGTTACATATTGCATTATTTAATTCAGTATTATCTTCATCTGAATCTCTGTCTCTTATTCATTTTCTAAAATTAAATACAAATTTCAATTATGTATATCAAATTTCAGATATGATAAAAGTACCTTAACATTGACATCTGATCTTTTCTTCATCTGCTACATCATTTATGTTGCATAAATATATTGAATATCCTCAGTTTTATTCATTTTATATCAAAATTGTCAATTTGACAATAAATATTTTTTGTATTACGAATGCAATTTTTTTAAAGCACACTATATGTTCGTTACAATAACAGGACTTACAGGCCTATTCTACTAAAAATATGTATAACGATATCGTTACCATACGACTGTCGCTAAGCATTTGGTTGAACGACTTTAATAACGACAAATGCCAAAAAGGTATTCTACTAATCATATCGTTATCGAGTTATCGTTATGATGAGTTTAACGATAATATCTAACTTCATGTTGATTTTGACAGAATAAATTTATATTTGTTTTTCAATTCAAATTTGACATTAATTCAAATTTGAAATTTTCATCGTACATAAAATTATTTATTATTCTCACCCTCGTTTTACAGTTTACACGCTCCTTATCTACTTGCGCCGTATGAAATTTGATATAGGTATATGTCTATAAAATGATCAACAATAATATTGCAGATTTCTATTAATGATATGATTATTAATGATTGACTTAATACCACATATGAATCCTTTTCTACTGATATCCTCCTTGCTACTGATTTCTGATAGCTTCCCTGAACAAAAAAATGCAAAGCTGCCATCATCTGAATTGAAAACAAAATATTTATGTGCATTCATATGTAATGTAATACGCATAAATAATAATTTATAAAAAATCTAGAAATTTTTGGAAAACCATCACTTCAACGAGTTCTTCATGGTGATATTTGCGTAAATAAATCTCTACATGCTTCTTCACACATCAAAAAAAAAAAAAAAAAACCAAAATTTTCTTCCGGTACAGTAAAAGGACGATTATATAAAATGTCGTATTAAAAAATATAATAATAATAATATCTTGCTCAGCTACAATTAATAAAATATATTCTTCAGTCATTTTTACTTTTGTTTTCAAAATATATCTAACTTAACGACTTCAACGAGGCATGTGAACTTGTCGTTCATAAACGACATAAAATAACGATAAGTAACGATACGTAACGATAAATAAATTAGTAGAATAGGGTTTTGGCAAAAATCGTTATTATAACTACATGTCGCCTGGTAACGACTCGTAACGATACATATTTTTTTTAGTAGAATAGGCCTGTTAGACCTAGTTTAAACTAGGGGTACGCTCGGTTTAAATTTTAGACTAGGTTTAAACAACATCTGAATCAACCGTTACTATGAATAAAGAAAAACCTTAGACCTAAGATAGACCTGGTTTAAACCACGTCAGAATTACTATGAATACGGCTGTAAAGGTCACCTTTAGCTAGAGACCGTCTCTAAGCTATTTTAACGTTGACACAAGAATAGCACCCATATAATTTTATCACAACTTCCTCAAGCTCGTTGCTTCTAGGTAACATCCCTCCGCTTTCGGCGTCGGGCGGTTACCAAGCAACGCGCTTTCGGTAACTGTCATAAAATTATTTCGTAATTATCAATGTCCTCGGGATATTATAGCTGATAACATGTTCTCTCTTTGCTCCGATCTTTCTTTTTATTTCTTTATAGATACTGAAATGTTCTCTATTGTTCTTTTTACCTCCCGCCAACCTAAATACATAAGTAAGGGAGGTAATGTTTTCGGTCCAAAAATAGTGAGTTTTCAGTGAATAAGCACGAATTAGGGTATCCACAACACGTTTTTACTAATTTTACTATGATGTATGTGTAGATGTCTGTGAGTCCATGTGCGTATTTAAGCGTTCTACATTCATATAAAGAGTTGCTTCGATTTTGGGTAAAATTCGACAACCGGAAGTGGTACTTTACTTGAGGTCCATAACCGTTTTTAATAAAAAACTATATTACAATATAATCCAAAACTTCTATTTTCATATTTGACTTTTATATCAATGGGAATAATATTATATTTTGCTTAAAATTGATAAACCGGAAGTGGTACATTCATGACGCTTTTATTATAGCCATAGGTATTTTAGTCAAATTAATATAAAAATTACTTGCATTTTTCTCAAAAAAAATCATTATGAATTCAGAATTAAATTCTCTAACGAATGAGCAAATAAAAAATATATGTTCTCATTTAAAATAAAAAGTTAAGTCCCGTATTTTGAGAACCACGGGTCGAAAAAAATTTTTTTTAAATTTAAATTTGTCTTGTGAAATAGAAATTGTTTACCTATTTAACTGTATTTCCAGCTGTTATACAGTTTTCGAGATAGCGATGGTGGCCCATTTAACATGAACATCCTGTTTATTATAAACCGGATGTGATACTTAACTTTCAAAGAAAAACGTAATAAAATATAATCCAAAATTTCGCATTACAGACTTATCTATTTATTATAACAAATTAGATTTAGTTTACTAACGATCAACCGGAAGTGATGATTTACTTAAAGTTTATTGCTATTTTAAAAATGGAGTTGGTGGGAGGTCATGTGCTAGGCACATCAAATTCTTTAAGTGAGAATATTTCGATCTACATTCCTCTCGTATTCGTTCTCTAGCTGTAAACTGTAATGATATGTTTTGTATGTTGCCTACATCGCAATGACAACTCATTTATGAAACCGAAGTATAGAATCAATCAAAGTTTGGACTTCGAAATTTACTCACAAATATTGCCTTGTATTGAAATTAAAAACCATGGCTATAACTTTTTATCAAAAACAAATTTTGTTTTTCATTTCATTCTAAAAAAAATACATTATATAGACCTAAAAAATTAAAAAACTGAATTGAACACATAAGCTTCCGTCAGTTATATGTATTTTGTACAAAATTCATTATATAAATTGCATACAGAAAGTTTCTTGCAAAAGATTCTATATTTCCTGTAAAATTATTTCTCGATCAAATTATGTAAATAATTTAATCGAACCGTGCAAGAGATCGTTTCTCAACCTGAGAGTCGTGATCACGAGCAGTCGCAATCAGTCAGGAAAAATAAAATACTACGAAAAAAAATAAAATTTTATTAATTAATAAATTATAATTTAGTTTGATATTAAACTGTTATTCAAATTAGAGTATTTCCGATTTAAGTACCTAATGGAATTATCGAAAACAAAATTTGATTATTTTTAAGCAGTTATTTTTTGTCATTTGAAATTAAATCTTTTTTGTGACTCGGGCTGCAAATGACGGGAGGTATTGTGTTGGCCACACCAAGTTTTTTAGGTTGTATTTGCAAAAAATGTGACATTTGCTTGCAAATTTTCAAAAATACTTTAATGTTAAATACATTCAATTTATATGAATTTACACTACTTTAAAAAAAATGCCAAAATCAGTATTAATTTTGATTTCCGTTCTAATTTTTGTAGAATTTAATATTTTTCATGGTTTTGCAACTATATGTCTACAACCTTCAAAATAAAATTCTTGGTGGGTGGATATTCTAGACTTATGCTGAATTTATACAGCGTAAGCCGTAACGTAACGTACCGTGCCGTGGCGTATTGTAACGTATCGTAACGCGTGATTTTTCTAGGCTATTTTTACAGAAATTTTACTGTACATTTTCGCAAAAAGTATACTAATGCTCTGTGGATACAAGTGTAGTGTACATACATCAGATATGTATATATCAAGTTCGTTAGTTTATTCGCAATGCACTATATTTCATATGTATTTCCATTTAATATATTAATCTAAACTTTGACACATGACACATGTCACTTATGTCAGTCAAAGTCACACAAGACAGGCTATTCGTAATGTAGCATTTTTTATATTTATATTCATTTAATTTATTAATTCCAACTTTGATATAATTAGCCACACAAAAACAGACTATAGCACAAGGCAGTAATAATTTTTGTAATATCGCAACGTACCGTAACGTGGAAAGATAAAAGTTGGCGATCTTTGGGTTTTTGAGACGTTACGGCACGGTACGTCACGTTACGGCTTACGCCTGTATAAATTATCACATATGTATGCATTGATTTATTCTTTACGTTACGTTACGGCACGGTACGTTACGTTACGGCTTACGCTGTATAAATCCAGCATAAGTTAAAATTCCAATACGTTTTTGCTGAATTTTTTATTAATAAACCCTGTTTGTATTTGTATTATTATTTTTATTAATAATCTAGAGTGCATGCTACAGTAAAATCGTACGCATAGAATGCTCACTACAATGGTATTGAAAATATTTATGGGGGAATGCTGGGGGGAGGGTGACTCAAAATTGAATAGCGCTTGGGGCCTCTAACATATACATATTTAATCCACGGTCACTCGCGTGTTAGATTTTATCTAACATTTGGATATTTTAGTTTATTTGTATTGTTGAGGGATATGAATTAGGTTTATTGCAACTATATTTATTCGGAAAGTTATTGCTATTATAATAGTTATTTGTATATCAAGGCCGCGAAATCACTCTTTAGCGTACTGAGAGAAAAATTGTCGCCGAGGCCGCTTGCGGCCGAGGCAAGTCAATCTCGAGGGCGCTAAAGGATTTCGCGGACAAGGTGTACACAATATTTTTTGTGCAGCCGTAAAAAATATGTAATTACAAATTTTATTAATTTTAAACAGTTTCATTGTATATAGAAAGTTAGCTTTCACGGTGGCTATGGGATTAACATTTGATAAACAAAACCATGCAATTTTCAAGTGTCAAAGTGATTATTTACCTAATTTCGCGGCCGCTACCATGACAACGTCCGCGAAATGAATTTCGCGGCCGTTACCATAACAACAGTTGCGAAATTTAATTTCGCGGCCTGTATTGCGGCTGCGAAATGCTTATTTCGCGTCCGGTTGCACAAAAAAACATTTAATCATCACTGTGCAAAATGTTAGACATCTAACAACGCGAATGATCGCGGGTTAAAATAAAATTCATGACCTATGTCTTATTCTCAATAATTCAAGCCTGACCATCGTACAATTAAATAAAAAGGACGAAATGAATATAACTGCGCAGAACTGACGTCGAATAATATCAAAGTTCGTACTAGCCTAATTGAGTGTCATGACATGATTTTTATGGACGTCAGTACATATGTCCTCATTGGTATAAATTAATATAGATTTGCTTAAATTAAAGCTGTCACATGTAACATATTTTGATTAAAAGATACATAATTTATATTTATTAAAGTGAACATATTACTTCCCACTTTATTTTTTACTCAAGTAATAAATCTGATGAAAAATTTAATATCAGTGAAGAGGTATTTTTTTATTTTACGGCGTTTGATAATAAAAATAGCTTCCATAAGAATTCGGTGAATAAAGTTGATTACTATGACCATTCCGATTATGTGATTTATGGGGTATTTAAAAATTCCTCGTACAAAAGTGTTAAAGACATATTTCATATCTGTAAGCACAGCACAAAAGGAAGAAAGATAGAGAAGTTTTTAAATTTGACTTGTATGTTCCCCGAAAAGAAAAATTGCCCGTGTGATATTACACATTCCAGATGTCATTCTAGTTCATAGTGCATCGGGTCCGCCATTGTAGTGTGATTTTATGTGGCATGGCCCGCAATACTAGCGTGTATCGCTATGAAAAATGATGTCCCAAGATTGGAGTTTTTTCGCTTGGACAAAAATACATTGTAAAGAAAGATATACTCTCCATTTATTCTTTTTGTCGTATTTTGTTATGCGAATCACGAGAATATCGTACGTAACAAAAGTTTTAAGAAAAATTTTACGCGCAAAGTTTTATTATTAAATAAGGTCTAATCTAGTTGTCACGGGACATAATAAATACATAATAAACTATTATTCACGAAAGATGACAATTCAAGGTCATTTGTAAGCCGCCTGATATAATATTACTTGCAGATAACTTCATTGCATTTCGTATGCATAGGCGTGCAACTTGAAATATTTATGGACACATTTTAACCGAAAAAAAGAGTAATTTATTTGAAAATTATTGCTTTCTAAATAATGTCTTTCTGAAAGATTTATGTTCTTCACTTATGGTTTTGCAAAATACAAAAACATAAACTTATAAACCAAGGAATAATAATTTGATTTAAACGTCAACGCCACTGGGTACATATTAGCACAAAGGACAGTGTAGTACATAATTAGTTATCTGTAACTCTACGACATACGTCATTATTATTTATAGTGTATTAGAAAGTAATGCCACCATTTACGTAAATCTGTCACACCACATAAATAAAATAGACATAGGTCAAATCATCTGTCTCTTTCTAATACAAAATGTTGCTAAGCTACTGCTATAAAGTGATGTGTATTCTTTCTTCGAACAAATGACCTTGAACAGTCATGTTTCGTGAATAATAGTTCACAGTAAAAAAATTAAAGATTTCCGATCAAGGTCATCTACCAATTTTAAGAATTTAGATTTTAGCTTCGCCCATTCTGTCAAATTCATTAGTATCATTTACTTACTTTTTTGAAGGTACATAAGATAAAAAATACTACTGTTAATTTATTATTATAAATATATGCTACAATGATGTTATTTTTATTCTTTCAGGTTTGTGCTAACCCACTAAGTGGGAAATGCGTGATTTTATGTATGTATGTAAGTATGTATGTATGCTACAATAAAAGCATTCAAAATTAGGGCGGTATTCATAGTCCATTCTCAAACGAATACTTATGATCGTCTTCATGGAGACAGGCTTATTGTTTATCAACGTCGACTTATAGTACCCACTGATTCATAGTCGTGTCTTCAGCAGATCTTCAGAAATAAGTATTTACTTAATACTACGTTTGCATGCAGTTTTGAAAATGGTTTCAGTTTTCAGCCGAAATTACGCGAAACTGTTTACATGCAATTTTCAAAACAGGTTTACAGATTGATTTGAAAACAGTTTCGGAGCAAGCGCATTTGGTTAATGAAAGTGACAAATCCTCTTCACTCCAAATTCTTCTTTTTGCCGTTATTCCAATTTTTTTTTACTTTGTACCAGTATGCACTAAAACTACACAACTGTCAGTTTATTTGTAGGTTAGTAACACCAAATAACACAAAGCGGCAGAAACGTTATGATATGTATGCATGCGCAATATCGAAACCGAATTTTAAGTGTTTACATGAGTAGTATTAAAACTAGTTTTCAAGTCAAACCCATGAATTTTAATTTTGGTTTGAGATAACTCAAAACCGTTTTGACACTGTATTACTACGTTTACATGCAGTTTAGAAAATGGTTTCAGTTTTCAGTCAAAATTATGCAAAACTGTTTACATGAAGTTTTCAAAACTAGTTTAAAAATTGATTTGAAATCAGTTTCGGTGCATTTAGCTGATGTAAGTGACAGATCCTCTTCACTCCAAATACTTCGCTTTGCTATTATTCCAATTATTTTTTATACGTACCACTACGCACTAAAACTACACAACTGTCAGTATATTTGAAGTAGAGGTGGGCGCGTGAGTAACTTTTTGTTCACGATCACGCACGCTCACGGAACTAACAATGTAATCACGACCAATCACGCACGACTTTTTATGTTTGATTCACGATCACTCACGCTCACGATTTTATTTTGGCACTCACGTCCGTTCACGCCCGGTGGGTCACGTTCGTGTCACGTAATTGTTTCTATGTACATTTAAGTCTGTTTACACAGTCATAAGTTATTATCAAATTTGTTAACAAATTGGTAATAAGTTAGGTAACAGATTGGTTTCATTGGAAACGAATGTTTATGGACAAATAGGTTGTTCTATTCCATCACAAATATCATTATAAATTTGGTAACAAATTTGTTAACAAAATTATGATCATGTCAAACGGGCTTAAAGATTTGTATATCTTCAGTGAAATCTGAGCAACTGTGTATAAAATTTTGGGTACAACAATAACACTATTTTTATGCAAAAAAAATACTGTTGATGACTTATTTGGACATAATAATAATAATAATAACAAGAATTTAAAGTAAAATATGGAAATTGACAATTTTTTAAATAAAAAATAGAAGAAAACTTGTACTCACGCCCGATTAAATATCAATCACGCCTGATCACGCACGATAATATTTTAGTGCCTCACGCTCACGTCCAATCACGACGCAAAATTGAAATTATATTCACGATCACGCGGGTCACGCCGTGACCCATCGTGACCCGACAAAATCACGGCCCGCGCCCACCTCTAATTTGAAGGTTAGTAACACAAAGCGACAGAAACGTTATGCTCTGTACGCATACGCAGTATCGAAACGGAATTTTAAGTGTTTACATGAGTAGTTTTAAAACTAGTTTTCAAGTCCAACCCATGAATTTTTGTTTTGGTTTGAGATAATTCAAAACCGCTTTGACACTGTATACATGGCGTTTTCAAAACTAAAAAGGTTTTAAAAACGGTTTCAAAACTGCATGTAAACTCAGTATATACATGGCGTATTCAAAACTAGAAACGTTTTGAAAACGGTTTGAAAACTGCATGTAAACCCAATAAATGACTTAATGGAGATGATGCTTGAGGCATTGCTTATTTGATAGCTGTTATTATTCTTTAAATTTTGATTTGGCAACATGCAATTTAATGTCAAATAATAAATAGAAACATTTCAAATGGAGAATATAAATTAGTAGTAAAACAATGAAAATAAATTTATTTACAAATTAAATAATTTTGACGTACATTAATAGTGACTTTTAAAATGTCAAAAAATCGTCATTATACCCCACTAGAGAAAAAGATATTTCTAGATATACTAAAAGTATATAAAAATATTATTGAAAAAGAAGAGTGATTCATCTTCTTTATCTAAAAAGTAAATGCATGGAATAAAATTGTGGAACATTACAATAATTTATTAAAGTATTTTGTATTTTTGGTAAAATTGCATTAATAACACTTTTTTATTAAATCTAAATCTTTTTTTAATTCCACTTCGTTATATTTTTATTTTAAATTTCCATGTCAAGCACATATTTTTTTTGCAGTCCATTAATATCAATTTCTTCTATATCATCCATATCGTGATCTGCAATATCTTTTAATTCAAACATGGTGTTTTCAAGCAAGCAAAGACCTTTACTTGACAAAGGTACACCTATATGCGTTCTTCAGCATGAACTATGAAACACTGATCTATGAAACACGTCAGTTAAAGAAAATTGTTTTGTTCAAAGAAAATGTAACTATGCAACTAGAACAAAAAGTATTTACGAGTACTTCATCAAGTCTGGTTCATTTTGAACAATCTCAAGTCATCGCTATGCAACATGAACAATAACTTGAACAAATGCTTAAGCTTGTCTTATATCAAGCAATGCTCAAGTACTTACTATGAATACCGCCCTTAGTCAACTGTTAAGTTTATTAGCAAATGTAAAACCAAATATGTGAAAAATAAGAAACTGACACAGTGTCAGTGACACCGACAGTAAATAACGTTATTCGTACGGGAATGAATCAAGGCAAGGTATCTGAATTAATATGTAAACTTACGTTACAGCGAAAGTATTGTCAACCACAAGCATCGTTTTAAAATGGAATGTCCTAATTACTCGAATCAATTACTGAGTTTACATGCAGTTTTCAAACCGTTTTCAAAACGTGTTTAGTTTTGAAAACGCCATGTATACAGTGTCAAAACGGGTTTGAGTTCTCACAAACCGAAACTAAATTTCATGGGTTTGACTTGAAAATTAGCTTCAAAACTAATCATTAAAACACTTAAAATTTAGTTTCGATATTGCGCATGCGTACATAGTATAATGTTTCTGTCGCTTTGTGTTACTTGGTGGTACTAACCTACAAGTAAACTGACAGTTGTGTAGTTATAGTGCGTAGTGGTACAAAGTAGAAAAAATAATTGGAAAAATGGCAAAACGAAGAATTTGGAGTGAAGAGGGTCTGTCACTTACATCAACCAAATGCGCATGCTCCGAAACTGTTTTCAAATAATCTATAAACCTGTTTTGAATATTGCATGTAAACAGTTTCGCGTAATTTTGACTGAAACCTGAAACCATTTTCAAAACTGCATGTAAACGAAGTAAATATTAATTTTTGAAAGACAAGCGTGTTACATCCAGCCTTATCGCACACGCTTGTAGTCTTTGCAAATGAAATAATAGGTAATATTAAAATTGCTAGAAAAAGTTTTGAAAGATGTTCAGCAGAGCCGGCCCGACGGGTGTTCGCATTGTTCCCCCGAACAGGACGCCAAGAATTTGTGGCCGCTTCAATAATAATCTACATATAAGGGCGCATCGAAAATATCGAACAGGGCGCCGATTGACCTAGAACCAGCCCCGAAGATGTTATCACAATGTTATGCAATCTTGAAATACGCAAATCTATCTATAGCAGTGTTTCCCAACCTTTTGTGTGTCTCGACCCTTTTTCCTAACGACCAAGTAGCACCCCCCCCCTTACATTTACTTTAAAAGATATTTATTGCAAAAAACACACGTTGAATAAATTTATATTAATTAAAAAAAGAATATAAACATTTTGACAATAAGGTATTATTTTTTGTCCGCTTGTCCAGAAAGTAACCTTTTTCGTGCCTGTTTTGCGTACGCAAAGTGGTTCATTTCTCAACAGTTCGACAGACCGTGCGCACGACTCTTTTACTTTGCACACGGCCTGTTCGCAGTGTTAAGAAATGAACCACACGCAAATTTAGCACTTAAAAGGTCACTTTTTGGGCAAGCTGGACAAAAATATTATGTGTACCACGATCGCAAAATGACATTGCCGCTCTCGCATCATTGAACTTCAAACTTCATGCTCATGCGACATTGTAGCATTTTGCACCCTTAGTACACAAATAACTATTGCACCAATAATAAAAATTGAACGCTGCTAATTCGAGTGGCTGTATCTAGTCAACCAGCTTGAAAATTTAAGTAAATTTTTTAAAACATTTATATAGTTTATTGAAAATAAATTTAATGGTACTTTATTATATATGAAAAATAAGTTATATAACAAACTCGTATACGCTACCCTCGTAAAATCCCGTGATAGTGATAGGTTAGTTACGAACATATAGTCAAAACGTGAAATTAACGTCTTTGAGGATCAAAATATTGGACAGTCGACTATTTACCGTACTATATGGGAATGTGAAAAAGGTGTAGTATGTATTAATTTACTAAAAAGTGAGTGACCCGAAATTTTGCCTCCCAAATCGAATCAGCAGACTAATTCAAAGTGCTCAAGACAAAGTTAGAATGCGCAAGTTAACTCGCCAATTTAGATATTTAAAAATGATTGTTTGTAGATTTTTGGTACTAAATGATTTAAAAATTCCAAAAAGAAATAATGTAACCAAATAAGACAGCAGCCCAGCTTGAGCGAATCTCCAGATGCTGCATAGCAGTAAGGAGCCAACATTTTATAGAAAACAGAGAGAATATAATCCCTCAAATGTTTCACATGCGCGACCAGTGGCGTAACTACCGGTGTTCCGTGGAACACAGGCCCGGTGCCCCAAGAGGCCCGGCACGCACGTCAACAAATATTTTTATTTTAATAGAGCCACATGTTTCAAATATATTAATGACCTTACATTTTTCAGAAGAGTAATTTAAGGGATACTACAGGGTAACAACGATTATCATTATCAGACATCTATTATTTTAATAGAATACGAAATTGCCAGAACAATAGATGTATCTAACATAATAACCTTATCAGCTTCTGATTTCAGTGCGCACTAACGTGCACTGAGTTCTCGTTTTGTTTTCATTATACTTATATGTTTACACTTTCTTCGTGGTAGCGTTTTCGGATTGTCGTGAAATTGCACTCAATTCGAAGTGAGTACGCACTTTTGTGCACTGACTACAGGAGCAAGTGCACGAATATCAGTGCAAAAAATGTCTTCTAAAAATAAAATCACATTGACAATTGCCAGGAATTATTAAAAGTTCTTCAATGTCAGAGTTATTAAATCAAATAATAAAACTTTATGTTGTACATAAATATACAAATAAAAAAGTATGAATGTAAACTCATGTGAGTATTTGAAATAAAATTATTTTCGTTTTCAGTTCAAAGATACTTTTCAGGTACAAAGGTGTACTTCCTTGAAATAGACATTTTACATCAAAAGAGAGGGATAGACAAAAATGTAATATATGTAGTGCGCAGTAGGTTGTTTACGCATTGAGGAGGCCAGTTACATTTCATATAAAATTACAAATGGCGGAAAGTAAAAACTTTTAAATTTAGTTAAATTTTATTTAAAAAATAAGTGTCCTATTATGGGATCAGCAAAACTATTTTCTTATATACATAGGGGCCCGAATTGACTCGGGAACACAGGCCCATGCCTGCATTGTTATGCCACTGTGCGCGACTGGACTGATTAAAGACTTTGTGGCATTTCATTGCTGAAAAGAATATACAGTAATGGCTGGGAATACCAATGCGAACAACATTTAAACAATAATATTTCTGACGATCCGGGAACTAGGTTTAACATCATACAAATGAGAGAAGATATTAAAAAACTGCGTCGCATTAAAGATAATGGTCCCCTATATCAGTGTTGTAAAATTAGATTTCTTATCTCTTTAGTTTAGGAACAACGTCAACGTTTCAATAAAAAAATTCTTTCTATTTGATGAAGCGGTCTAACTTTTGCTTAAAACTTTTGTTACATACGTTACTGAACGTGAATAGCCAAACAAAAATTGAATAAACTTCAAAGATTGCATTTGTTAAATACTTACAACTAACTTTGTTTAATAGAAAATTTTAGAGAGCGGTTTTTATAACACGCTAACTAATTTAAGTTGAAAGAAAATTAATTAAGATTCTAGTGACGATAAACAAAACTGTACTGCTTCTGCGAAACTTTTTCTCTGCTAAAAATACATACTAACTTATAAATGATTTCTCATATACAATATACAACTACAAAGCAGACTGTACTGTAACGTTTTTATTTATTTGGGTGAAGTGAAAATATTAGAGATAGTGTTGCCGCCGAGACGAGATTTTTCTTGATCTCGTCTCGTCTTGAATAAAATTTCGAGATCAAGATCCAAATAAATTTCAAGGTCAGTTTCTCGATCGAGACGAGATTACATACTTCAAATCTCGACAAGAAAGACGAGATCTTGATCTTGAAAACTTTAGTAATTATTCATACAACAAAGTTTCCATCATTTGAACATCAGTAGATAAACCGGAGATACTACTTTACAGGAAGCTATAAACAGATTTTCTTGAAAAAATATATTAAAACATGATTCAAAACCTCTCAAATTTGGATATTTAAAACTCGTGTATAATTAAAAACAATATTAGATTTTGACTACATCTATATGATAAACCGGAAGTAGTACTTAAATTTTCGAGGAAAAACAATAAAATATAATCCAAAATTTAGTATTACAGACTTTTCTATTTATTGGAACAAATTAGATTTTGTTTACAAACGATCAACCGGAAATGATACTTTACTTAAAGCTCATTGCTATTTCAAACATGGAATTAACGGGAGGTCGTGTGTTGGCCACATCAGATTTCTTCTTCTGAAACTAGGAATAAGTATGTTCTAAAAATACGAGTAAAATATTTTTTATTATTCTTTCGATTAAACAAAGAAAAAAAATCGTGCAACACCGCATTATAGCAAACTGATAAATGAATAGGATAAAATTTATTATTTTTATCTTTGTAATATTTCGAGAAAATAATGAAAATTGCAGTATTGTAAATATAGTATTGAGTTTTAAGTAACAATTACAGAAAATCACAGCATTTTTTTCTTACAAGAACAATATTTATATGCTCAATAGTGTTTAAGTAAGACATTACAGATTCATAAACATAAATTCATATATACATATATAAGTCGTTTAACGTGTATATAAATTTATGTATATGAATCTGTAACATCTTTCGTACCCTGAGGATGTATAAGTGTATACCAAATGTCGGTTCTGTGAAAGAATAAATTCTGTTTGATTGAGATTTCAAGTAATTATTAACACCGATTCTGTACCACAGTCGAGAAATTTATCCATGTGTTTTATATTTACAGTACATTTTGTGATGTTTTTATTCATTCAATAGTCAAAAATTTCAAATACGAAAAAAATATAAACTAACTCGGTACTAATGTAAATGAGAAATGCTCATAAGGTTGATTATAGAAATAAATATTTGAAAAAAAATTAAGCTCTAATTATTATTTAACAAAATGTAATTTCCATTTCTGTTAAAATTTATTTTTCTAAAGGGCTTGCAAGGCAATAGTTTATACATAGTCATACATATTGGAACGAATTTGCACAACAGCCAAAAGTCGAGATAGTCGAGATCTCGACCTCAAGATCGAGATTGTTTTCAATCTCGAGGGTCAAGATCAAGATTGTTTCCAAATTCGAAAAAAAAAAAAATTGCCGAGATCGAGATAATGCAAAATCTCGACAAATCTTGACACGCGGCAACACTAATTAGAGAATTATATTAATTAAAATGAAGTTGTTTATTAAACTATAATGAAAAAATGAGTATTACTAATATTAAACAATTATTAAAAATCTAATTAAAGCTAAAACTATAATTAACTAGATAACACTAACACTATTTATTTGTTTAACCAATAAACACTACTATTTATTTCCACGATATTACTAATTATTTATTTCACTACGCGTTCCCATCTTAGACTGTCGGTCTATTGCAGTCTCTTGTAGACTGTTTACGCGATATTTATATCACTATATTTATATCACTATATACTTATATCACGTTCAACTGTCCGCCTACCAACCTCAACAGCGTCTATATACTCAACTGACTCAACAGCGTCTGTATATTCAACTGTTCGGACAGAAGTCACCTCTTTCACAACACTATCTGTCTATTTATGTAACTCTCTAACTTCCACAGCCTTACTATCACCGACCGTATGCCACAATTCTTCAACACCACTGCCGAGTATTCACTTCCACTTGCCGTTACTGTCCCCGTATACCTAACTTCCCAATACTCTTCAACAATACCGAGTATTCTCTTTAACAGCTATCCCGGTATACCAGTAACTTCCCGACTCGCCGTTACTATTCTTGTACATTATAGCTTCCCAAACTACCGAGTATTCACATCCATAGCTATCCCAACATACCAGTAACTTCCCGAGTACCTACTCGACACCAACTGCATACGCTCACTACGATACTGCTGTGCTTCTCACTAACACTTTATTCTCTAACACTCCATGTATCTAGCTAACTCTCGAGCATAGCTATGTCCCTTTTTTCCAGCTGGCATTATCTTCTAGAAAAGCCCTAGAATGTTCGATCGCATAATAACAATGAACACGTCGCCCGGCTGCTAGCGCGATTACGTCACCGCTATAAATAGACACTTGCTTACAGCGGCGGCGACGGCGGGTGTTCCACGTTACAATACAAATTAATGGGCCTGTTCGTATTTTAATATATCTTTTTAAAAATATTTTTCATTTTAGTTATATATATTTTCAAAAAATAAATACATACATACATTCATAAAATCACGCATTTCCCACTTAGTGGGTTAGCACAAACCCGAAAGAATAAAAATAACATCATCCAAAAAATAATCAGTCTATCTTTCAACAACATTCTTACTAACCTGACATCATAGGTACAGCATATATTTCTCACTCTTAACAAAGTGACCGATTTTCGGTAGCGAAATACCGCAACCGGGCCACAATAATAGTTACGAAACAATCATCCTTCGCCACATATTCCTGTCTAAGCACACTTCTTTCGCCTCGGACACATTCATAATCGCATTCATACACGCTCTTCTTCTCTTCCCACTCGGAAACTTTCTCTCTTTTAGTACCTTATCAATCACATCCATCCACTTACACACTGGACGGCCACGCAATCGAACACCCTCAATTTCATCAAGATATATACGCTAAGAAAATAAATACTGCTTGACATAAATTGTAAACATATTCTACACAGTAAATTTATACCCTATAGGCGATAGGAAATAAGCAATATGACATCAGGTGGTATTTTGAGGAACTATAGTTGACGGGATAATTTATACATGTGACATTTCTTTGACTGTGTAAACACAAGTATTATCTATTAAGTTCCTAATATTTGCGTTTGGGTATATAATATCTCTTAATATTATACACGTAATGCGTAAATGAAATTAGTAAATGTAAAATTTCGTTAATATTTAAGGTGAAATGATACCCCCGATTAATTTGTTTCTACGCCGAGGCGAGCGCTGATGATCACTGAGATGAATAACTATGGCTGAGTCGATAAAGTAGAATTTTTTGTAAAATTACTAGGCTCCATCTATTCGATAGTAGTCATACTTTGTTCCAAATGACAAACCTAAAAGTAAAAATATGTGTGGCAATAATTTCAAATTTATTAACGAACGTATAAAGATATTTTATTTGTACGATTTGAAATATTAATAATATATTGCAAGAATAACGTTTTTTGGGTAGAGTAACGATAGACTGAATAATAAATAACAATTTTTTAAAAAAAATAATTTTATACTCGTAGTTCCTACATAATATTATTCAGTTCAGCGAGATCCACTATTCGTGAATAAAATCACCGGTGGCGGCGCTGTTATCAACCAAGATGTCGGATGATTGTCGTACTATCATTTTCAAATGTGCTTGTTTACATGTTATAAAAGCAGTTTTCAAGAGTGTTTTATTCTATTATTAAAATATTTAAGCAAGTTTTATTTTACTGGCTGATAAGTTTGAAGATTAAGTTTCAATGTTATTAATTCAATTTTGTGCATGGACGTTTCAAAATTTGTTTATTTGCAGATAAATATGACAATGTTCTTGGGAAATAATCTTCACCTCTTATAAAGAGAATTATTTAAATTTTTAAATTCCAATAATTCTTCAAGGAATTTTAAATAGAAAATTGAGTAAATGAAGAAAAAATCAGGAAACAAATAGTCTTTAAATAGGAAAGTGTAAAACAGGTTAAGGATGAAACAGATTTAAACTGGAAAGTAGTCTTCAAAAAGTCTGATTTTAGTCAATACCTATATATTGAAGTAGTGAATGAGCACGTAAAATAGAAATAATAAAACAAAAGCTTACTGTTCACAAACAACAATCAAATAAAATAACACTAGCCCAAATAGCGTTTTCAGTGAAGTACGACAACAAATAGTTCTTATTTTGCCACTAGATGGCTACGGCTTAATTTTATTCGCGGATTCTTCGAAAAGTGTACATTACGTTTTGAATTTGACATTTGTTGTCAGCGCCATCTCTTAATAATTTGGAAGCCCAATTGTAAAACGCATATTTTATAAGAAAGTTTTTAATAATACTTTTGAATGTTTTTTATTGTTATTCATATTTTTACTTTTTCGGATAGTATATTGTACAAATCTAAATTCAATGTATATTTCATGGATTTTGTAGCCTGTAGTTTATGCAATACTTTTCTTGGTAAAGATTTTTATTTTAATAATTTGTTGCATTTTCGTAAATAATTAAATAAATACATTGGCGCCAAAAATAGCCATAAAAAACAACCTTCCACTCCTGTTACGTCATAGCACTTACATTACGTCATTCACAGCCAATAGGAAAACAGTTTATTCATCACCTACGTTTATAAATAAATAAAAGTAGGCGACGTATGTACTTTAACGTCATATTCTGTTTCAGATCGGGTAACTTTTTCAAAATATTATACAAATTTCAAAAAATTGTAAAATATCTAATGAATATTTCATGAATTTTGAGGCCATTTAAAGAATGATATCTTTATAAATTTAATAATTAGAAGGCATATAAAAATTCTTGCAACAGCCATATTATTATAATTAAAATGATGTTTATTAAAACAATAAATAAATATTAAAACATAATAACATTGGCGATTACTATGGTTAAACAAATATTAAATACTAATTTAAGACTATGAATACTATTAAATGTTTAAACACTGATTATTTATTTGAACAATATATATTTCATTTATGTTCACCACTCGTCGACTATTTGTTTGTTTATCAGACTGTTGAATGCCTTTCCTGACGGAGTTTATATACTCCGGTGACGTTGTTCTCGAATATACTCGAATATTCTACGAGATAAAAACATCGAATACAATAGATTACGTCACCGAGATAATTAAACAGGTTGGGACACGTTTGTTTATGCATTCAGGTCGCTCGCGTGATCATGTCATCGCCAAACTTAGACTCCAGCTCAGCGCAGCGACAACGGCGGCGGCGACCACTTCCCGTTACAACAATATTAACTATTAAAAAGTTACAAGCTACAAGACAAAATATACTTTATAAACCCCCAAGAGCGCGTATTCGGAATAGAAAAGCATACAATCATACAACAGCGCAACACACGTCTGCATGCACAGTACAGCCGCCCACCTGCACGATCCTCACCCGTCACCCCTGCTCACATCGTGGTCATTGGACACAATAAGAATGTATGGTTATCCCCTCTCTTTCTGATGTCACAGCTCTAGGGTAACTTTATGCTGTGATATTTTAAAACATCGATATTTACAAATTATATGAACTGATTTCCGACTTTTCACTCTTGAAAATAATATAAACTAGGTATAATATGCTCTCGTATTTTACGATTAGTAAGAAAACAACAATGTAGGTACCTATACTATACAAAAATCTATAAACTTAATTTATTAAAAATTAAATATAACCACTGAATTTAAAACACACATTGAATCCCAGAAATAAATATTTTGATAACCATTTCCCTTTTAGTTCATTTATTTGCATGTTCAGTTATCGTGGAAGTATTTTCGCCAAAGTAAAGTAGACATCAAATAAACTGTGACGACACATGTAAGTATAGAAAGGAGGAGAGTAGCGTGTCTATGGTTAATAATTCTTGACATATTAGGAATGCATATTTGAAAACATCGACAGAAAATATTGAAAACAAACATCAAAAATCCATGTCGATTTTCGATCGATATTATCAAAAAAGATAAAATATGGAAAGCCAAATATCGATTTTTCTTAATCATCGATGAATCGTACGCATCTTTAGTTGCACTATCGTGATCGAATGGTTTCGTTTGTGTGTTATATTCTTGCAATTTTTGTTATACATATTTATTATAAAATAAATAATTCTATTCCATATAGATACATATGTCTGTGGTTCGTTTTTCGTTTTATCTTAGTTTTCTGTACGCTCTCGTACTAGTCTTTTCTTGGTTTTTGTTGATTGTTATTAATTGATTAAAATATTGAAGAAAATTGTAAAAATGGTTTATAATGCTGTGTGCTAATATGCAAAAGCATGGCCAATTCGCTATTGTTTTTAAATTTCCACGCGATAGTGTGATGCGAAAAAAATAGATAAATGCAATACATCGATGAAATTTTAAGATTAAAATTGACGGATGACGTAATACTCACTATATTTAAAAATCAGACATATTAATTTATAAAAACAACGAAAGAAAAAAATCCAGATATTCCCCATGACAATATACAGAATGTTATGTAAGTTCATAGTTTGATAAAGAGAATTGAATAGTTATAATCTGAAATAAATTCTGTAAAATATGTCAAATTGTAAAAGTTCTGGGACTGTAAAGTCGATCAATTACGCACCAGCTTCTTATTAAGTTAAAATCTAACTATATGGCTATAACTATCTATTTTCCTCCCAGTCTAGCTTAGCTGTCCTCTTTTATTGACGCACGACGAGGCAAGAGTACTCTCGCATCTCGTCTTGTCTCGTTGCAATATGCGAGACGAGAACGAGAGCGAGATTGCAATTTAAAATTCGAGGCGAGATCGATATAATACCTGCGAGAAGCGAAAAATCTCGAGAGAGTCTCGCAATAAAAAGTATTTGTAACGTTATAGCTTTGATTCATAAATTCAATGCAAAATGCACCATACAGGGCGTGGAGTTAACGGTAATTCGTGCATAGAACCATTTAATAAATAATATATTATTTATTAAATGATAGAACAGGTGAATGTAAAAATTATATGAATTGACTATATTTTTTTGAGTCTATCTAGAGCAGCGTCCCAAATTTGGATCGCTAAGGGTTGTAGTGAGTCGCGGAAACTAGTCAGAATTATATAATTTTGTTTACCTCGAAAATTCACTAAAATGTTACTAATGTCAATGTTCGCAATACAATGTATAATGCTGCTACTAATAACCCTACGTGAACCCTACCGAGACCTTGACTTCATTTTGGTTAAAAAAGGAAAAACCAATCTTGGGAAATAAAAAATTGAAAATATTATTACCTTTTGCTACACCTATCTATATATGTAAGTCTAGATTTGTAATTACTAAAATTAAATTTTAGGAACCGCCTACAACAAGAAAATGAATGCTGTCTTTCAAATAAAACCGCGATTTGAAGAATTTTCAAAAAATTAACATTATTTTCTGTAAGATAGTTGTATTTTTGATTTTAAAATTTACAGATATCCATATTCAATCATGTTCGTAAGTCAAATTAGACAATTAGGGGAAGATAATATTAATGTTTCGCGTTTCGGACATTTGATTATCAGACAAGATTAAAATTGTATTAAAATCATGTACCAAATTGTAATAAATTTAATTTTAATGGAATTTGTTGATATTATGGTGTTAAATTTATATTATTTTGTTTATAAATAGGTATGTGGTATATTCGTACATATTCATTTTCTTATTCTAATAAATAGATTATTGTTTATAATAAGAAATATATTTTTATTTTTTAAATAATTTTCTACATAATGGGTCGCGAGACCAATACAATAGTTAAATTTGGGTCGCATCCTCAAAAGGTTAAGAAACGCTGATCTAGAGTCAAATGATATCGGTCGCAAAGCGAGGAAATGCAAAATAAAGACTAAATTGGTTTTGCATCTAATAGAACTAGTTTTTCTCCAACATTTCAGCCCCTTATTCATCCCAGTTAAAACTACGGTTAATAAAATTCGTGTCGTCCTTGAAAAGTAAAGGATGTTATATTAAGTGTCGATAGGAGCCAACACGGAGTCAAGCGGAGTGATTGTTTGCCAGTGGGTTTTCAGTGTAGCGCTTTTTTATGAGTCAATCTTACTTAAATAGTGGCATATAGTTAATGATAAAGTGTAGAAACTTTCACAAATTTTTAATAATAATTGTTTTCTCATAAACTATAAATAATTAAATTGAAAAAAATACGGGTATTTATTTTTTGTCAAAAATCAATAAACCAAAAATCAATATTAGAAAAGCAGTACATAAAATTTGTATTGTATTTATTTTGTTACAATCTACAAAAGAAAATGTACTTTAAAACCCCCCAAAAGCGCGTAAATGGAATTTGGAATCGAAAACCATACAATCATACAAAACAGAGGCAAGGGCGCAACTTCGCCCATACAGTCGCTCGCCTGGCCACGCCTGGCCGCTCATCCCTTCTCCATAGTTCCTACCTATTGTTCCTAGTTACGTGACGTGCCAGCCAGGTAGTAGATAGTTTATCGCTCGCTGCTTTAGCTTGGATTTTGCCGTACGCTGTACTGGCTGTACCCCACCTTACCCGTAACCCGTACATATAAACACAGATTCAAAACACTATATAGTGTTTTGAATCTGTGATATAGCTTTACTTGCTTTACCTGTTATCTCAGAAATTCATTGCTATGAGACAGATTATTAGCACTTTTATTATTATTATTATCAATAGATAAAGAATTACTCAATATCTTATTTTAAATTAAACATAAATGTGCTTGTACACATTTTTCCCTTCAATTTGTTTTATTGCTTATTTTGTCGCATACCCTGTTCTCCGACCCACAAGCCGTCATTATTACTATATTTACAAAACAACTTTATTATTTAAATTTGCATTTTTTCCATGAATAGATAGAACACAAAATTTGTAATCGAATGAGTTATTTTCCAAAAGGATCTTTTTACTTTCGTAACGTCCGATATTTTTTTGCAACATACAAGCGCATGGCGCTCCCGGTCCTACAGAATACTAGAATATAGTCATTCTCCTCTCGTTATAACGTCACGAAGTAGGAAGTAAGCATAAACAAGCCTATACCGACAATAATTAATAAAAAATTACATTTTAATGAAAATGATTATTTGGAACTAACTTTTATTTTCTGTATTTATAATAACAATAGCAATTTCTTTGGAAACTTCTAAAAAAAAATTACTTCATATTTTTAAGTAAAAGATCAGCGTATAAATTTAATATATAAAACTAAATTAAACGTATGTAGTTGTTATTCACTTCAATTTTTCAATTTTCCACGGAGTCGCCGATTGCATTATAGTTTATCTATCTACCGCTAGGTCTACTCATTGCGCCACTTACTTATACTTCACGAAAATGCTTACCAAATTTGATTTAATTACAAATATCTTCTGTATTAAACGATAAATATTTAAAATATTTTCCTCAAAAATGTAGAAATGTGTACAGTACGTAACAATAAATTTTTTTAAGAAATATAACTTCACACACTTGAGAAAAAAATAAAATTAAACATTTTATTTTTTTTTAAGTACGTTCTCGAAGTTTAATTTTCGATTTTTTTTTATATGTCATGTATAACAATATTCTTCAAAACATATAAAAGTATGAACAAAATTGTAGGTTTAGTATAGAAGAAAAGCATTAAAATGTGTGAAAAAAGTAGGTTTTTTGGATTTTTAAAATTGTTCCCGAAGGTCGTTTTTCTTAATTTTCACATATTTTATTCCTTATCCTGTTATAAATATTTAGTGTAAATTTAATCAAAAAAATACGTTTTGAACTGGAGATATATTAAAAATATTATTTAAAATATTATTTTGGGTTAATTAAATATGAATATTATTGAAACTATGTTATTTTCACGACAAATTGTTCCCTTTTTATTCGTGTATACAAAGAAATCATATTATATTACACAATTTTAAATAAAAAATGAAAAACCATTTTACTACGTTTGAATTTCGCGCGCTGGGGTATCATTTCACCTTAACATAAGTTTCTTTAAGAGCCATATTGGCGCTACGATCTTATTTTCCATCGCCAATACCTACTAGCAGGGCTGGACTGGCCCGGCGGGATACCGGGAATTTCCCGGTGGCCCGTGACAGCTCGTGGCCTGACGAACTTAAAAAATAAATTATAAAAATTTAAAGTTCAAAAAATAAATTTACAAATTTATTGTCACATTGTTATCAAGAGAAATAATGTCAAAAATGAGCAAATCATAGACGTTTTGAAAGAAAAAATCTGATGTGGCCAAGATAATACCTCCCGCCATTTAATTTTTATTAATTTAAATACGTACTTACATTTTACTCATGTTGGAAACTATATTTAGTTCATTTCCATATAACTAATGTTCAGTTTACTATTTTTTTTTTCAAACCGTTACCACTATTAAGTTATCTGACAGTTTCATACATTTAAGACAAGGAGTTTTGTTTTAATCGTGGGCTCCGGGATTTAAATTATGTATTATTTTATAATTTTATCCATAATATATATATATATATATATATATATATATATATATATATATATATATATATATATATATATACCGTGTGTCTGTTTTAAAGGTGTACATAGGAGATTAACATGGGAAATCAGTTTTTTGCAATTTCCTGCTCGCCTAATGATTTTAAGCAAAAATGCGTCAAATAAAAGTTTTAGGGTATAAAATTCTACATATAAAACAATAAACAGAATTACCTTTCAATACTTCATAACGACAGAAATTAAATATGAAAATGTCGAAAATTACGTTAAAAATATCGACAGCCATGGAATTGAACAAAAAATAAATAATTGCTTGACGTTTTATCTGTCACAACGTAAATTAACTTTGACGTTTCTGACAATTTGATTAATTAATTAATAAAGTTAAGAAAATATAATTTTGTTTAAATAATATGAATATATCAAAAATTCTACATTGCGTAACAAAATTATGTATGATGCTGTTATGTATAATAATACTCTTAATTCATTTCCAATACATCTACCTTAGTACTACAGAAAGGGTCTACACGTATCATTCCTAACACTCTTAGAGTAACGCATGTTCTGCTCGTCCTATATTCTGATTACGCGGCTCACGTGTATTTTTTTAAGACACATTAGCAGTCTTTTCAAATTATGTCACGAATTTAGCTCTTCATTCGTATAAATGTTCATTTTTTAATCATTTCAGACAACAAAACTAGAGACAAAATCAAATTGTCAGAAACGTCAAATAAGTTAACTTACGTTGTGACAGATAAAACGTCAAGCATTTATTTATTTTTTGTTCAATTCCATGGCTGTCGATATTTTCAACGTAATTTTCGATATTTTCATATTTAATTCCTGTCGTTACAATGCATGGAAAGCTAATTCTGTTTATTGATTTAGATGCAGAATTTTATGCTCTAAAACTTTTATTTGACGCATTTTTGCTTAAAATAATTAGGCGAGCAGGAAATTGCAAAAAACTGATTTCCCATGTTAATCTCCTATGTACACCTTTACGACAGACACACGGTATATATATATATATATATATATATATATATATATATATATATATATATATATATATATATATATATATATAAAGTATTAATGCAAACCTATACAAAATTCAATTATCTTTAATTTTCATAATATAAATTGCGAAAAAATAACATTTAAAGGTATTTTTCGAAGAAAATCTATTTTAAGCTTCAAAATCTAATGGCTCATTTCATATTGGAGAATAAGATAGCAATATTCAAAATTTTCTGAATTATAAAATTTGAGATAGACTGGAGGATTCATACACACAAACGCACAGACATCATCGTGAAAATGTTAAAATTAGATTTTAAGGGACTTAAAACATGGTCATTTACAAAAATCTCGATATGCGATTTTTAGCACGATCCCTATATCTCCCTTACCAAGGGTAATAGGAGGTAATAAATTACTAAACAAAATATTATAATTAAAATTATACAAAAAAATTGGTTCAAATGACTGGCCTGTCTCGACGGATTTCCCGGTACTAAACATATACCCAGTTCAGCCCTGCCTACTAGCGAAGTTATTGTCTTTGTGATTTATGATCGCATGAAACAGATATTTGAAATACCACAAATTTGAGAAAAATGATGGTTAGGTACTGTTTTAATTCCCACGACATTGAATCATTGTAATCAATTGTAACAATTTACACTTCCTAATTTAGAATTTATTGACAGTAACAAAAATCTAAACATTTCTAACTTCAAACCAATACAGATACAAAACATTTAAAAAAATACAAGTATATTGTTTTGAACTCTATACACTAATTATATTCATTAAAAAAGTTTTGCATTTGGTCACAAACCCCATCCATAGTCCATTGCTAAAAGTATGACAACTATTATTATGGGACAGATGTAATATATAATTTTTTCATGCAAACAATGGAAAAGAACGTAGTTTCTTAATTAAAAACATTAAAGAAAACTGCTCTCTTCTACTAACACTTTTCTATGTAGCAACGGCCAAACTTTTTTCATTCTAATAGTTATTTATGCTAAAAAAGGTGTAGGTACCACTTACCAATCGAGGACGATTTTGCGCCCGAGCGATAGCGAGGACTGGCAAATAAGTGCAACATCACGTGTTGCATATAAGATTTTTTCCACTCCCGATAATTTATTTTTTACCTGTTCATTTTCACTGCCAGATATGTCAAAGAATACCGTTGACTATACATCTCATCGGTAAATAGACAGACCAATCATATAGCTCAATTTTTCTTAGTTACGCTGTATAACATCGGTTATTTGCGTTGCAAAATTGTGTTTCGCGAAACACTAGTGGTGTTTCGGTTCGCAAACAAATAAATCATATGTAATCATATCATCCATGGATATAAAGGAAAAAGTAATATTTTTGACATTTCGTAAAAATATAGTCGGTTGATACAACTCGAGCTTCGAAAACCATCTGAATGTACAGTTGCGGACTCGATGTTTTTCCTAGGCAACACATCTCGTCCTCTTAACTGTATATTCGATTATTTTCGAACCTTCTGAATATTGGTACATTTAAAAAAAGAATCTTAGTATTTCATGGAAAATTTAAGAAAAAAATGCTGTCATCTATCACATTTAACACGTCAATGGTAACTTTTAAATGGAAATATTTATGAAATGAGGACAATTTGATAGAAATCAAGTTCAAAATCACAACTATGAAAATTAGCAAATATTTGACCAAGTTTAAAATATCTAACTGTAGGTATTTCACAAAGAAGGAGGTATATGTATATACATTCTTAATACAGGGTGTTTTCTTTAAAACAACCAGCGCTTTTTTGGGCGAACTAACAACTTTAGAGAAAAATGTTTTATACCAAAAATGATTAAGAATAAGGGGATAATGTATCAATAGTAACAAACCGAATATCTAACCAGTGGTTCTCAAACGGTAGAACAAAATTATATTTATTTAAATGGCACCCTATATAATTTTTTAGCCCTTTAAATAGAATATTATTTTCTGATTTCAACGATATAAATATAGCACAGGGTTGTATAACAATTATTTCGAGAAAAATGGTATTAAAAACTAGAAATATTGTAATAAAAAATGGGTTTACTACTAGCGTAACTAGGCAACAGACGTATACCTGTGTATTGCATAGCCTGTTGTTATATTATAACATTATTTTTAATACCATTTTTCGCGAAATAATTGTTATACAACCCTATACCATATTTATATCGTTGAAATCAGAAAAAAAAACTCTATCTAATGGAATAAAAATTATATAGGATACCATTTAAATTTTTTAATTTTGTTCTGCCTTTTAAGAACAACTGGTCGAATTTTCGGATTGTTATTATTAATAAATTAGCCTCTTATTCTTGATCATTTTTTGTATATAACATTTTTAATAAATTAATAAAGTTATTATTTCGCCCAAAGAAGCGCTGGTTGTTTTAAAGGAAACACCATATATATATATATATATACTTTTGCATATTTTTAATGACAGATGGCGGAAATTCAATTGTATCACGTGAAGTTAGTTGCAGTTACAAAACAAACTAGTCCTAAAGTTGGAACTTATAATTATTCTACACGAGATGTCAGTGATGACAGTATATTATTATTATTTTTAGAACAAAATTTAGATATTTAAGTTACAATAATTAAAGATTTAGCCCTAAAATTTGTAAAAATTTCGCTAATTCTTGTGTTGAAAATAATCTTAAATTGACATATCACCAAAACAGTAATGCCAACTCCTTTTGCCGGCCTAGGTCAGCAACAGCGCATATCTGAACGATTTTGAGTTCTGTAATACAAGTCAAAATGGAAGGAGGTACGAAAAATATTTTTTGATTACATTAGTAACATTGTAAACTATATTTAATTACTTTAAATCGACAGATATAAAAAACCTGTAGAATATTAATGAAAATTTTAATGATATAAAACCGAAGTAAAATGTCCAGCTACACCTCTAAAGTATGACCTATATCACGTAGATGTCGTTTAAAGCTGACAAACTTCCATGTATGTAATCTCTCTCGTATCTTGTTTGCTATAAGGTAGATTAATGTCAGATTTATTCAGGCGCAGCTTGAATAATGATACATGGCCGCATCGCCGCGTGCATCTGCAGCGAGTCTGCTCTGCTCTGCACTCATCCTGCTCCTGCTCCTTTCAGTTTGGGGTCAAAGTCAAAAGTGAAAAGCTTATGGAAGCAGGAAATAAAAAAACGGCCGTGCCGTGAAGCCGTGACACCCACTTTGATGTGGTGCACGCACTGAATACACAATATCTAAAGCTCTAACCAACGTACATTTTTTCTATTTTCAATGTCTTATAAATTTAAGGTTCTTTTTGTTTTATTACAGGTGTCAAACTTTATTCACTTATTTTCATGAAAAATGATGTTACTAGAGGCACCGGACAGCTAAATGAATGTGCCGAAACACTATCATAGTTCTAGGAAGCAAACTGTAGAGGCACGACAGTGCTTAAATTTTGTTGTGAAAATAGGAGCAATTTTATCTTATTGTTTGATAGGATAATATCGGGGTATTATCCAATCTGAAAACAAGATCAAACTGCTCCTATCTTTACACCAATGTAATCTTAAACCAGATACAGTATAGTATGTTTTTATTTTACTGCAAATATAGTATCAATTCTAAGAAACTTTCTGCATGGAATTTGTACAAAATACACAGAACTTAGGCAGGCACCAGACAGCTAAATGAATGTGCCAAAACATTATCATAGTTCCAGGAAGCAAACTGTAGAGGCGCGACAGTGCATAAATTTGAAGAAAATGGATTGTCACCTTTGAGTTCAAAACATTTCGCAATATTTTGTATTGTATTGTAAAGTCACATAAGTCATCACACATGTCATTGAACGTACGCTTTAACATCTTTAATTATTTGGTAATTCAATTTGTAATAGTTTATAGTTTTAGTTATAGTGCCAATAGTGATTTCTTCAGTTTTAAAGTGTATTAACTGTGTTTATTTTTTGCCATAATATGGAATTGAAATTCAATAAGCTGATGAACATTAGTTGTACTGTTTGTTATAAAGTGCAGTGCAAAGAAGCAATTAGACGTTTACTTTTATATTTAATAATGAAATGTCGTACCATTTTCAATATCCTTTTATCTTACATATAAACAAATATTAAAATAGAAGTGTATGTCTATCTGACAAGTAATTTTAAATTTATTTAGAACTGAATTTATAGTTATTGTATTGTGATTATTTAAAATATATGTATGTATTTATGTTCAATTTTCTTATTATGTCTTTTATTTTAAAAATTCAAAATTTCATTTTATCTATACATGACATGTCTCCTATGTCACAAATCACAAACTACCAAGCCGACCAAGCCATCACCATCACAGTGTGCATTAGTTCATGGAAGCAGTCTGTAGATGTCACTATTTTGTATTTCTAAACATACATTAACTGTCCTATCTGTAGTTGAGGTGATCCGTGGTTACTAGTTGAGCTAAAAACTTAACTGTAAATAAAAGATAAACGTCTATGATTAAAAATATGTATAACAGGGCAAAAGGCGGTCTTTCATGATTTCTAATTACATTTTACATTAATCGAAAGACAGATACAAAACTGATTTATTTAATGAATTCAAAAGTCAAATCTTTGAAACAACAGCCGCTTTACATTATTTCGTTCAATAATTATGTACAATATTTCTTGTTGACCAAAGTTATTGATCTTCTGGGGTATATTTGTTACGGTTCATCTAATAAATGCGGTTTGTATTAATAGTTAATATAAACCAAATAATTACTTAGATCGTAACATATTCATAGACGAATTTAGGTATAGGCTCAAATAAATTTGAGCCTCGAAAATCTGTTAAGAGCTCCAAATTAAGTACCACTTCCGGTTTATCATATAGGTATAGTCAAAGTTACGAGTTTTAAATACCAAACTTGAGAAGTTTTGGATGGTTCGTTTAGGTAATCCCTACCTTGACGCGAATTGTGAGCTGGTGCACCATCTTGCTGGAAATAAATGTTTCCCAACTCAGCTACTCGTATGTCTTCCAAAATAATACCCAGCATATTTTGATACAAAACAAAATATTCAATTGTTTTTGTCATGTCACTCTGATTGCATGTAGAAATAAATATGAAAATAATATTTTTTCTTTTGAATTTGTCTCGTTTTTTCGTTATGTAAGGGTATAAACATTTTATATCGTTGTATTCAGAAAAAAATGCTGAATCGAATAGATGAATAAAAAAGTAGGTTCTCATTTAAAATTAAAAAATTGAATTCTGTGTTTTGAGAACCACTGGTTGAAAAAAAAATTTGTAATGCTCATTTTAATAGTCTTATAATATAGAAATTGTTTGCTAATTTAACCGACTTCGTATCTTTTACAGTTCTCGAGATAGCAATAGTGAAACACTTAAATTGAACAGCCTGTATACATATATATATATATATATATATATATATATATATATATATATATATATATATATATATATATATATATATATATATACAGGGTGTTAATTTTAAGTGGTACACTATTGCTATCTCGAAAACTACGAAAGCTACGAGGTCGGTTAAATTAACAAACAATTTCTATTTTCTACTTTAATGAGCGAAACAAGAATTCTTTTAGACCAGTGGTTCTCAAAATACGGAGTGCTACTTTCTTATTTTAAATGGCAACCTATTTTTTTATTTGCTTCGATTCAGTATTTTTCTTTTAATTCAACGATATCCATATGTAATACTCTATTATTACAAAATATTGGAGAAAAATGCAAAATTAATAGTGTATCATTTTTATTTAAATATGACTAGAAGAGCGCTATGGAAAAAACAAATACATCAATAAAACAATTGTTAATATTATTTATGCATTTTATCTTGTATAAATAATAATTATTCACAACTTAAAGAAAATTATAAAAGTTTTTGTAATATTTCTTCATTTGATTTATTTGTTGTTCCATAGCACTCTTTGCATAGTCATATTTAAATAAAAATGAGACTATTTTGTAATAATAGAGTATTACATATGTTTATCGTCGAATTCAGAAAAAAATACTGACTCTAATAAGCAAATAAAAAAAAATAGGTTGCCATTTAAAATAAGAAAGTAGCACCCCGTATTTTTAGAACCACTGCTGGCACCAAGGATCATGCATAACAAAACAAGGTCCTGTGGCGCAACGGATAACGCGTCTGACTACGGATCAGAAGATTCCAGGTTCGAATCCTGGCAGGATCGAATTTTATATAATAGTTATTTGATTTGTTTATTAAGAGCGTAAAGTGATACTTTGTCGTTTAAGAAAGAAGTTGACAATCTTTCAATAGCGACGGAGAAAGCGACAAAGACACTAACGCGCACGTACGCTTGTAACACACACGTCGCTCTATAATATCGATATTTCTAAAAAAAAAATCTGACGAGCAGAAAGTAACGGAAAATTTATCCAAGATAATCCTGAGCTCAGGAATTAACATTAAAAATTGTCAAAAGTGGAGAGTACAATATTATAAATAATATAATAAAAATATTTTTTTATGGTCTATATAGATAGTAGCCAATTGCGCTCTCTTTTGTCAACGCAAAATGTCACTTTGTCGCTCATGCGCGACCAAGTAGAAAAACCGCTCGCTGTCCAAATTTCTAACCATACAATACCGAGAGATGTCAGTTGTCTACATTCTTAATGGAAACGTTTAGTCAGTAACTAATAGCACTGTAGTTATATACATTTACCACCTTTACAAGTCAATCTGATATATAACTGCTCTGTCGGTACATTATATAACCAAACAAAATGCCGCACTGCTGTGAAAATAAAATAAGGCATTCATTTACAAAAACGAAAGTATAAAATGCTTAGATTAGATTGAAGCAATAGCTCAAGAAGAATGGAAAAAAACGATAAATTAAAATTAAATATAAAATAAATTGTGTGAACAGTTGTGCTGCCACCAGCAAAAGTTTGGAGTGAACGCTCCCAATGGACATCCACTTTTTCACTGCACTAGTTTAATGTACTTGAAACAAATAATTTTTTGTTATGGTCGAGGACCCCATTGTGGCGACTGTAGAAAAAATCTTGTGTGTTTTTCGAGCACAAATGGACATTGTCGATTTCGAGAGAATGCCGCGCGACGCAGGAGTGAAGCAACAACCTCTCAATCAACAATATCCTATTGTGCGCTCTTAATACACAAATAGGTATTTTATTTTGCGAGCCAAAACATCAACTTTACGATAACAAACGAAAACGTAAATGTTTATTTTTCAAAACACTCGTTGAAAAAATAAACATTAACTTAGAAATGAAATATATATATTGTATGTAATCCTCGATAGTATATAGCTTTATTCACAGTATTTAACATTGTATATGTTACAAAGTTAATGTGTTTTTGTTTCATCATAGGTAAAGTAATTATTACAATTTATCCAATAGTATAGTATAGTGGTCAGTATCCCCGCCTGTCACGCGGGAGACCGGGGTTCGATTCCCCGTCGGGGAGGTTTTTGTTATCGTGTAATAATTACAAATGTTTGTACTGGAATTAAAAATTCGCCCGAGCAGGGACTTGAACCCTGGACCCTTGGATTAAAAGTCCAATGCTCTACCGACTGAGCTACCCGGGCTCTTAGAAGGTCAAACATTATTATTAAAGATACTATAATCGCGACTTAATTTCTATAAGGAAATGACTAGTTTAATTAAAAGTAGGTCCCACCGAGATTTGAACTCGGATCGCTGGATTCAGAGTCCAGAGTGCTAACCATTACACCATGGAACACCCATTTTCACTACCGCTATTATAATATACAAATTACAAATGTATGAAATTTAAAAAGTTCCGGTACCGGGAATCGAACCCGAGCCTCCTGGGTGAAAGCCAGGTATCCTAGCCACTAGACCATACCGGATATATGAAATTTACTTAATAAATCCATGAAAATAAACGATTTTTACTTCCCGCTACCGTTGATAAGGGAGGAATGGGAATCGTGCTAAAAATCGCATATTGAGATTTTGGTAAATGACCACGTTTCAAGGTACCTACAATCCAATTTCAACATTATCGCGATGATGGTAGGAGCCAACAAAGTAGCTGACGCCTGGTGGCAAAATAAAACATATATGCCGTAGGGAAAACGTTGTGCGGTCATATAGGGTTATATAGTAAACAAGAGCCAAAAATGACCAGCAAAACGAAAAGATATTGTGTTATACCGCAGTGCAATAATTATGCAAGTAAAGACATATCCGTTCATTGTTTCCCAAAAACTGAATTAAAAAATCAATGGAAAATCGATTTAAAAATGAAGTACATGTCACCATTCAATAACATTTATTCACAATAATTTTTGCCTAGAAATTTAATTCCATGTAAGTATTTATATAAATTTATGCTTCAATACATTATTAGATTGTTTTCTAGTCATTAGAAGAAAAACATTTAAAAAAATGCTATTCCATGCCAAAACTTACCGTAACCAGAACTTCTGGTACAGAGAAGAAAAATAGAGAGGTTACTTGCCTGAAAGTAGTAGCAATTATTATTCTTTAATATTATAAATTATAACTACATTTATTTTATATTGTTTATAGGAAAGATAGAGAAGAAGAAACGATAAAATGCCAGAAATCGAGCCAGCAAGAGGAAGACGTGCAAAACATAATACATGTAGATGGTTTTTTAATCAAACAAATACAATTACCTTTTAATATTACAATTTATGGACAAAAATTAACTTATAATTATGTAACTATAATGAATTTTAAATCCAATAGTTTGGTCTCTTCCACTTTTCTCCCTGTGCAGCTGTAAAGCAGGACACACACATTTCCACACGATGTCATTTGTGTTATTGTTATCACGATAGAGTTAGGTGCCCCATTGTCTTCATATCCGTATAAAATAATGTGTATATAAATAAAAATAAATAAGTTAACAAGCAAGATAACCCCAAATTTGTATATCATTTTACCTTTATACACTGCTTCTCCTTCGGTTATAGGTCGCACAACACCTTTTAGATAAATATATACATCTGTCATTGTAATAAACATTCTGAATTTAATCAAAAATAATAGAATATTTCCTAAAACAAAGCATCAAACTGCAACGACTGCAAGTGTAAAATTCAACGTTTTCCCTATAAGTCTGTCTGTAGTGCTGCCATCTCTTGGAAGTGGCTTTCCCGATATTGGCCAAAAATATGAAAAAAAATTAATTTACATATTCTTAAACTAATATCTTTTTCAATAAAATATTGCATATTTTTCAAAGTTAATTACTTTTGATTTACTCATAATGATTCTTTTGAAAAATGATGTAATTAAATTACTGACAATACAATAAAATATTTTCATGGATTTATTCAGTAAATTTCATATATCCGGTATGGTCTAGTGGCTAGGATACCTGGCTTTCACCCAGGAGGCTCGGGATCGATTCCCGGTACCGGAACTTTTTAAATTTCATACATTTGTAATTTGTATATTATAATAGCGGTAGTGAAAATGGGTGTCGACAAAATAATATCGGTTCCATGGTGTAATGGTTAGCACTCTGGACTCTGAATCCAGCGATCCGAGTTCAAATCTCGGTGGGACCTACTTTTAATTAAACTAGTCATTACCTTATAGAAATTAAAGTCGCGATTAAAGTATCTTTAATGATAATGTTTGACCTTCTAAGAGCCCGGGTAGCTCAGTCGGTAGAGCATTGGACTTTTAATCCAAGGGTCCATGGTTCAAGTCCCTGCTCGGGCGAATTTTTAATTCCAGTACAAACATTTGTAATTATTACACGATAACAAAAACCTCCCCGACGGGGAATCGAACCCCGGTCTCCCGCGTGACAGGCGGGGATACTGACCACTATACTATATACCGTCAACAGGGACCACAATTTAGTCGACGTACTCTCGCATGCCCACCGTTGCGAGGTCCATTTGGGCCTGCTCGTCATCGGCTGCTTCGGGGAGGTCCTAGAAACGGAAGAACACCGACGCTTCTGCGAGCATCTGCTCGCCCTTGGCATCCAACAACACGCCATCCAGACGCTGATCCAGAAGGCGTCGTACAGCGTCATCACCGAGACGACGAAGATCCTGATGCGCCACCTCCGAAGATAGCCCCCCCCCCCCTGCTGCCAACCCATGCTGCCAACCCTTCCACGTCTCGTTTGCCCAGGCATGAAATATTATGAAATATTCTTACAATTACCATGTTATTATTATATGTATGTTGTATTGGATAAATTGTAATAATTACTTTACCTATGATGAAACAAAAACACATTAACTTTGTAACATATACAATGTTAAATACTGTGAATAAAGCTATATACTATCGATGATTACATACAATATATATATTTCATTTCTAAGTTAATGTTTATTTTTTCAACGAGTGTTTTGAAAAATAAACATTTACGTTTTCGTTTGTTATCGTAAAGTTGATGTTTTGGCTCGCAAAATAAAATACCTATTTGTGTATTAAGAGCGCACAATAGGATATTGTTGATTGAGAGGTTGTTGCTTCACTCCTGCGTCGCGCGGCATTCTCTCGAAATCGACAATGTCCATTTGTGCTCGAAAAACACACAATCAACGACGCCGTGTTCCCCCACCACCACCGTAGACGAGGATCTTCATAGGCAGTACCGCAAGGCACTTACTTTGACGTATTCCAAATCACGACCGAAGAGGCTGATCCGGTTTCACACAAACTTCCACCATCGACAACTAATAAGAGATATTGATGCAATCTTGGCAGCTGAATTGGCGTCCATCAGCCAAAAAATTAAAGCACCGGCCAGACGACATAAAGCCTCCAAGCATGCAATCTTGGCCGCGGGATATCTCTTACGGATGAAGATAGTAGGGAGTATGGGGAGAACTAGGAGGAAGCCATACTACAGGAACACGGAGAAGAAAATTGCAAAGTTGAAAGGACACGTAGAGGTCGCGTCCCAACTACAGCAACGAGGAGAGAAACCGGTCACCCAAAGCCAGAAGAACGAGGCGCACATGATGAAGAAGCTACGCATGACACCTGCGCAGTACATCCGCACCACACAAGACCGCATAGAACGCTTTGAGTCCCGCCTGCGGGAGGAAAAGACGCGGCACGAAGTCATCTCCACCAGATTTCGTTTCCAAGGCCAACCATCGATGAGGTCAATCAAGAAATCAGCCAATGCCGCCAGCGAAATCGACTGGGACAAAGCAGGAGACTTCTACAGAGAGTTATATAAGCCCACTGTAGAACATGAGGCTCCGTGGTTTAAAGATTGGTTGACCACAATCACAGGGCGGCGAAGACGGAGATATCATGCGGACATTGAAATGCCAGACCTCGATCCGTTGCTGCAGCAAGCCCTTCGTCACACAGCACCATGGAAATCACCTGGAGCAGATGAAGTACCAACGGCTCTGTACAAAACGTTCCCGGCAGCGAAAGATTACCTTTTTTCGCATGCCAAACGCACCATCGAAGGCCAGTACAGGATGACGCGAGAAGACGTGCAAGCGAACACCATATTATTATATAAGGCAGGAGACGCCACGAATCCCAACAACTACCGCCCTATTGCGTTGCTCAACACGGACTACAAAATCATCACAAAGGTAATAAACACTGTTGTGAAAGATGTTGTAGGTCACGTGATACCAAGAGAGCAAATGTCCAGAGCTGGCGTCTGGGGCACCATGCACGGCCTTCTCCTTGACAAGGCTGCGACACAGACATCTCGACTGCGTAGAAGCGAACATCACACCGCATGGTATGATTTCAGGAAGGCATTTGACACAGTTTGCCATGGGAAAATCCGACAATTGGTGGAGGCGCTTCCCATTCCCGCCAAGATGAAAGACGTTGTCTTGAATGCTCTCAGCAAATGGAATATACGCTTGTCTCCCCCTCATGGACCACCAATCCAAATTCCCGTCAGAAGGGGCGTCTACCAAGGAGACTCATTAAGCCCTTTGCTGTTCATTCTCACGACGTCGAGCATCATCAAGAAGATCAAGGAGGACCCCGTGATAAACCGTCTTGCCAGAGGAAGGCAGGAAATCATCGCTTACATGGACGACATCAAGTGCCACGCGCCGAACAAGAAATCAATACAAGCTATAACATCGACGCTTGAACAATGTTCGCGCCAATTGGGTCTGGAACTGAACCTTGGAAAATGTGGTCATTACTGCAGAAAGCTGGAAGGGAATGACGACGTCGACCACATTCCAGCTGTCAGGAACGGCTACAAATACCTAGGCCTCATCCAGACGGAACGTGACACTCCCGAAAACTATGATGTCATCGAGTCCAAGGTTTTGCAAAAAGCGAGCGAGATCCTGGCCTCCCACTTGTCAACGGCACAGAAGAGACGCTTGTTCAACAGCTGCGTCATTCCTGCGGCAGTATACGTGACGGGCAACATGCACCCCAACACTAGCGTCCTGGGATCGCTTGCAAGATGTCGTGAACTGGACATGAAAATAAGGAAGATGATGGTCGCCGAGAACATCAAAACACGACCTACTTCCAACCAAAGAGCGTACCTCCCACACACCATCGGTGGTCTTGGTTTCAGAACAATTGAAACTGAAACTGAGATACAGTATGCCAGGAAATACGCATATCTTCAAACGCACCCAGAACTACAGAACACCTTGGAGCTGTACCAGAAACTCGACGCGGCGGGGTGCCGCACGCCACTGGGAGACTACAGGCATGTAGCCAAAAAGTACAAGCTGGAGGACACCGACATCACCGAGTACAAACCTCTGTCAGCACACCTGGTGAAGGCGATCAAGAATGCTGATCTCGAGGCAAGATGCCAGGATTGGGCGAAAGCGATGCACTACCCACAACGCGTGCTCGCTGACCGACACATCATCTCCTTCCCGGCTGCTCAGTACTATCGTACTGACTCATCTAAACTGTCGCTCATCAACGCGGCAGCTGAAGAGCAGCTCCACCAACTCAATGCTGCCCCTGGAAGAGATGGTAACCGTAAGTGCCGAAGAGGATGCCAGGAAGATGAAACAGCCTACCATGTTGCGACATCGTGCAAAGCCGTTAGTTACAATGCAAGGCACGACCAGGTCGTCTACTGGCTCCTAAGAACCATCCTGGAGAAGACAAACGCCCCGGAGGAGATAACAAAGCAGCTACATTTTGGCAAAGCAGTCCTGAATGTGGAGTTCGACATCCCAGGTGGACGGTTGAGGATACGTGCGGGACAAAGTGTCCTCACGGAGTTGCCGCTGCACCATAACAAACCAGACGTTATGGTGCAAGTATTGACGCAGGAGAAGAAGACTTTCCTTTTTGAGGTCTCTGTTCCCCACCTGCAGAACTATCGTAATCAAGCGTGTAAAGTATGCGAAAAACTCCATGGTAGACATCTCGCACAAAAATTACAAGACCGTCAACAGGGACCACAATCTAGTCGACGTACTCTCGCATGCCCACCGTTGCGAGGTCCATTTGGGCCTGCTCGTCATCGGCTGCTTCGGGGAGGTCCTAGAAACGGAAGAACACCGACGCTTCTGCGAGCATCTGCTCGCCCTTGGCATCCAACAACACGCCATCCAGACGCTGATCCAGAAGGCGTCGTACAGCGTCATCACCGAGACGACGAAGATCCTGATGCGCCACCTCCGAAGATAGCCCCCCCCCCCTGCTGCCAACCCATGCTGCCAACCCTTCCACGTCTCGTTTGCCCAGGCATGAAATATTATGAAATATTCTTACAATTACCATGTTTTATTATTATACGTATGTTGTATTGGATAATTTGTAATAATTACTTTACCTATGATGAAACAAAAACACATTAACTTTGTAACATATACAATGTTAAATACTGTGAATAAAGCTATATACTATCGAGGATTACATACAATATATATTTCATTTCTAAGTTAATGTTAATTTTTTCAACGAGTGTTTTGAAAAATAAACATTTATGTTTTCGTTTGTTATCGTGAAGTTGGTGTTTTTGCTCGCAAAATAAAATACCTATTTGTGTATTAAGAGCGCACAATGGGATATTGTTGATTGAGAGGTTGTTGCCGCGCGATGCAGGAGCGCGGCATTCTCTCGAAATCGACAATGTCCATTTGTGCTCGAAAAACACACAAGATTTTCTACAGTCGCCACAATGGGGTCCTCCACCATAACAAAAATTTATTTGTTTCAAGTACATTAAACTAGTGCAGTGAAAAAGTGGATGTCCATTTGGGAGCGTTCACTCCAAACTTTTGCAGGTGGCAGCACAACTGTTCACACAATTTATTTTATATTTAATTTTAATTTATCGTTATTTTTCATTCTTCTTGAGCTATTGCTTCAATCTAATCTAAGCATTTTATACTTTCGTTTTTGTAAATGAATGCCTTATTTTATTTTCACGGCAGTGCGTTATTTTGTTTGGTTATGTAATGTACCGACAGTGTAGTTATATATCAGATTGACTTGTGAAGGTGGTAAATGTGTAACTACAGTGCTATTAGTTACTCACTAAACGTTTCCATTAAGAATGTAGACAACTAACATTTCTCGGTATTGTATAGTTAGAAATTTGGACAGCAAGCGTTTTTTCTACTTGGTCGCGCATGAGCGGCAAAGTGATATTTTGCGTTGGCAAAAGAGAGCGCAATTGGCTACTATGTATATAGATTATAAAAAAATATTTTTATTATATTATTTATAATATTGTACTGTCCACTTTTGACAGTTTTCAATATTAATTCCTGAGCTCAGAATTATATTAGATAAATTTTTCGTTACTTTTTGCTCGTCAGATTTTTTTTAGAAATATCGATATTATAGTGCGTCGTGTGTTACGAGCGTACTTGCGCGTTAGTGTCTTTGTCGCTTTCTCCGTCGCTATTGAAAGATTGTCAACTTCTTTCTTAAGCGACAAAGTATCACTTTACGCTCTTAATAAACAAATCGAATAACTATTATATAAAATTCGATCCTGCCAGGATTCGAACCTGGAATCTTCTGATCCGTAGTCAGACGCGTTATCCATTGCGCCACAGGACCTTGTTTTGTTATGCTTGATCCTTGGTGCCAGCAGTGGTTCTAAAAATACGGGGTGCTACTTTCTTATTTTAAATGGCAACCTTTTTTTATTTGCTTATTAGAGTCAGTATTTTTTTCTGAATTCGACGATATCCATATGTAATACTCTATTATTACAAAATAGTTGAGAAAAATGCAAAATTAATAATGTCTCATTTTTATTTAAATATGACTATGCAAAGAGTGCTATGGAAAAACAAATAAATCAAATGAAGAAATATTACAAAAACTTTTATAATTTTCTTTAAGTTGTGAATAATTATTATTTATACAAGATAAAATGCATAAATAATATTGGCAATTGTTTTATTGATGTATTTCTTTTTTCCATAGCGCTCTTCGTATAGTTATATTTAAATAAAAATGATACACTATTAATTTTGCATTTTTCTCAAATATTTTGTCATAATAGAGTATTACATATGGATATCGTAAATTAAAAAAAAATACTGAATCGAATAAGCAAATAAAAAAATAGGTTGCCATTTAAAATAAGAAAGTAGCACTCCGTATTTTGAGAACCACTGGTCTAAAAGAATTCTTGTTTCGCTCATTAAAGTAGTCATATAAAATAGAAATTGTTTGCTAATTTAACCGACCTCGTAGCTCTCCTAGTTCTCGAGATTGCAATAGTGTACCACTTAAAATTAACAGCCTGTATATATATATATATATATATATATATATATATATATATATATATATATATATATATATATATATATATATATATATATATATACAGGCTGTTCAATTTAAGTGTTTCGCTATTGCTATCTCGAGAACCGTAAGAGATACGAAGTCGGTTAAATTAGCAAACAATTTCTATATTATAAGACTATTAAATGAGCATTACAATTTTTTTTCAACCAGTGGTTCTCAAAATACAGAATTCAACTTATTATTTTAAATGAGAACCTACTTTTTTATTCTATTCGATTCAGCATTTTTTTCTGAATACAACGATATAAAATGTTTATACCCTTACATAACGAAAAAACGAGAAAAATGCAAAAGAAAAATTATTATTTTCATATTTATTTCTACATGTAATCAGAGTGAAAAAAAAAGATTGGCAACATTGCATGAGTATTGAAAATTTTTCTGAGATCAATAAAAATCAATATTAAATAGTTTAAAATCATAATTAAAATCTGGAGAGTATAGTACAAATAGTAAAAACAGTGTGCTACACATTTTTAACCAATTTTCGTAGGATTTGTATAAATATATACCAGTATTGCAGGCGGTGCCAAAACTTAACCTATAATCATTCATTAACGGCATGGAGTTAGAGGCACAATTAATAAAAATTAACGAAAAACTTGATAAGTTGGGCACTATTGAAGTAAACATAAATAAAATGTATGATTTGCTCACCAACACACAAACCAGAGTGGACGAATTAGAAAAGTTCACAGTAAAACAACAACAAACAAATACTAACTTTGAAAGAACTTTGAGGAGGAAAAACATGGTTATTTACGGAATAGACGAATCGGAGTCATATAAACATGAACTTGAAAATATGTTAATCGCAAAAATAAATTCAATTTTAGACCTAAACATCGATGAATCACAAATCGAAGAAGTTCGTAGAATGGGAATTGTACATCCCATGCAGGTGCGTCCCAGACCTGTGCTAATTTCTTTCTGTTCCATAAAAGTAAAGAACAGCATCTTCGAAAGGCGAACAAAGTTAAAAGGAACGAACATATATATAGACCATCATCTCACTGCAGAAGAAAGACACAAGAAAAAAGAACTTTTGTTATTGAAAAAAAAGTTGACTAGTGAAGGAAAGGATGCTAAAATTATTAAGAACAAACTCGTGGTGTGTAGTCAAAATTCGCAAGATTCGACACCAGTGGAAAAAAGGACCCGCGGAAGTCAATCTTCTGAGGACTCTGGGAATAAGCAAAATTCCAAGCAGGCAAAGCTGATCCCTGGTTCAACCTTTTTTCGAGCCTCAAATGTTCCCAAAACCAAGTAACTCAATAAGAAACAATCAGCAGATAGAGCGTATTAACAAAGATAAGTCTGGAGACATTTACTCTATATGTTTTTGGAATTTAAGTGGTGTTAATAATTTATATGTTCTAGATGAAAACTCGAAGGAGAAACTTCTCCAAGGGGACTTGATATGTTTATGTGAAACCTGGTGCCAAACTCCTTTAGCAAGTATTCCTGAATTTCTGAATGAATATAGTACTACAGTTTATAGTTTCGCTACGAAGGATAAGCAGAAAGGGAGGGCCAGTGGGGGTATTTTGCTGTTACTGAGAAACAAATCTTACAATAGTATTCACGTTGTAGAGAATACAAACATGTGGATCATTATAGAAATAAGTAGAGGAAATTCAAAAATTATTGTTGGAATTTTTTACATTAAACCAAATTTATGTAATAAGGTATGTATTGATATGGTATCTGATGCTATTGATTCAATTTTACGAAATTATAGTGAAAATAAAATAGTATTACTGGGGGACTTTAATTCAAAAATTGGAAATATGAACCAGTTAGATGAAATTAATGTTTTTAACAATCCTAATATTTTTGAAAAAAGGTCTTCCCTGCATGATATCGTAGATGACAGAGGGAAAAGACTAACCGAAGTTATGGAAAGTTCAGGATTTTTTGTTTTAAATGGAAGAACGCGCGGCGATATCCCAGGTAACTTTACATTTTTAAATCAACGTGGTAAAAGTATAATTGACTTGGCATGGGCAAACTTAGATTTCGCTGAATCAGTGGTAAATTTTGAAATTCACCCATCTTTAGCAAATACTGGACACAGTATAGCTGTTGTTCAAACAAATTACAAGGGAAATATTCTTTTTGACTGTAGTAATAATCCGGAATCCAACAACGTTACAGACCGACAGTTCGCAATAAAATTTAAATTCGACTTAACAAAGGCTACAATGTACACTAATCTAATGCAAGAACATAGTTATGTTTACTTTAATTCAGTTGACACTGACGAACTCTGTAATAATTTACTTAGTGCTATTAAAGATACGGCATGTAACTCGGGTATGTTAGTAGTGTATAAATCGCATCAGAATAAAAATAATTGTATTGAAAATAAGTACTGGTTTAACTCTACTTGTAGAAAACTGAAAAAAATTGCGGTTAAAAATCTTAAAATATATAAAAAACACCCATCTCAAGAAAATATTGAAGAAGACCTAAACAGCAAAAAAGAATATAAAAACGCACTCAAATATTATAAGAAAACAAGTGAAACCGAAATAATAAATACTCTAGCTAACACTAAAAATAACTTAGAATTCTGGTATACTATTCGCAAGCTATCAAAGAAAGAAAATAGAATCAATGAAATTAATCTTGAAAATTGGGAACACTTTTATACTTCTTTAAATGTCGGCAAGTCCCTATCTAATAATATCTACTCGTACATAGACTGCTTACATCCTTATTTAGATACGACTATTTCACTAGAAGAATTACAATCAAGCATTATGAGTTTTAAAAATAATAAATCTCCGGGTTGTGACGAAATCAATTACGACTTTTATAAACACTTACCCGATAATGCAACTCACTACATTTTAAATTTCTTCAATATAATATTAATGCAAGAGAATATTCCGACACTGTGGTCTAAAATTAATTTATTTTTGCTTCATAAGAAAGGGGACAAAAATGACCCAAATAACTATCGGGGCATAGCTTTAGTTAACAATTTATGCAAAATTTTCACGCAAATACTTTATAACAGGCTTCAAGTATGGATTGAAAATAATAATATATTACATGAAAACCAGGCCGGGTTTAGAAAAGGCAGGGGCACTGCAGATAATGTTTTCTCACTTGCAGCAGCAATTTACTTTCAACTGAGACTCACGAAGGGGAAATTATACGCAGCCTTTGTTGACTTTAAGCGTGCTTTTGACTCTGTTAATCACGCCAAACTTTGGGAGAAATTATACCTGAACGGAATTAGTTCCAAATTTATAAGACTAATACAAAATTTGTATAGTAACGCAAATATTCTCATTAAAAATTCGCTTTTTCAATCTTCGGAAAACCCTATTCCGGTACTAGAAGGAGTTTTACAGGGTGAGATTTTAAGCCCTATTTTATTCGCCATATTTATAAACGATTTAGAAGATTTCTTGCGTCAGAATGGTCAAAGAGGTATAAATATAGACGGTCACACTGATATTCTGGTGCTTTGTTATGCGGACGATTTAGTCTTGCTAAGTGACTCGCCGGTATCTTTACAACAAAATCTTAGATTACTTGAAAATTACTGTTCTTCAAACTTCCTAATTGTGAACACAAATAAGACAAAAATTGTCCCCTTCCATAAAGGTCGTAAGCCTAGATTACTACACCCATTTTTATATCAAAACTTAGAGCTAGAAATAGTAAATAAATTTAATTATTTAGGTGTCACTTTTAAATCTTCCGGTAAATTTATAGAAAACACTTCTTCAGTAGAAAAAAAAGCAATTTTAGCTACTTCAAAAGTAAACAACATATTATCCAAGGGCAAATCTCAAACGTGGAACGAAAAAAGGCTTTTAATGGAATCTGTTGTCAAAAGCACTGTATTATATGGGTCTGAAATTTGGGGCTTAAGGTATTTTGATAAAATAGAGCAGTGCCAATTGAAATTTATAAAGTTAATTCTAAAATGTCCCAAAACAACGCCTAATTACATGCTTAGGCTAGAAACAGGTACTATGCACACTATATCACAAATCGTTAAGCGTACTCTAAACTGGATTCTTAAAATTAACAAAATGACGGACGTAAGATTCCCTAAGATCATTTTTAAGAGATTAACTTACTTAGCTAAGTCAGATAAAAATTTGGAGCTTAACTGGTATCATCAACTTACCGAAATTTTATGCAACTATGATGCACTAGAATTACTTGAATCTGCAGTATTAACTAATTCTTTAATTATCAAAATTGTGGAAAAAATAAATTGTAGAACTTTGGCCAAAGACATTGAGCATTTGATAAATGGTAATTATAATGAATATTATAAATTAATTAAATCTGATTTCTGCACAGAAAAATATTTATTAGATAAGGTACCTATAGTTAAAACTAGAATGATGATAAATCTAAGATTAGCCAGTAAAAAAATGGTAACGTTGTACCACAATGGCATCAGATATCATTGGGATACAAGTAGTATTTGCCTTATTTGTAACTCCAAAAAACCAGAAAGTCTAGATCATTTCTTTTTACATTGTCCCGCTTATAAGGGCTACAGGGAAGCATTTATTAATAAATACATTCCACTGGACTCCGAGAATTTTTTCTTCTTTAACTTGCTTAAGGATCTTGATAAGCAAAAAATAAATGATATATTTCTATATGTGGTAAATAGTCTAACTTTGAGAAGTTTCTCCATTAATGAGTAATAAATGTACGAGTATATTTGTATTTATAATTATTTTCCATTTCGATATTGGCATTCATGTATATTACTAGGTGTGTATACGTATGTCTGCATTTATATATTTATATTATATTCCTATTACTTGATTATATTGCACAATAATTGTTAGTTACCAATAGAAGTACACATTTTTTTTTTATATTTTGTATGAGGTTTTGTATACCTTGAAACAAATAAATATATAATATAATATAATGTAATCAGAGTGCCATGACAAAAACAATTGAATATTTTGTTTTGTATCAAAATATGCTGGGTATTATTTTGGAAGACATACGAGTAGCTGAGTTGGGAAACATTTATTTCCAGCACGATGGTGCACCAGCTCACAATTCGCGTCAAGTTAGGTATTACCTAAAAGAACCATCCAAAACTTCTCAAATTTGGTATTTAAAACTCGTGATTTTGACTATACCTATATGATAAACCGGAAGTGGTACTTAATTTGGAGCTCTTAACAGATTTTCGAGGAAAAACATAATAAATATAATCCAAAATTTGGTATTACAGACTTTTCTACTTATTGGAACAACAAATTAGCTTTTATTTACAAACGACCAACCGGATGAAGTAATACTTTACTTAAAGCTCATTGCTATTTTAAACATGGAATTGACGGGAGGTCATGTGCTGGCCGCATCAGATTTTTTTATTTGAAATTCAATGGTGGTGCAATTGCACTACCTTGCACCATGCTGCCGGCGCCGATGTGCATGATCATGATTAGTGATGCACGCGAGGCGAGACGAGACGAGAAATATAAAATGTCGATCTCGTCTGGTTTTCGGATCTGTAATCTCGCTCTCGTTCTCGCACATTTTTTTGGGTCTCATCTCGTTCTCGCACGAGAGTCTCGCGAGAGTCTTGCTATAAAAATAAGCGCATGTGCACTACGCATTTACGTAACTGTTTAACTACAAGAGACAATTTCGCACCAATACCACCGTCTTCCATGTATTTGCAATCGTATAACTATAATAAAGAGACGAAACACTAAATTCTGGTCACCAAATTATTTCAATACGAACATAATGTTTATTCATTTACGGTCACCACAAAATGTGATAAGTTAGTAAATAATTTAATTTACCTCTAAAATATCCAATTTATCATCAAATTGTGATCTCTAAACTATTTCAATACGAACATCTGTTAACACATCCTGTCTGTCATCAGTAAACCGAATTAAACATTAAAATATTATTTTTTGCAATTAAAAGTACCTACACTTTTTCATTAAATATATGCCACTATTTAAGTACGAGTAAGATTAAGTAATAAAAAAAACCGCTACACTGGTAACCCGCCGGCAACCAATCACACCGCTTCTCTCCCTGTTGGCTCCCATCGACGCTTAATATAACATCCTTTACTTTTCAGGGGCGACAATAATTTTATTAACCGTGGTATTAACTGGGGTGAATTAGGGGATGAAATATTAGAAAAAACTAGTTCTACTGGATGCAATACCGATTTTGTCTTTATTTTTGCATTTCCTCGCTCTGGGAACGATACTAACCGAATCGACTCTAGATAGACTCAAAAAACATAGTGAATTCATATAATTTTCACATTTACGTGTTCTATGCATGAATTAACGTTAACTCCATTCCTCGTACGGTGCATTTTTCATTGAATGTATGAATCAAAGCTATAAAGTTACAAATACTTTTTATTGCGAGACTTTCGCGAGAATCTCGCGAGATTTCTCGATTCTCGCGGTTGTTATATCGATCTCGCCTCGAATTTTAAACTGCAATCTCGCTCTCGTTCTCGTCTCGCATAATGCAACGAGACGAGACGAGATGCGAGAGTACTCTCGCCTCGTCGTCCATCACTAATCATGATGCTATATGTGGGATGGGGTAATTCGTACATAGTCATTAATAAGTTTCATGAAAAGACGACAAGGCAAAATATATAAAATGATTCCCCCCGGGAAATCAGCGAAAGAGACCATTGTATGACCAAATGAAAAACACGTGTTTATTAATTTTCTAATAAAGAATAGAATAGAAAACCAAATAAATGAAATAGATAATTTTTTGAAATTTCAACACAAGATAAAGTATTTTCGAAGTCTCAAAATCATAGGGCCCTAAGCTCAAATTTATTTGAGCCTATACCTAAATTCGTCTATGAATATGTTACGATCTAAGTATTATAGGACCATTTACTCGTTTTTTGATGAGTGTGTTCCTCTTTCTTATGATTCTACTAAAAAAATTCCTCCTTGGTTTAATAAAGCTATTATTAAGAAACTACAGGCTAAAATTCGTGTTAGAAAACTGCTCTCTCGGTTTCCACATAATGAATCATATGTAGCTAAATTTCATACTTTGAGATCAGAACTTAAAACTTTAATAAAAAGATCATATGCTGAATATGTGGAAACGTGTAAGAACTCTATCTCAACTGAGCCTAAAAAGTTTTGGAATTATATTAATTCCAAGCGAAATATGTCTAAATATCCTAGTGTAATGCAATATAATGACGACACATATCAGCTCCTAAAGACATTTCTAATGCTTTTGCATCTTTCTTCCAATCAGCTTATTCATCTTCTTCCAATAGTCCTCTATCTTCTCCTTCTACACCTGCACCACTTTCTCACGACTCTGTTAACCTTACTCATATTTCCATAAAGGACATTGAATCAGCTATTAAAACACTAAAATCCTCTCTTTCCAGCGGCCCTGACCGTATACCCAGTTTGCTGATTAAAGATTGTGCTTTTCCTCTGTCAAAGGCACTATTCTATATTTTTAATCTTAGTATTAAATCTTGTTCATTTCCTCAAGTTTGGAAAACCACCAGAATAACCCCACTCTTTAAGTCAGGAGAAGTTTCCAATGTTGCTAATTATCGACCTATAGCCATGTTGTCAAATTTCAGTAAAATATTTGAAAAAATTATTTACACTAGCGTTTATGATAAAATGAAACATCAGCTTTCTCCTTGTCAACATGGCTTCATCAGTAAGCGGTCTACAGTGACCAATCTAATGTATTTTACGCAAAAAATTTCAACTGTATTCGACTCTAATGGCCAACTTGACTGCATTTTTACAGATTTTGCTAAGGCCTTTGACCGTATAGATCACAATATTTTGGTCAGCAAACTGTGTACCTTTTCTTTTTCTACTCCCCTTATTAATCTCATCTCTTCTTACTCACAAAATCGTCAACTCTATGTTCAGTATCTCAATACTAATTCTTCTTATTTTTTCGCCACTTCCGGTGTTCCGCAAGGCTCTAACCTTGGACCCTTACTTTTTCTTATTTTCATAAATGACGTCACGAGTGTGTTGCATTGTGATAAACTACTATTTGCCGATGATATGAAAATCTTTTATCCCAGCATAATTTGGAATCCTGTTTACAAACTCACCAAGATCTGCTGGAAACAGTTCAAAAAAAAATTTCTTAAATTTATTTATTTCAAAATCAATAAATCCTACCCTGAGAGAAATATGCCTTATTCGGCCTTATTACGCATGTTCAATGTAAAGAGCCTTTTGGAACGCCGTGAAAACACTCTTATTCTTCATCTTTTTAGCCTAATTAATAATAGAATCGATGATCCCCGCTGTCTTGCTCTACTAAATTTCCATGCCCCCTCTATCTCTACTCGCTTCTACCCCACTTTTTATCTCCCTTTCTCCCGTACCAATCTGCTCATGTCTTCCCCACTTTTCCGTATGTGTGCTCTTTACAATAAGAAATTTTCCGATTTAGACATATTTCGTTTGAATTACGCAAACGCAATACTTTGAACTCGTAATGTTTTGTTATTGACTTATCTTGTTTTGTATTTTTTGTACCACTATCCGAATTCTGTATTTTGAGAACCACTGGTTGAAAAAAAATTGTAATGCTCATTTAATAGTCTTATAATATAGAAATTGTTTGCTAATTTAACCGACTTCGTATCTCTTACGGTTCTCGAGATAGCAATAGCGAAACACTTAAATTGAACAGCCTGTATATATATATATATATATATATATATATATATATATATATATATATATATATATATATATATATATATATATATATATACAGGCTGTTAATTTTAAGTGGTACACTATTGCTATCTCGAGAACTAGGAGAGCTACGAGGTCGGTTAAATTAGCAAACAATTTCTATTTTATATGACTACTTTAATGAGCGAAACAAGAATTCTTTTAGACCAGTGGTTCTCAAAATACGGAGTGCTCCTTTCTTATTATAAATGGCAACCTATTTTTACCTTCCGCCACCTTTAGGTAAGGAAGGTATTGTCTTTGGTCAAAAAATTCGGTGGTGAGTTTTTGATGAATAAGCACGTTTTAGGGTCCCTAGAATACGATTTTACTATTTTTACGATGATGTCTGTATGTGTGTGTGTGTGTGGGTATGTATGTATGCATGTATGTGTGTCCGTGTGTGTGTGTAACAAAATTTTCGTCTACGATAACTTCCATACTACAATTCTAAAAATTATAATTCTTTCGTATTTCTCTTCGTTACATCCATGCGAAGAGCTGATTAGATTTTGGTTAGAATTGGACAACCGGAAGTACCCTCATTTGAAGATTTTAACAGTTTTTCTTGAAAAAACTATGTTAAATATCATTTTTTCACATTTAATGTTATTATAAATATTAAAGAATATTTTATTTTCTATACGATTTGATTGCATTTTATACCTAATATTAAATGGATATAGAGTTAAAAAATTATAAAAAAATTAAATTTCATAAAGTAGCCATAGCTGTGGAAACAGCTAATATATTAAGAAAATTTTGATTGAAAGTTGTCAGTGTCAAGTGAAATTGATATAGTGTGTTTGTCTTATAATTTTACTGGATATAGGTATAGGATCTTTTGCTTTCTGTATGGAATTTGTGTAAAATACATACAACTGCTTTAAGGTAATGTACAAGAAATAATAATAATAATAAATCTTTTATTTCTGCAGATAGACTGTATATAGAAAACGTCATAAAATAATAATTTTCTGTATGAAATTTGCATAAAATACATGCAACTGCCGGAAGGTAATGTACAAGAAATAGAATATTTAATTTAGGAAGGAACTTTCCATATGAAATTTGAACAAAATAAATAGAACTCACGGAAGGTAATGTGCTGGCCACATCAGATTTTTTTATTTGCTTATTCGATTCAGTATTTTTTTTTAATTCTACGATATCCATATGTAATACTCTATTATTACAAAATATTTCAGAAAAATGCAAAATTAATAGTGTATCATTTTTATTTAAATATAACTATACGAAGAGCGCTATGGAAAAAAGAAATACATCAATAAAACAATTGTCAATATTATTTATGCATTTTATCTTGTATAAATAATAATTATTCACAACTTAAAGAAAGTTATAAAAGTTTTTGTAATATTTCTTCATTTGATTTATTTGTTTTTCCATAGCACTCTTTGCAGTCATATTTAAATAAAAATGAGACATTATTAATTTTGCATTTTTCTCAACTATTTTGTAATAATAGAGTATTACATATGGATATCGTCGAATTCAGAAAAAAATACTGACTCTAATAAGCAAATAAAAAAAGGTTGCCATTTAAAATAAGAAAGTAGCACCCCGTATTTTTAGAACCACTGCTGGCACCAAGGATCAAGCATAACAAAACAAGGTCCTGTGGCGCAACGAATAACGCGTCTGACTACGGATCAGAAGATTCCAGGTTCTAATCCTGGCAGGATCGAATTTTATATAATAGTTATTCGATTTGTTTATTAAGAGCGTAAAGTGATACTTTGTCGCTTAAGAAAGAAGTTAACAATCTTTCAATAGCGACGGAGAAAGCGACAAAGACACTAACGCGCACGTACGCTCGTAACACACGTCGCACTATAATATCGATATTTCTAAAAACAATCTGACGAGCAGAAAGTAACGGAAAATTTATCATATATAATTCTGAGCTCAGGAATTAATATTAAAAATTGTCAAAAGTGGACAGTACAATATTATAAATAATATAATAAAAATATTTTTTTATAGTCTACATACATAGTAGCCAATTGCTTGTCAACGCAAAATGTCACTTTGCCGCTCATGCGCGACCAAGTAGAAAAACGCTCGCTGTCCAAATTTCTAACTATACAATAACGAGAAATGTCAGTTGTCTACATTCTTAATGGAAACGTTTAGTCAGTAACTAATAGCACTGTAGTTATATATTTACCACCTTTACAAGTCAATCTGATATATAACTGCTCTGTCGGTACATTTTATAACCAAACAAAATGTCGCACTGCTGTGAAAATAAAATAAGGCATTCATTTACAAAAACGAAAGTATAAAATGCTTAGATTAGATTGAAGCAATAGCTCAAGAAGAATGAAAAATAACGATTAATTAAAATTAAATATAAAATAAATTGTGTGAAAAGTTGTGCTGCCACCTGCAAAAGTTTGGAGTGAACGCTCCCAATGGACATCCACTTTTTCACTGCACTAGTTTAATGTACTTGAAACAAATAAATTTTTGTTATGGTGGAGGACCCCATTGTGGCGACTGTAGAAAAAATCTTGTGTGTTTTTCGAGCACAAATGGACATTGTCGATTTCGAGAGAATGCCGCGCTCCTGCATCGCGCGGCAACAACCTCTCAATCAACAATATCCCATTGTGCGCTCTTAATACACAAATAGGTATTTTATTTTGCGAGCAAAAACACCAACTTTACGATAACAAACGAAAACATAAATGTTTATTTTTCAAAACACTCGTTGAAAAAATTAACATTAACTTAGAAATGAAATATATATTGTATGTAATCCTCGATAGTATAGTGGTCAGTATCCCCGCCTGTCACGCGGGAGACCGGGGTTCGATTCCCCGTCGGGGAGGTTTTTGTTATCGTGTAATAATTACAAATGTTTGTACTGGAATTAAAAATTCGCCCGAGCAGGGACTTGAACCCTGGACCCTTGGATTAAAAGTCCAATGCTCTACCGACTGAGCTACCCGGGCTCTTAGAAGGTCAAACATTATCATTAAATATACTATAATAATCGCGACTAATTTCGCTCTCGAAAGGAAATGACTAGTTTAATTAAAAGTAGGTCCCACCGAGATTTGAACTCGGATCGCTGGATTCAGAGTCCAGAGTGCTAACCATTACACCATTACACCATGGAACCGATATTATTTTGTCGACACCCATTTTCACTACCGCTATTATAATATACAAATTACAAATGTATGAAATTTAAAAAGTTCCGGTACCGGGAATCGAACCCGAGCCTCCTGGGTGAAAGCCAGGTATCCTAGCCACTAGACCATACCGGATATATGAAACTTACTGAATAAATCCATGAAAATATTATTGTATTGTCAGTAATTTAATTACGTCATTTTTCAAAAGAATCATTATTATGAGTAAATCAAAAGTAATTAACTTTGAAAAATATTCAATATTTTATTCAAAAAGATATTAATTTAAGAATATTTAATAGTATATTAAAGAACGTGTTTTATAAGACATGTTTTTTTCGCACGCGTCAAAATTTAGAAAAACTATCAGTTCTTGGCGAGACACCGAAGTGAACGCATGTAGTTCTCGCACGGGCGAGTGTAGTGATCGTTTAAATTAAATTTTTTCACATTGCACCCGGAAGTCAAGAACTCTCAATCACGTAGTGCAACTAACTTACAGTGGAGTGTATAGTGTATGTAGTGATTGATTCATCAAGGCCTCAACACCATGGCCACATGGAGAACGCAGGAAATTGCTGTCCTGCAAAACTGCCTGGAAGCAAAACTGACGGAGGAAGTGCTGGCACGGTTGGAGGAACAACTTCCAGGTCGTTCTCGTGCCGCTATAAAGAAGAAATTCTTGGAAACGAGAGCGAGAGGAGCTGGAGCAGCCACCGGGAGATTTGTAGCGTGGACGAAAGAAGAACTGGATTTACTCGAGCGCGAATACAGGTCTGTACTCACACTTCAGACAAAAAAAGCGCGTGTAGATGCAATTCTTGACAAGTTTCCAGGCCGCACGCTCAAGGCGATCGAAACTAAACTTCGGGAACAATATAGTACTCTATATAATTTAAAACCAGGTCAACAACCGCCTACCCGTGAAGTTGAAGACGAAAACCTTGACCCCCCTCCCCCAACACGAACACCATCCCCTCCACCAGCCACAACACCATCGCCGACAACACCAGTGCAGCTGGTGCCCACGACAACTTCTCCAGGCATCCAACAGACGACGACGACGCAATCAACGACGCCGTGTTCCCCCACCACCACCGTAGACGAGGATCTTCATAGGCAGTACCGCAAGGCACTTACTTTGACGTATTCCAAATCACGACCGAAGAGGCTGATCCGGTTTCACACAAACTTCCACCATCGACAACTAATAAGAGATATTGATGCAATCTTGGCAGCTGAATTGGCGTCCATCAGCCAAAAAATTAAAGCACCGGCCAGACGACATAAAGCCTCCAAGCATGCAATCTTGGCCGCGGGATATCTCTTACGGATGAAGATAGTAGGGAGTATGGGGAGAACTAGGAGGAAGCCATACTACAGGAACACGGAGAAGAAAATTGCGAAGTTGAAGGGACACGTAGAGGTCGCGTCCCAACTACAGCAACGAGGAGAGAAACCGGTCACCCAAAGCCAGAAGAACGAGGCGCACATGATGAAGAAGCTACGCATGACACCTGCGCAGTACATCCGCACCACACAAGACCGCATAGAACGCTTTGAGTCCCGCCTGCGGGAGGAAAAGACGCGGCACGAAGTCATCTCCACCAGATTTCGTTTCCAAGGCCAACCATCGATGAGGTCAATCAAGAAATCAGCCAATGCCGCCAGCGAAATCGACTGGGACAAAGCAGGAGACTTCTACAGAGAGTTATATAAGCCCACTGTAGAACATGAGGCTCCGTGGTTTAAAGATTGGTTGACCACAATCACAGGGCGGCGAAGACGGAGATATCATGCGGACATTGAAATGCCAGACCTCGATCCGTTGCTGCAGCAAGCCCTTCGTCACACAGCACCATGGAAATCACCTGGAGCAGATGAAGTACCAACGGCTCTGTACAAAACGTTCCCGGCAGCGAAAGATTACCTTTTTTCGCATGCCAAATGCACCATCGAAGGCCAGTACAGGATGACGCGAGAAGACGTGCAAGCGAACACCATATTATTATATAAGGCAGGAGACGCCACGGATCCCAACAACTACCGCCCTATTGCGTTGCTCAACACGGACTACAAAATCATCACAAAGGTAATAAATACTGTTGTGAAAGATGTTGTAGGTAACGTGATACCAAGAGAGCAAATGTCCAGAGCTGGCGTCTGGGGCACCATGCACGGCCTTCTCCTTGACAAGGCTGCGACACAGACATCTCGACTGCATAGAAGCGAACATCACACCGCATGGTATGATTTCAGGAAGGCATTTGACACAGTTTGCCATGGGAAAATCCGACAATTGGTGGAGGCGCTTCCCATTCCCGCCAAGATGAAAGACGTTGTCTTGAATGCTCTCAGCAAATGGAATATACGCTTGTCTCCCCCTCATGGACCACCAATCCAAATTCCCGTTAGAAGGGGCGTCTACCAAGGAGACTCATTAAGCCCATTGCTGTTCATTCTCACGACGTCGAGCATCATCAAGAAGATCAAGGAGGACCCCGTGATAAACCGTCTTGCCAGAGGAAGGCAGGAAATCATCGCTTACATGGACGACATCAAGTGCCACGCGCCGAACAAGAAATCAATACAAGCTATAACATCGACGCTTGAACAATGTTCGCGCCAATTGGGTCTGGAACTGAACCTTGGAAAATGTGGTCATTACTGCAGAAAGCTGGAAGGGAATGACGACGTCGACCACATTCCAGCTGTCAGGAACGGCTACAAATACCTAGGCCTCATCCAGACGGAACGTGACACTCCCGAAAACTATGATGTCATCGAGTCCAAGGTTTTGCAAAAAGCGAGCGAGATCCTGGCCTCCCACTTGTCAACGGCACAGAAGAGACGCTTGTTCAACAGCTGCGTCATTCCTGCGGCAGTATACGTGACGGGCAACATGCACCCCAACACTAGCGTCCTGGGATCGCTTGCAAGATGTCGTGAACTGGACATGAAAATAAGGAAGATGATGGTCGCCGAGAACATCAAAACACGACCTACTTCCAACCAAAGAGCGTACCTCCCACACACCATCGGTGGTCTTGGTTTCAGAACAATTGAAACTGAAACTGAGATACAGTATGCCAGGAAGTACGCATATCTTCAAACGCACCCAGAACTACAGAACACCTTGGAGCTGTACCAGAAACTCGACGCGGCGGGGTGCCGCACGCCACTGGGAGACTACAGGCATGTAGCCAAAAAGTACAAGCTGGAGGACACCGACATCACCGAGTACAAACCTCTGTCAGCACACCTGGTGAAGGCGATCAAGAATGCTGATCTCGAGGCAAGATGCCAGGATTGGGCGAAAGCGATGCACTACCCACAACGCGTGCTCGCTGACCAACACATCATCTCCTTCCCGGCTGCTCAGTACTATCGTACTGACTCATCTAAACTGTCGCTCATCAACGCGGCAGCTGAAGAGCAGCTCCACCAACTCAATGCTGCCCCTGGAAGAGATGGTAACCGCAAGTGCCGAAGAGGATGCCAGGAAGATGAAACAGCCTACCATGTTGCGACATCGTGCAAAGCCGTTAGTTACAATGCAAGGCACGACCAGGTCGTCTACTGGCTCCTAAGAACCATCCTGGAGAAGACAAACGCCCCGGAGGAGATAACAAAGCAGCTACATTTTGGCAAAGCAGTCCTGAATGTGGAGTTCGACATCCCAGGTGGACGGTTGAGGATACGTGCGGGACAAAGTGTCCTCACGGAGTTGCCGCTGCACCATAACAAACCAGACGTTATGGTGCAAGTATTGACGCAGGAGAAGAAGACTTTCCTTTTTGAGGTCTCTGTTCCCCACCTGCAGAACTATCGTATGCAGGAGGGAATCAAGCGTGTAAAGTATGCGAAAAACTCCATGGTAGACATCTCGCACAAAAATTACAAGACCGTCAACAGGGACCACAATCTAGTCGACGTACTCTCGCATGCCCACCGTTGCGAGGTCCATTTGGGCCTGCTCGTCATCGGCTGCTTCGGGGAGGTCCTAGAAACGGAAGAACACCGACGCTTCTGCGAGCATCTGCTCGCCCTTGGCATCCAACAACACGCCATCCAGACGCTGATCCAGAAGGCGTCGTACAGCGTCATCACCGAGACGACGAAGATCCTGATGCGCCACCTCCGAAGATAGCCCCCCCCCCTGCTGCCAACCCATGCTGCCAACCCTTCCACGTCTCTTTTGCCCAGGCATGAAATATTATGAAATATTCTTACAATTACCATGTTTTATTATTATATGTATGTTGTATTGGATAATTTGTAATAATTACTTTACCTATGATGAAACAAAAACACATTAACTTTGTAACATATACAATGTTAAATACTGTGAATAAAGCTATATACTATCGAGGATTACATACAATATATATTTCATTTCTAAGTTAATGTTAATTTTTTCAACGAGTGTTTTGAAAAATAAACATTTATGTTTTCGTTTGTTATCGTAAAGTTGGTGTTTTTGCTCGCAAAATAAAATACCTATTTGTGTATTAAGAGCGCACAATGGGATATTGTTGATTGAGAGGTTGTTGCCGCGCGATGCAGGAGCGCGGCATTCTCTCGAAATCGACAATGTCCATTTGTGCTCGAAAAACACACAAGATTTTTTCTACAGTCGCCACAATGGGGTCCTCCACCATAACAAAAATTTATTTGTTTCAAGTACATTAAACTAGTGCAGTGAAAAAGTGGATGTCCATTGGGAGCGTTCACTCCAAACTTTTGCAGGTGGCAGCACAACTTTTCACACAATTTATTTTATATTTAATTTTAATTAATCGTTATTTTTCATTCTTCTTGAGCTATTGCTTCAATCTAATCTAAGCATTTTATACTTTCGTTTTTGTAAATGAATGCCTTATTTTATTTTCACAGCAGTGCGACATTTTGTTTGGTTATATAATGTACCGACAGAGCAGTTATATATCAGATTGACTTGTAAAGGTGGTAAATGTATAACTACAGTGCTATTAGTTACTGACTAAACGTTTCCATTAAGAATGTAGACAACTGACATTTCTCGTTATTGTATAGTTAGAAATTTGGACAGCGAGCGTTTTTTCTACTTGGTCGCGCATGAGCGGCAAAGTGACATTTTGCGTTGACAAGCAATTGGCTACTATGTATATAGACTAGAGGTGGGCGCGGGCCGTGATTTTGTCGGGTCACGATGGGTCACGACGTGACCCGCGTGATCGTGAATATAAATTAAATTTTGCGTCGTGATTGGACGTGAGCGTGAGGCACTAAAAAATTATCGTGCGTGATCAGGCGTGATTGAAATTTAATCGGGCGTGAGTACAAGTTTTCTTCTATTTTTTGTTAAAAAAATTGTCAATTTCCATCTTTTACTTTACATTCTTGTTATTACTATGTCCAAATATGTCATCAACAATATTTTTTGCATAAAAATAGTATTATTGTTGTACCCAAAATTGCATACACAGTTGCTCCGATTTCACTAAAGATATACAAATCTTTAAGCCCGTTTCACACGATCATAATTTTGTTAACAAATTTGTTACCAAATTTATAATGATATTTGTGATGGATTAGAACAACCTATTTGTCCATAAACATTCGTTTCCAATGAAACGAATTTGTTACCTAACTTATTACCAATTTGTTGACAAATTTGATAACAACTTATGACTGTGTTAAAAAGGCTTAAATGTACATAGAAACAATTACGTGACACGAACGTGACCCGCCGGGCGTGATCGGGCGTGAGTGCCAAAATAAAATCGTGAGCGTGAGTGATCGTGAATCAAACATAAAAAGTCGTGCGTGATTGGCCGTGATTACATTTTTAGTTCCGTGAGCGTGCGTGATCGTGAACAAAAAGTTACTCACGCGCCCACCTCTAATATAGACTATAAAAAAATATTTTTATTATATTATTTATAATATTGTACTGTCCACTTTTGACAATTTTTAATATTAATTCCTGAGCTCAGAATTATATATGATAAATTTTCCGTTACTTTCTGCTCGTCAGATTGTTTTTAGAAATATCGATATTATAGTGCGACGTGTGTGTTACGAGCGTACGTGCGCGTTAGTGTCTTTGTCACTTTCTCCGTCGCTATTGAAAAATTGTCAACTTCTTTTTTAAGCGACAAATTATCACTTTACGCTCTTAATAAACAAATCAAATAACTATTATATAAAATTCGATCCTGCCAGGATTCGAACCTGGAATCTTCTGATCCGTAGTCAGACGCGTTATCCGTTGCGCCACAGGACCTTGTTTTGTTATGCATGATCCTTGGTGCCAACAGAAATTTTTTAAAGGTTGTGCATTGCCTGCGACTCATGGGAGGATATTCAGTTGCTTTAAAAAAATGGTCGTAAATGTTAATCTTTGACACATTCGATTGACGGTGTTTGTTAATATGACACTACTTGAAATATTTGTATACAGATATCTATCTAACACGGAATAAAACATAATATTTAATAATAATAATACAAGAAATTTGAAGAAAAATAATCACATTTTGTTTATAAATCAATCAGGGAAACTTTGTAATTTGCGGAAAATTGACGACTACATTTTTATCACAACTATATCTACGCGCCTATTCAGAGACAAAAAATAATCATTGTTTAATTTTGATATTTCATTAATTTTTTCATTCAGAATACTATTTTACATTATTTAGATTTATTAATAATGTAATAATAATATAATTTTAAAATTCAACTGTTTATTTTTTGTGCAACCGTATGCGAACTAATAGCGTTTTCAGCTTACAAGTTGAGTGCGCACTGGTGCGCACTTTTTTGCACTGAGCGTTTTCAGCTTGTCATTGAGTGCAAAATTTAGTCAGCTGATGCGTTTTCAGCTTAAGAAAAAGTTGCACCGTGCACTGGCTCAGTGCGACTTTTGTGCACTGGCTCCCTAGGCAAGTACAATATGGCGGCTAAACTAGCACTGCCACCGGATGAGGGCAGAACTCGTTCAGTGTGGTCACGTGATAAGTTGCACTCAGTGCGCACTTGCACTGTGTAAGTTGAAAACGCTATAATAGAGTTTTCAGCTTACAAGTCGAGTGCGCACTGAGCGTTTTCAGCTTGTCATTGAGTGCAAAATTTAATCAGCTGATTCGTTTTCAGCTTAAGAAAAAGTTGCACCGTGCACTGGCTCAGTGCGACTTTTGTGCACTAACTCCCTAGGCAAGTGCAATAGTTTCAGTGCAAATATGGCAGCTAAACAAAATCGTTTTCAGCTTAAACTGCACTGCCACCGGGTGAGGGCAGAACTCGTTCAGTGTGGTCACGTGATATGTTGCACTCAGTGCGCACTGGCACTGTGTAAGCTGAAACGCTATAAGTATTTCGCACACGCAATACAGTCCGCGAAATTCAATTTCTTAGACACTTGAGAGCTGAGATGACAGATAATAATAACAATGACAGTAACGTTTTTAAAATATGACACCATAAGTTACTTGGTTTATTTTTTTAAATGAATACAATAAATATTGCAAAATAGATATTTTAGAAATTATTTAATCTCTTTTCAACAATTTTTTACAAAACTAATAGTTTTGTTTATCAAAAATGTCAATCCCATCACAGCCGCCTTTATATTTCAATAAATTAAACTGTTTAAATACAATAAAATTTGTAATTAAATATTTTTTACGGTTGGACAATAGTTATTTGTATCACTAGGTCAGAAACTGAACATTTGCGAGAGCGAGTTTATTTTGATAAGTCGAACTGAAAATGAGGCCTGCAAATACGAGATTTCGCAGAACAGTTTCCAGGCGTGTGATACACAAGATTTTTTGTGCCGACTTCTCCATAAAATCTTCTACACTTTTATTTTAGATAATCAAAAGAATGAACATATATTATTATCGGTTTTGCATTGCAAGTTTAATTATAATTACTTGCATTTGAGCTTAAAATGCGTAATTATTTTATATTAATTGAAAATATAACATACAAACATATATATCTACAGCGTGTCCCATTTAGAGCTGCCACCATTGGGATTTCGAGAACCATATAAGAGATAATGAACTTTTTGTGCACCTACAGGGGGCCATCTCAGACGTGCTTTTGTTTTTCCAAAATTTCTCATAGGGCATTAGATAATTACGGAAATATTTTTTTTATCGGTAAATTTCCGAGATATAACACAAACTTATGTTTTTTTAAGTGGAATCCATATTTGTTTTTTACTTTACTGAAATACTTATTTTTTACTCTTTCGATTGGTATAAGAGTTGTGTTTTAAATAATTTTTTTAGATTATACCTGGTAACCCTACTTATGTTAACTTAATAATATTGAATTAAATTTAATTTATGAAGCAAGGTAGGTATGGAATAAGTTACTTATAAGTAAAATAAAATACAATTTTGAAAAACTAATGAGAATCTTGACAAAAAAAATTGGAAATTTCATGTAAAATATAGAAAAATCTAAGATTTGAAGGGTAAAACAAATTTTAAATACAATAACCTTTATACCAGGGGTGGGCAAAAGCCGGCCCGTGGGCCGGATCCGGCCCTTTTGCTTACTTTATCCGGCCCGTTGAAAAATCCCGCATGCAATTTTTTTAATCTCTTTTATGCGATTTTGTTGAAATCAACAGTATTTGTGTGCATAGTGTACAAATAAACAATGAAATATATAAATAATAGAGAATATTATAATTTCGAACAGCCGTAACCATATCCCTACATTAATGTATGCAGCTATTGAAAAACCTTTATCATTAATTAGTCAACCTTTCAATTTCGATGTGCAAGAAGCTCCTGTTGAAATTCAACTAGAACTAATTGACTTACAGTCAAATAATTTACTAAAAGAAAATTTTCACTCAAACGAATTGAGTGCTTTCTACGGTACTTTGAATACAGAACATTTCAAACATTTTTTGAACTATGTTCAAAAATACCTAGTTTTATTTGGTTCGACATATATTTGTGAAAGAACTTTTTCTTTAATGGTTGCCACGAAAAATAAATATCGATCACAAATTACTGACGAAAACCTACACTCGGTATTAAGCATTGCTACAAGTGATTTGGATCCCAATTTTGAAGAAATAATATCAAATGAACATTCGAGATTTCACTCTTCGCATTAACTATAAGTATTCTATTTTAACGTTTGATGTTTGTCTTTTCTTTTTATAATTCTATTTATTTTTTACTATTATATTTATGCAATGCAATATAAATATAAAAATGTAATTACTATGATCAAAATAAAATAATTTGTATCGTTAAGATATAAATAAATAACAAAATAAAATCTTTCATTAACTAATTTATATTCCTTTATAGTCCTCCGGCCCGGGAGACATTTTGAAAATTTCATTTTGGCCCGCGCTTAAAAGTATTTGCCCACCCCTGCTTTATACCAATCGAAAGAGAAAAAAATATGTATTTTTTTAAAGTAAAAATCAAATATGGGTTCCATAAATAAAATTTAACTTTGTATTATATCTCGGAAATTTGCCCATTATTTTCGTAGGCCACAATGAAATTATCTATCTTTTTTATTTGTAACATTTTTCTCGATTACTGATAGTTTAGAAGTAATTTCGAAATGAAAAAATCGACCAAATTCAGTTTGTCGTCATTATCTAGTGCCCTATGAGAATTTTTGGAAAAACAAAAGCACATCTGAGGTGGCTCCCTATAGGTGCACAAAAAGTGTCATTTAACCAACATTGTATCTCTTATAGTTCTCGAGATTCCAATGGTGGCAGCTCTAAATGGGACAGGCTGTATTATTATATGTAGCTATGTGAAAATACGCAAAACGTAACAGTGCTATACAACTTAGCAAACTAAAACAACAAATTTAGTAACAAAAACAACTTAAAACAAATGTTCAAAATTACGACCATGTTCTGTAATACAAAAATTCAAGCGTTGAACGTGATGTGTTCGAACATCTGCCAGCATGTTTTGCGAAATATTCAAAATGTTTTTTTTTACAAAATAAGTTAAATTAAGTAACAAACAAATGTATACTTTTTGACATTAATTTAATTGTTTTACATTGTTACGTTTTGTTTATTTTTACATAGCCACGTATAATATTTGTTTAAAAATTATTTCTATTATTTCTAAATTCTCATTTTTTTCGAAATTTTTCAAATACATTAATAAAAAAAATAATACATCGTTGAAAAGAGAAAAAAATGGCGGTTTCTATTTTATTAAAATAATAATAGGTTGCCATTTGAAAAGTAAAAGTTGATAGTCGTATCTTGTAAACCTGACTTTATAAAAAATATCTACATCTGCCATCAAACAGTATATGTAAAATAATAAAACTTTTAAATGAGCCATTTTTTTCTATTACTTAGTTAATGGGGGGGGGGGCGTCTTCCCAGACTCACTCTGTATATATGCAGAATGTACACGAAACTAGGAAACACGATTTTTTCGGAAGTTATTAGATATACAAAAAAAATACCATAGAACAAAGTTGTAGGGACCAAGGATGACATCCCATAACAGAAGAAATATAATAAGATATTAGTTTAAGAATATTTAAATTAAACTTCAACACTCAGTTTTGATATTTTTGGCCAACAGAATTAGATCCACACACGTCACATCATAAAAAAAATATTTCTAATTTTTTCTTACGTTTTTGTAATTTATTTCTTCAAAAGAAATTCACTTCTAGCATATCGTTAAATTCGTTTTTATTAAAATAAGTTATAATTCTGCAAAATTAAAATGAATCGAATTTGCAATCTAATAAGAGAAACTTAAATAAAATACTGTTGGAGAGTACAATATGAAAAAATAGTATATAACAAGTGAATTTCATATCATTTATTTAATACAAATCAGTCTTTTGTTTCAGTAGTAGCCAGTTGGCAGTATTTGTATCACACATAGACAATCACAAAAAACATTTGAATATAAACACTCAATATATACCGATAAAGTACACGACAAAGTGTGTACAGGGTTAGTTTCAAAGCAGATACAAATGAGAAAATATATAATTCCATTCCGTCTGCATTACTGTTACTGTTACACTCCCATACATGACTTAGCTTTCGCTGCCTAATTTGCCTGCTGCTTTGAAAAACGCGATCCCTTACACTTCAAGCACTGACTGGACTGAACTATTCCTTCATACAGACGACCACACTAACAAAGTACAAATTACTACCTAAGTTAACATAACTGATATCAAAGCGAGAGGCAATTCATTACAACATATCCCAATTCCATAGACAAAATAATGCATCATTTTATAAAATTATAAATTATGTGCTTAAATTTCAGTCTACGATTACATTTTCGTTCCTTCATTGCTACAATAAAAATATATGTACGCATCCTCCAGTATTCAAAATTTAACACATAATTCATAAAGCCAAAAATATTAAAGCGGACTAGAATATTCCAAGAAAATTGCATAAAATATAAAAATTACTGCAAGATGCGCATAATTTGATACATAAAATATTTCATTTGATGAAAATAAATTAAATTAAAAGACCATAATATCGACACATTAAAATTCGAGCATAGTTCCACAATAAAAACAGTACATAAAATATCGGTATTTATAACATAATAAGGCGATGGTCACGTGAAGAAACAACAAAGAAGCAAATAAACAGTCTTCGCAAGTTGTTATTATAAATTATCTACATAACATAACAAGAATTATACTCTAAAAATACACAAACTGTTATCTCACCATACTAAATAAAAATCAACTATCGCCAAGTACGTCACATCTTAATTTAAAACTACTTTAAACATGTATTTGCTTAAAGTTTATAAAATAAAACCAGTGATATATTCCTGCACAGCAGCGAAGATATATGCTTTAAGTCAACAAAACAAAATATTAACACTGTAGTAAAACGTCAATAAAATATGTGCACAATAATTTGTAGGCCGCTTTTCACAACCTTCTCACCATTAAAAAAATCATTCTTGCTAACAATGCATCTCACTTCGAATCGTATCGTACTATTCTTTTTAAACTAAATAACTCGGACGTGTGAGACACATATGGTTACGAATAATAAAATAATTGTAACAAAAAAGCCATAATTTTGTTATTTATAGTACAAGTAAGTTATCTTGCAAATAAGTCTCATGCGAGAGAAGTGTACTTTTCTCAAGTGACTTGTGCAATTAACACTCGTGTGTTATTCAAAATTTTATCCAACACCTTTTTAAATAATTTAAAATGTATTTAATTTTTTTTCATTCGTAATCTTAAAAATGTGGTTAATTTTTAGCAACTGGTTAAAATTATTATCCAATTGGCGACTCAAATCACGATGGCGGCGTTGCTATCGCAAACAAAAAGGGTGTGCGAAAAACAGATTCCGATTGAGAGCTAATATTGTTTTGTGATTACATTTGTCAAATATGAAAAAAAATATTTCGTACCGCGAAATTCTAAAATTTTTGAGAAATACACCAGAATTTTAGAAATATCTTAATCATGGTATGTCTTTTACTAGTTCTAATTTTCCCGCTAGGTGTCTCGCGCTTAATTTGAGTTGCCCATAGATATCGATTTGATAACTAAAAATCTAAGTTTTTGTTATATTATAAAAATTTAAGTTTTTGTTATATTTACTTGATTGGTGAAAATTTTTAACGACTTCCTAAAAATTAACCACGAAGTTACAAAATAGGCCACAAACAGACACGTGGCTCGAGCGATGTTCATCTGATATGTGTGCGTTTGTCACTGACAACAACAATGTTTTGACTTATTTTAATTTTGAACTATTATTATTTTTGTATACAGTGTGGGATTGAAGTACGGAATATTTATAAAAACAGCAAACTCAATCGGTTAAAAAAAAACGCTAATACACATCGATTTTATTTTTTAAAATACACATTAATATGTGCGATTCACCTTTCCACTTCCATTTGTTTTTTAGTTATGGTGTCATTACAAAGAAATTTAAATAGCAATATAGATTTTTAGTAGTGGAATCTGATAGTGATTTTTCTTCCCTTTATGATCATGCAAATAAATCATAAGGTTGCATAATAAAAATTCTAACAAAAATCGAGCTGAAAATTTAATAATAATGAATAATCATGATACCTAGATTATGGTACTTGTACCTTATAAAACATGATATACGAAAAATTCTGAACTGAAAAATGAAATCTAGGTATCTGATTATTCATTATTATTAAATTTTCAGCTCGATTTTTCTCAGAATTTTTATATTGCTATTTATTTTTTTTAGTGATGACGTCATAACTTAAAAACAAATGAAAATCGGAATGTAAATCGCACATATTGTGTATTTTTAAAAACTAAAATCGACGTGTTTTAGTGTTTTTAAAAAACCCGGTTGAGTTCACTGTTATTTTTATATTCAATACTTTAATCCCACACTGTATGAGTTTTACTGCCTAAAAATTGTAAAATAATATTTTTTTATCAGTTTAAAATAAGTCAAAACATTCTTGTCACAGTGATACCCGCACACAAATCGGCAGATTCCGAGCACTTCTAGGTCGCACAAGTCACGTGTCTGATCGCGTGCTATAAGCCCATCAGTTTATAAAACTGTTTATGGCGCAATACTGGTTTAAAAACGGTTTAACCCGTTTCAAACCAGTTTATTTTAGCTTTGCAACGGTGACGTCACTGACGCAAGCGTTTAAAGCGTGTTCAAACCGTTTTGTCAGCCAGTTCAAAACAGTATTGAGGTTAATATCATATATAATTAGCAAAATGAACAATATTAAGAAACCTAATGAATTAATAAATGAGAAAAAGAAACTTCAACAGCAATCAGAAATTACTGCAATTTATTTTAATTTTGCAATGTTAGAAACTCAATATGACAGATGTCCATGGTTCAAAACATTTCATTTTAGAGTAGTATGAACTTATGACGTCATTCATGAAACCGGTTCAAAATTAATGACGTTTCAGTTCAAACCGATTGTACGATAAAAAACATTATTTATTAAAAATCATCATAGTTACAGCGTTATTAAACGGCGTTGGATAAAATATTTATAAAAAATTCTGCATATCTACCCGATGTAGAAAGCTGGTCAATAATAATTGGGGTTTAAATATTTTCCTAATTAAAAATAAATTTACTTTCGTTGTATTTTTGTAAATAAAAATACGTGTCTCACATTCACATCAATTCCTTCCGTGACACTTTCAGAATATAAATTCTATGTCAGATCTATAGACAATAAAAAATTTAAATATCTACGGACCGAGTGCATGCTCCATCATTTGTAAGCATAGGCTCTCCAAGCTGCTCTCAATATCAGTATTTTTCATTATTTGTTTTGCTTTCTTTTCATCTGAAATCTGCGGCTGGAATCGAATAGGAATTGAATTATAACCAACACCCGAGCCACCACCGTTTGAAAGTTGCGAGTAATGGTATGGATTGCTGGGGATGTCGGTTTTGGTTAAATGCGGTAGCGTAGCTGCAGCTGTAGATAGATTTACATTGTGATTTAAGTTTCCTAGAGAATTTCTGTGTGCTCCAACGGCTTGGTTTCCTTGGACGTTAGGATATGAAGAACTTTTTTGCCCATACACTTGCTGAGAGTATGAAGACAAACTAGACATTGGAAGATAATATTGAGATTGTACATTTTGTTGCCTGAAATGAGAAAAAAACACGTTTAATAATTTCTATTACTTCGAAACTACTAAAAATAGGCCAATTTTAGACGTTATGTTTTCTACATTTCTGAATTATATTCCAATAAATTTTATGAGAAATTTATGATTTTTATTTATTTATTAATAAAAATAGGACCGCCTAAAAGAAGCTTTATATCTGTCATAGGCAGATTATAAAATTACTTTTTTTCTAAAACGCCTATACTTACCGTCAAATAAGTATGAACTGGAAATTTCTACATTATGCCAATTCATATGGACAATGTTGAAAATGCTAAGTTATGAAGAAGCGGCAACACCGCAGGGCAAGGAGAAAAAGTTGAGCATCACTTCATACTCATTTTACGGCGAGTATAGTCGTTTTCAAAATGACTAGGCGAATAGTAAAATTATGAGTTTTAAACTTATTATTGAAATTTGCAGGCGTGAGTTTTATACGTTAGGTTATACAACGTTAAAGTACATATAGAAAAATTACAATCAAAAAAGACATTTTACAATTTGCCTAATCATTTTGAAAAGGATCCAGGCGTTTTATAAAACAGATTTTACAATTTGTCTACGACATATCTACAGTGTACTCAAAAAAATCCTAACTCGGAGTAGACTATGAACAGGAAAACGTATGTCTAATCATTATTCAATTCAAAAGTCTAGTTGTCAAAATTGACCTTAAAATGTAATTTTAAGAAGAAAAGTTAATAAAGAAGAATACAGTATATGGCCATTCGCCGTTTTCTAATTTATTTTAATTTTTATAATAAGATTCCTGAAGAAAAGTTTTGATTTCTTTAGATAACATGTTTGATATTATCTTGTGTCAAATTGACATTTAATGGGATCCTGCACTATATAAAAAAATAATAAAATGTACACTTTATCCTTAAGGTACTACTCAATAAATAACGATTAAGATAAAAAAAACTTTTTTCAATAGTAAACCTTTTCAATTTAACGGCTATCTCTTTCTATCGCTGTAAAAAGTAAGTAAAATGGCGCCAACAACTGCCAATTGGGGATGTCAAACGAAACGTCAAAAATATTGCAGTTATCAAAATACGGTGAAAATTTGCATCGTTAGACATTTTGTTTCAATAAAAAAACCTTTCTAACTTCTTTCGAGAAGTTTTTTAAAGTTGTCTGAGACTTTTCTCACATTTTACGTCTAATTTTTTTAGAAACAAACGCCCTGGATATCATTATTCTTACTATGCGCAGATCCCCATTTTGCATAATATGTACCTTCTACCTCTTTAAATTGAAAAGGTCTATTACTTTGCGAGATATTTGAATTTTTAATCAGCGCCACTGTGACTATTGCTATCTTTTTCGCGCAGCCTACTATAGAAACTGATGCTACAGGTTTCGTTAAAAATCAAATCCAGCTAAACTAAAAACCATTATAACTTTTTAATACTACGAATTGCTTCAATATTAAACGAACTTACATTTAAATTTTTTTTAAAAATCATTCTTAACCGTTTATTATTACAGGATGGTGACTTGGACGACGCATCAATGGTAAAATCTTAATATGCAGTTATTTGCTCTTCTAATTATTTTAGAGCAAAATTGTATTTAGGTTTTTCCTACAGAAAAAATACTGCATCCGAATATGCCATTGTTTATAATTGTTCAATTTCCAGAACCGTAAAATAGTCGAAAACAAAATAACATTTTTGCAAAAATAATTGATACCATGAAACAAAAATTTAAACAAAAGCTCAAACATCTGTCGTATATTCTTGATTCTTGACGTTAAAACTTATTTTCAAAACGAGTAAAATGACAAAAGCTTTATTATAGTTGATGGCAACAATTTAATAGTTATTACAACAATGCATAATGACGAGAACAAAATTTAAGATTTCTTTAAGGTTTAAACATGGATAATTTATGACAGATGTTTGCGCTTTTGTTTAAATATTTTTTCCATGGCATCAATTATTTTTGCAAAAAGGTTATTATTGTTTTCGACTATTTTGACGGTCCCGGAAATTGAAAAATTATAAACAATAACATATTCGGATACAATATTTTTTCTGTAGTAAAAACCTAAATACAATTTTGATCTAAAATAATTAGGGGGACAAATGACTGCACATTAAGATTTTACAATTGAAAAAACTATGCTGCGTCGTCCAAGTTACCAACCTGTATAACTGGCAATTTTATATTTATCAACTTTTGATTATATTGGCAACTGACGTTAAGCAATATGACATCTGGTGCCATTTTCGGAACTATCGTTGATTGTGTAAGTTAATATTATGTGACATAAATTTGGTTGTATAAACATTAATTTTATCCATTATATTTATATTACTTACTTTTAGAAATGCAGTACTTCTTAACAATACACATTTAAGTACAAAAGAAATTATTAAATGTCAATTTATCTCAACTCCGTGAGTTCAAATAAATTCCGATTTGGCGCTGCAAGCTTAGTCAGTTGTCAATTGTCATAAAAAAAATCTGCATTAACGCTGCATATCGGACTTCTTTGGTTCTTCCCAGTAACAGAAAGGCTTGTTTCGTTCTCATCCGAAAAGGCGCGGACTAATTTGACACATTTGTTTAGTAGAATAGTAACTAAAACGTTCGAAGCTTATTATTTTCGTTCTTTGTTTGGTTTTTGCCGAAACCTTGTTGCTTACAATGGGCGCATTCAGCAGGCATGTGGTCGCTGAACATGTTCACCATTTTTCTGCTATATGCACTGTTCACTAGAGACCACCGACCAGCTGACCGTAAATAAAGTACGATCAGATGGTCCTGGTCATTTGTTTACGCGCGCTAAACGAATGTTATTTTATTAATATAGCTTACAAAAAAGATTATATTGTCGATAATTTTATGTATACTGCCTCTGCGCCAGAAGAAGAAAACCATCATTATTATTTTAACGGTATGTTAGAATTTCACCATTATTATTTAATATAATATTGTGTTTTAAGGCTTAGTTTCTTCAGTACTATTTTACGTAATATTTTTAAAGCACAATTCAAATTATTATTTTCAGGTCTTTTGACTTTTGGACATCATGAATCAGATTGACTGTGGAAAGTGTATTCAGCAGAAACCTACTTGTTCGATGACCGTTCGGTCAGATGTTCAGTGACCACAGAAATCTGCTGAATGCGCCCAATGTGATGCAACCGAAATCGAACGATATGTCCCCAGAAACTCAAAAACCAGAAACATCAATGTAATATGGAATAGTTTAATTATTGTGGAAGAATGAGCCGGTGTCACATTTTTTATAAAGTATTTTTCATAGTAACTCCTGTTTAGTCGGAGCATATACAGTATGTCACTCATAGCCAATAGGAAAACAGTTTACGTTATTTATTTAAATAAATAAAAGTAGGCGATTGTTTGTCACTTGTTAAACTGTATGTGCTCTGACGTCACATTCTGTTTAAAATCACGTGACTTTTTCAAAATATTTCACGTATTTCGATATTAATTGTAAAATACCTAATGAATATTTCGTGATATTTTCAAATTTGAGGCTCTTTAAAGAACAATATTTTTTAAAATTTAATACTTAGAAGTCAGATAAAAATTCTTGCAACGGCCCTTTAAACACAAATTTGGAATAGATGTAGACTATTACCTATACAAAATATATGAAATAAGATCATTTTCGATGTTTGTTTAAGGTATCTCGGGTAATATTAATGATAGATCAAAACCGTTTGCACATTCCAGGGTCAACTTTTCGAGGAAAGTTTAATAGTCACCATAGGAATTTTCGATCTTCTTTTATTTCTGAGCTACTGGCAAAAATTCGTTTTTCGCTCATTTTAAAAATATCTCATGTCTTATTTATTATGATAGTTAAAGAAAAAATGTTTTAACAAATTTGTTATCGTTTTTTATACAGAATAAAATGGCGTAATTATATTTTTTTTAAATTTAATACTTCTCGAGATATAAGACAAACTTATGATTTTTTAAATGGGAATCTGTATTGAAAATAGTCTCATCTTCTTGGTTATTTTATAAGTTTTTCAATGATATATAACAAGTCTACATTCTTTTGTTTGAAACATGAATAAAAGACGAATTGTTAGTTTATTGAGGTGAAAATATTGGAAATTATTAAGACACAAATGAAAAAATTTATTACAGATCATTTTTTTCTTTTGATTCTATATCTATTAATTATGTTCTCAAATTTATTTTTAACCCATTATTTTTGGGTTAGTTAAATTACTATTTATCGACGTTGGAGTTAGCTGTGACACAATCCGAAAAAAAATGATTTAATATGCTTTTGAAATAAATAAATTGAAAAAATTAGTAAAACTGAAACAAATACTATTAAAAATATACATATGATGATCTGTAATAGATTTTTTCATTTGTTTCTTAATAATTTTCAATTATTTCACCCCAATAAATTAATAATTCATCTTTAAAACAAAAGAGTGCAGACTTGTTATATATTATTGAAAAGCTTATAAAATAAGCAAAAATATGAGACTATTTTCAACATAAGTTCCCATTTAAAAAATCATAAGTTTGTGTTATATCTCGAGAATTATTGAGTTTAAAAAAAATCTAATTGCGCCATTTTATTCTAACTAAAAAATGGTATTTTTGTAAAAACAATTTTTCTCTAACTATCATAATAAATAAGATATGACATATTTTTAAAATGAGCGAAAAACGAGTTTTTGCCTGTAGCTTAGAAACAAAAGAAGATTGAAAATTCCTGTGGTGACTATTAAACTTTTCTCAAAAAGTTGACCCTGCAATGTGCAAACGGTTTTGATCTATCGTTAATATTACCCGAGATACCTTAAAAAACATCGAAAATGAGACACCTGTACATGTATTAAGATCAAAAAATACTTATCGAATCGAGTCCAAATATAATTGATTAAATAACATGTATAGATTGGCATCCTTATGAACATTTGTGTATAATCATTGGCCGTTTTACGAGCGCACTTTTATAATAAAACGGTTTTATATAGTGCGCTTTTACATTATATTCTTATAAATAGAAAAGCGCTTTTATTTGGAAAGTTAAAAATAGTATATAGCTATTAGGAGTAAAAGTGATACTTTGTGTGGCGAGCATGAAAGTTTGCACGACGAGGGAAGCGAGTCGGACAATTGCATGCGAAGCACACAAAGACACTTTTATTCCGAATGACACATTAAAATTTTTTTCGACCGCACTACTTTTCATTTTATTTGCTAATTCTATTTAGTTTCTATAGATATTTATTTATTTTATTTCTACGCCGCCGGCGTAGAAATTTCCAGCGGCGTAGAAATGAAACTTCTACCTTGTGAATCAAGTCACAAAATTGCCATTTCTACGACGTTTGAAAGAAAAACCATTTTCAATGGTGTAACTTTAATCTATGAGGTCTATATAAAAAATGCAACAGCATCATAACTCGAAATCCAATACATAAAAAAATGAGCATTGTGATTCGAAATAGCTTGAAATGTGCTCTAGTGAAGTGCAAACCAAAATTCAGTATTATTTTATACTTCAAAATTATTTGCAAAAATAAAAAAACTACAAAATTTATGTTTTTGCATAAGGTAAAAAACTTTATAGAAGCCTGTTATATTAATTTTCATTGAACTATATTTTAATTTGAATTTCCGTATTGTAAAACTATAATATTAAATTTGGTTTTCCCCACAAATGTTATCATTTTGCATGTTTTATCATAGGTCATTGTTCAAATTTCAAGTTTTTGTAAAATGGCTAAAAATAATCATAACCACTAGTTTACGAGTAGATCATGGCATGATATTTTATTTACAAATATGTTATTTATATTATTTTTCATTTATAAATAAATATTTCCGTTGCAGATAATTTCGTAAAAATAGTACGAATTATGTCATTAGATTCCACTTAAATTTTCCAAAATAATAATAAATTATGAAAACTGATATATCATGTTTTGAAAATAAATATTACCTAGTATTATTACAAGCAGTATTGTGTCTTTGAGTCGGGACAGGTATACTATTTCCTCTTGTTAATTGCGTTCTCCATAACGCCAATCGCCTACGTTGTTCTAAATTGAAAGCTTCTAATGATTCTGCACGTTCACAAAGGCCAGAGAATAAAGACAAACATTCTTCAGCAGGTTGGCGCAGCATTAAAAGTTGCGTGCATACTGAAAACAACAAAAATTAATTTTCTATTTCTTTTATTTTGTAATTTATCACCTTTTCCCATGACTTTAACAAATTGCGACGGTAAATCTTCCCCTGATGTAACTTGCAACGGACTTTGGAGAACAGTTTTCAATTTCTTTAAAGCTGCTAGTAAATCGCCTCCATTCATTACTTCTGTCTCCAGTTCTGTCATCATTGCGCTTCTTTCTTTTAGTTTATTAATACTTAACAATAGTTTATGGCGCGCGCCTTTAGTTATCCCCATAGCTTGTAATCTTTCCTCAGTTAAATTAAGCATTTGTTCATAAGTTAGATTCGTAAATACCCAACTGTATTTATGTAATCTAAGAGATTTTAACCAGAAAACAATGCCTTTCATAATGGGAAGATTGCTAAGGGTCTGTAGATCTTGTAGTCTAGTCTCAGAACTACTAGAAGTCATGCTAGGTACATTTAAAGGTAGAGTTTTATCATTAGACAATGAATAACTCCTCGGTTTATGAGGAGGAGATGACAGATTCTCCTGTGAAGACCAAGCCTCTTGTGTAGGAATTAAATTTTCATGAGACGCGGTCTGCACAGGAGTCAAACTATTTGAACGACGACCCATTCGTAAGCATGCTTCAGGTTGTTGACCGTTTAGCTGACTTGTTGGCTCTGGATTGGGACTAACTGGATCGTCATTTGTCTGTTCATTCACTGGAGAATGATTAAAGTTTTCCGGATGGACACGGTGAATCATTTGTTTTAGCAAGTGTTTAAAAGATTTCTTATCCTCCTTATCAAAAGCTGGATGTACTAACACATAAGACATGATTTCGACACAATCATTATATATTTTAAAAGGTGGACTCATAACTTCTGTTAATACTTTTCGAATTACAGTTAAGTAGCATTCAGCTGTTTCTTTATTCCCCGGTCGTAATAAAGGTAAATGAGTCAACAAACCAGACAGAGCGACATGTATTCGTTCTGACATGAGATTCCTAATAAATATAGCATCATTTGCATTTTGTTCTACAGCTAAAACATCGGGTGTTGAAACCGCTGATATGCAATGTTCCAAAACATGCTGCAGAAAACGAGCATTTGCAAACGGAAGCCCACTCATTAAATAATAAAGTGCAACTGTGCGCTCACAACTATCCCATTTATGAAACTTCGTTCGTATTTCATTCAATTGTTCACAAAATTCTGAATAGTCTCTAAATGCTCCAATATCCATTATTTCTAAAAGATTACTTCTGAAATAGAAGGGGTCACAATTTAATAATTTCGTAACAAGAAACTAAACATAAAATCATTATTTAATCAAAAGAATTTTACAACAAAAGTCAGATAATAAACTATTTAGAATTCATTACTTTTATGGAATCATAAAATAACATATAAAAACGCCACAAATAAAAGTAAATGAATTTATAATACATACATTGTCAAATTTTGATCAGATTCAACCTGTTTCAAATAAGAATCCATTTGAAAACTCCCCTGCGCCATTGCATTACATAGATATTTGTATACAAACAGAAAACTAATAAAGATACAAAATAAATTAAAACATAAAACACTAAACAACTGCTATTACCTCTTTCAACGTATTATATCTAAAACATTATTTATAACACAACTGTTTTACTGCAACGCTCATTTGTCTATATAGATTGATTCACTTTTGTTAAATAAATTTGACGTACGATTCGCTGGATGATTAGAACACACCCAATTTCAATGGTTGGTGATCATGTTGTTTTCTTTGCCCTCCCCATGTCCCCAAATGTGTTTCAGTGTTACCAATACAGAGAATAAATAATATCAGTGTTTATTCTGGAAATTGCTTACTTCTTAATATATTATAAAATAAGGTATACGTTGTAATACATTACTATTACATGTTTCTATTTTTTATGATATTTTTTACAAAGAAATTCAGATTACATTAGGATAAAAATTTTATTGTAACGATAGGCTTCTAAAAAGTTCCAAAACGCTTTGGATTGAAAAAGACAGAAGATTCGTATAGGTTGAATAGGCATATGCGCAAGCTCAGGAATACTTGCGCCAGTGACGGCGGTAGAACTTTTGTGCTTCCTCATAATTTCCACGTTACGTTTCCAGTTCCTCCGCATAGAAAATAATTTCTCTGTTCCAAGTTCCAAGTCGTTGGCGAGTACACATCAAGTGCTTTTTGTTGTTCTTATTTTTCTGAAATCAAATTTAATTGTAGTAACTGCTACCGTGGTTCATTAAATGGAAATAAGTTTGGTGTAATATTTTATTTTTTAATTCGACTTTTTCCTTTTACTTTTAAGTTTTAAACAAGTACAATAAATTAATTTTATTCAGAAATGAATTAAAAAAATGTTATTCGACTTTTTCCTTCTAATAATATTTGGCCTGATTTTACCTTATAATTTTGCTGCATAAGAAACAAAAATGCAATATTTATTTCAAATAAATAAATAAAATAAATATGAATATCATCACGGCTTATTACCCATTGCTGGGTATGCCAATCTGCTTTGTACACAGATATTGGGAATGATGAAATATTTGCAACATGCGATTTTTTGACAGTTAACTGTCTGTAAAATGTCACTTTTACTGCCAAGGCAGTAAATATATTTTTACTATTATGTAGCAATCACTATAGGCCGCGAGCAGACACGTGACTCGGGCGTCCTTGACGTGCTTGGAATCAGCTGATATGTGTTCGCATGTCATTTTGACAAGAACAGTGTCACTTTGACAAGACCAATATTTTGACTTATTTTGATTTTAAACTGCTAAAATGTTATTAATGTACAATTTACAGACAATAAAACACATGAAATTAAAAATAATAACTTCTCAACAATTCGTCAAAACATTAGTCTTGTCAAAGTGACATTGTTCTTGTCAAAATGACAAGCGCACACAAATCAGCTGATTCCTAGCACGTCAAGGACGCTCGAGTCACGTGTTTGCCGCGCCCTATACAAACGCATAAGTTCGGATCCAGGGTTAGTTCCAATTTCTCTCGTTTCGGCGAACGGACTATAGAAACGATTTCAAATAAATTAATTTTATTCAAAAACAAATTTAAAAAAGAAAATAATTTTTTATTTAACTTTTTGTTATATTTATCCTTTTTTTTAAATCTATGCCGACGTCCATGGTCTATCGCCACCGCGGCGTCTGCGCATTTTGCTTCTCCTTATGAAAGTTGTTGTATCCTTTTCTCTCTTATGTAATTGTGTATATCTTTTTCATTTGATTCTAACCATTCCTCACAGCACTGTGACTGTGTGGCATTTGTTTTCGCGGTAGAGCAAGTGCTAGAGGTTAAAAGTTTGTGGCAGTCTGTGGTTAGAGTTCCAATTCAACGAGCCTGCAGAACGAATAGTTGCTGGCGAAAATTAATTTGACAATTTGAAAAAGAAATTGTAAAGTGGTTTTTACCGTACATAAAATATTTCATATTTTACAGTTATATTTATTTAATAAATAATTACAAATAATGGCGTAAGTACATATTTTATACGAAATTATTTATCCATATGGCTAAATGTGAAACATGTCTTTCCAGGTCTAAAGTTACCTTTAAAATTACTTTAACATCAGATCCCAAATTACCATTCAAAGTGTAAGTACAAAATACAAATTGAAAGTTACTGTCATATAATTCTGCATTGTATGTTGACAGATAAAGGAATTCAACATAAATGACAGTAACTATCGTAGTTTATCAACATCCAACAATAAAATTCAAATTATGGCGACTTCCTCAGCCAACAATGAAATTCAAGAATTAATAGACATGTTTTATTATTTTATTGAACATTACGAAAACTGTATGACACAGGAATACCCCATAGACATTATTAAAAATTCTTTTGAAGCTGCAAATCTCATTGAAAAAACAGTTACTGATTTAAATAATAAATCTTTGTGGGCCCAGTTTTTATCATGTTTAAATTCTTGGTTGTATAGTAAAAACAGAACATTAGTATATGATGAAAAATTTTATAGTATAGCTTGTGATCATTTGCTTTTGAAGCATTTTTATATTGATAAAAATGTAGAAACTGCAATAAAATTGTACACATCATACTGTCCAAAAGAAAGGTTTCAAAAATGTATTGAAAATGCAATTATAAACAAATCAAAAACTGATTTACTTTTGGCGTACAATGCTACTACTAACGATTCCAATATAAACAAAACTGAAGTTCAATGTAAACTTTTATTATTTAAATGGACAACAGAAATTGGTAGAGGAAATAAAAGCACAGTAGAGGAACATATTATTAAAATGTTAGATTATACAGTAGATAAACAATTATTATATTTAATAGAAATACTATCTTTTGATAATTTGGCTTCAGAAGACATTCAAGTGCAAAATGTAATCCTAAAAGAATTGATAAAACAAATGAATGATAGAAGTAAATTAAGTGAAAATTTTTGGTATGCCCTCATAAAAATTGTGGATAAAAAAGTAGTAGCAAAAGCTTGTATGTTATTTAATGATTTTCTTAGCTCACTCATCGACTTCCTTGTCTACTTTAGTTGTATGATGGATTATCATATAAACAACAGAAAAAGAATTTGGAAAAGTAGTAGTAATTCAATTTGTCCAGATATAACATTTGATGATATTGTATTATTGTTTCAAACACTTATAAATTACAATGAATATTTATTAAACTATATAAAAACAAGAGTTGAATCTGCTAAAACAACAACCGAAACATTAATATGGAATGATATAATTAAATTATGTTTCTAAATTATTATATTAATATTTTGTACTAATGATGAATAAATGATTTTATAAATTATTTAACAGATTGAGTGTACCCGAAAATACACCATTTACAGCAGTATTAAAATTCGCTGCAGAAGAATTCAAAGTTCCTCCAGCAACTTCTGCTATTATTACTGACGATGGCATAGGAATTAACCCTCAACAAACTGCTGGTATATATTTACATAGACTAGAGTCGAGAACGCGGGACCGTGTTCAAAAAAAATTAAAAACCCCAAGGGGCGTGGCTTACCGTTCGGAACCGTTGTTGAAAAATTAAAATCCCGACCCTAAAGCGGGACCGTTGTTGAATAACTTATTTAGCTTGCTTGTATATTTCTCTAAATACATGGTAGCGTCAAAAAGTACCCGGAATCGTTGCCTAGAGCCAAGCAGATGATACCTGAATGAAAATTTATTTTTATTGAGTTGGCAGTCACCCCTTTTAGTTAATGTGTGCGAAAGCTGCAGGTTATTTCTTACAATGCATTTTTTTTTTCGTTCGTTGGATTTTAAAATGTCTTCAGAGCAGCGTGCAAACATCTAATTCTGCGTTCGGCTGGAGAAATCACTACCTGAAACTCTTCAAATGCTAAAGAAAGCATACGAAAATGAGGCAGCGAAAGAATCGACTGTGTACGAGCGGCACAAGCAAAACTTTCGCTTAGACAAAAGCAAGGGGAAAGTGATTAGGTGTTTTTTGATTATTAGGACGTGATTCATCACGAATTCATTCTTCAAGGCCAAATTGTAAATAATGAACTATGTCACTACTCTGGAACACCCCTCCTGTTCTCCCAACCTTACACTAGCCGATGTTTACCTGTTCTCTCGACGAAAAATGAAATTGAAGGGACAACATTTTGCTAAACCAGCAGAGGTGATGAAAATTCGACGAGATAGATGAAGGTACGTTCAGGAAATTTTCAGGAGTGTTTTGAACAGTTGTACGAAGGGTGGAACAAGTGCATACATGCAGGAGGGGTGTACTTTAAAAGAAATTAATGTAAAAATGTTGTACAAGTTTTCAAAACAATATTATTGACCAATTCCGGGAAAATTTTGATGCTACTTCGTAGAACAATAATAACCTCATGCATAATACTCGGGCCGCGTTTTCCAATCCTGAATTATGTGCGTTAGGTTAGGAAATCTTGAGGTATTTAGAGAAATTGCATAAACCACGTCTCATCGGGATTTAATTTTTTATAAACGATCCAGCATTCGGGACTTTAGACACTTTCTATTTACGTTAGAATATATATATATATAAACAGGGTGAGTCTGGGAAGACGCCCCCCCCCCCTTTAACTTTTTTATTATAAGTAATAGAAAAAAATGGCTAATATAAAAGTTTTATTATTTTACATATACTATTTGATGGCAGATGTAGATATTTTTTATAAAGTCATGTTTACAAGATACGACTATCAACTTTTATTTTTTAAATGGCAACCTATAATTATTTTAATAAAATAGAAACAGCCATTTTTTTCTCTTTTCAACGATGTATTATTTTTTATTAATGTATTTAAAAAAATTCCAGAAAAATGAGATAATTTAGAAATATTAGAAATAATTTTTAATCAAATATTGTAGGTGGCTATGTGAAAATAAACAAAACGTAACAATGTAAAACAATTAAATTAATGTTAAAAAAGTATACGTTTGTTACTTAATTTAACTTATTTTGTAAACAAAAAAAAAACATTATTTAAATAATCATTGGAGGGAACAATGGATAGGACGAGGTGGACCTATTTTATGGCCAGCAAGATCTGATCTTACGCCTATGGATTTTTTTCTTTGGGGCAAGGATCTTGTCTATCAGAAGATACCTACAGATGTAGAAGACATGAAAGAGCGTATTCGAAATGCTTTTCAGAATATTTCGCGTAACATGCTGGCAGATGTTCGAACACATCACGTTCAACGCTTGAATTTTTGTATTACAGAACATGGTCGTAATTTTAAACATTTGTTTTAAGTTGTTTTTGTTACTAAATTTGTTGTTTTAGTTTGCTAAGTTGTATAGCACTGTTACGTTTTGTTTATTTTCACATAGCCACCTATAATATTTGTTTAAAAGTTATTTCAAATATTTCTAAATTATCTCATTTTAAAATAATACATCGTTGAAAAGAGAAAAAATGGCGGTTTCTATTTTATTAAAATAATTATAGGTTGCCATTTGAAAAATAAAAGTTGATAGTCGTATGTTGTAAACCTGACTTTATAAAAAATATCTACATCTGCCATCAAATAGTATAATGTAAAATAAAACTTTTATATGAGCCATTTTTTCTAATACTTATAATAAAGTTAAAGGGAGGGGGGGTGTTCCCAGACTCACCCTTTATATATATTTGTTATATTAATAAATATTTCAGGTACTGTATTCTTGAAGCATGGATCCGAACTTAGACTAATTCCAAGAGATCGTGTTGGATGCTTTAGAAGATAATTAATTTATTTGGAATTAATTTTAAGAATAAACACGTTTTGTATTGTTATGAATGTTTGTATATTTTACTTACTTAACGTTTTTTACATACCCTATATTTTAAAGAAAGGTTATTTTGAAAAATAAAAATCACTTATTGAAGATATAAATATTGTTTATTGTAATACATACATACACAATATGCAATCGTTCTTGAATGAGTAAAAACGTTCAAATATCTTAATCACTACACGACACCAAATAATGAAAATATAATTCATTACAATAAATATGCAATTATTAAATATTATCAAAAATCATTAAACAGTTGTAAATAATTTTATAAAAAATAGGTATAGTAAAAAGTAATCTTTAGCAAAAATGACTATTATAAAAAGAAAATTGCAGTTATCCTACGCTAAATATGCAAATTACATGAGCGAATAAATACAAGAACTTGCTTAAAATTAGACCAACTGTAAAAAATGTCCTACAATTACAATGTATATTGCACAAGTTCTTGCTTTTCCTTGCACAACGATTGTATTGAATACTAATTTCCTTATAATGAAAGACATAAAATGACTCAAAATACTGTGAGCAAATATTTCATTATAAAAAATGTCTCGTGAAGATTGTACGAAAATTGGCACATGGAATGTACGCATTTTCAGTCAAGATTTTGGATACTTTAAGAATTTCCCTTATTTTAATTCAAAAATAAGATAAAAATTGAAAAAAATATAGTACAATATTACTGGTACAGCATACATTTATCACAAGCACAAAATTAAACACACCTGATATCTTTTGTTTACTTACTAAAGCATTTATCAAAAAAAGGACTAGATTTTAGTCATGACGTGGGGGTCCTTAATTAACTTAATGGTTAAAATAAAGAACCATTGTATTAAATATGTGCAAAGCATTATACCTTGTTCACGAAAAGGTATCCAAGAGATCTTTTACTTAACTATGTTTATATGTATGTGTTAAATACTAAATCTTAAACCTACTGTTACCGTTCAATTTCGTAAAGAAAATTTAATTTTCCTTTCATTCTGCCCATTCTTTTTCATCCACCCCTTCCATTTTATCTTGTTCCAACTTCATATTTACTTCCATTCTATCACTTAAGGACTTCTGAACCTGTAATAAAGTATATGCACATTATAATTCCTTTTTTTTTGTCTGTCAAACAGCAAAAATTCAAAATATTACATTTATAACGCTAAAAACAATTATTGTAACAATGAAACAAATGGAAACAATTATGGGCAACTCAAATTAAGCATGAGACACCTAGCGGGAAAATTTGAACTAGTGCAAGACACATACCAAGTTTATGATATTTCTGAAATTCAGGTGTATTTCTCAAAGAAATTAGAATTTCGCGATATCAAATAAATTTTCTCTTTATATTTGACAAATACAACTACAAAACATAAGCTGTCATTCGGTATGTCTTTCGCCCACTAATTTCGTGTGCGACAGCAACGCCGCCATCGGTGATTTGTTTATTGCCATTTCTAAACTCTTTTCGTTTTAACCATAGACAATATATACTACTATAGTTAATTTTTTAAGAATGCAGTACAGGGAAGATTGGGCTTATTTGACCTTGTTCTCTGATTGGCTTAAATCGAGAAGTTTACACCGACGATATTTATTTCTCCATCTCAACTTTTTCTCTACTCATCTCTCTCTTTTCACATATATTTGTAGTCATTAGCATAGAATTTGTTGATATGTAATTAAATGAATGTAATACTACGAATAATTTCTAAATATATAATATATTATAATAGAAATAGAACGTTAAATTATAATACGGCTAATATTATTGTTCGTACGCCAATGCACGTTGAGCTGTCAGTTATCAATGGCTGCCGTGTCAATTCTCAATTGTCAACTGATCTGTTTGTATCATTTTGATTATTTTGCGTTTTTCTCCATTTATGTGTTTGCATTTTATTTCTATTGTTGCCATTTGGTGTATTTAATCGGTATTTTTCAATACAAACAATAGTAGTATTCGTTCTTTCTGGTTTTGTTGTTTTATCTTATTTAAGAAAGTGTGCACTGTCGTGTAATTTAGATTTTTATACTACCATGGCTGATAACGAGGTACCCAGAAAAATCCAAAGGGAAACCTTATTCAAAATTATCGGAAGATTATTATGGAGATTGTGCTACAAGCATGATTTTCATGTAACAAATTGTTAAAAACTGTTGACAAACAATTTACTGTGTTGTTTTAAGCTTCGCTTTTTTACATTCTCTATTGTTACCACGATAATTGTAAATTATTTAAATTAACTGATTTACAAACTTTTGTTAATTTCTTGAAATTCTAAATAAATCCATTTTAATTGTATAAGATAATTCTTTACTATTATTATATTACTTTTTCAAATGCAGTTTTATGCAATAAATTTAAATATGTTTTAAATTTAAACATGTTTTCATTATGCTTTTTAAATAATTATAACATTCAAATTCTCATTTTAAATTATTAATTTCAAAAGTAAATTTGACATTTTTCTTCATTAACTGTAATATTTTAAAAATTACTATTACTAAATTACCAATTTTATATTCAAATGTAATTGCATGACTATTAATATTTCAAGTAACTATATTTGAATTTAGCGCCAAATTTTGTAACTAGATTGACCATTTGTCATAGTGTAAATCAGATTTCTAGTTATTGCACTCTTTAAAAAAATGGACTATTGACTGTGGGCCGGTATTTAAAGTGCTGGATAACTTATCTGTCGGATAAATAAACATTATCGCATCAAAAAATTACATTCAATATAATTTACCTCATTTATGCTCTTATTTCGATATTTTATCATTTATCTGATGGATAGTTATCCTGAACTTTATCCAGAGATGGAAACATCGGCTAAACGTTTGTGCCGAATGGACCTATTTAATTTTTATGACTGTGGCGTCATTTTAGATTCCCCATCTAGCAGAATTTTTTTGAATCAATGGGTGGGTGACATCACGTTGGTAAATGACGAGAATGAAATAAATAAAATTTATGCCTGTTAAAAATGATGAAGACGACAAAAAAAATATCTGTATTACAAACAAAAATGTATCTAATAATAAAATTATGTAAAATTTATGTTTTATCAGTTGACAACTATGCTATTAACTGTCAATTTTCGATTATTTTGGTATAATAAATTTGCATGTTTGAAGTGCAAATATGCATGAACATATAAAAACCATAGATCTTATAGTGTTATACATACTAGATGTAAGCACTGGGGAACGCTTAGGATTGAGAGATAGAAATAATAAGACCAGAACTACGGCGCATCGCCGCTGCGCAAGTCTAGCTGGAATTACCGACGTTTGAATGATTTCCAATTTGAATCACCTTTGAATTAATAGATATCGTCAGTTATATGCCAAAGGAACGAATATGCAAATTTTAAGTTTTATACACGAATATGTTGCTTGGTTTGTATTTTTTTATATGCCAAATGCACGAATGTATAAGTTGAACCTTGAAATTTATAAAATCTTAATCACAAATGTATGTAGTTCTAAAATGTACTACCAAAAACACGAATGTATCTACCACATTCGCGTTATTTTAGAATGAAACTCTAGCAAATAAATTCGCTGTGATGCACGAATGTGGCCAAATTAATTTTATGTAACCGTGCCTGAACAGATTTATTATAACCGTCTAAATATTAAAACGCATTTTACTCAAAACTAGCAAAATACATTTTCGTTCATTTGGCATATAAATAAATAAATATATCATCACTGGGTGTGCCAATCTGCTTTGTACGCAGATATTAGTAATGAATGATGACATATTTGTACCGTGCGGGCATTTACCAGGCACGCATTGCTGGCGTGAAGAGTGCATATATTTAATGATATTGTGGTAAGGATATTGGGAATTAAATATGCACAATGTGTTATAAAATATTCATTCCTAAATTGAACAGTTTTTTTTTGCATTTCTGCCGAATTCCAGTTTTGCAAATAACATTTTTACTTATATGGTGCATCCTAACGTCTACATATACATTAACAATAAATTTTATTAACTCCACTCTATGTGAGGAGAGCTCCTCGGTATCATTGAATTATTTAACCACAAACAAACTCACGAACTTCTTGTTTCAAAGACGCAAAGCAAAATGGCTGTTGCCGGGACGCGGGCGAGATAAGCTCCTCAAGTCTCCCCGCTCCGGCCATGCGCAAGCTATATGCGCAGTAGTTCCGGTCTTATTAGCTTTATCTTCGTTCCTCTTACGATGTCATATATTTCTTTCTTGCTTAATCCTAAGCGTTCCCTTCGCTTGCACGTAAAAGCATATGCTTGCTTACATCTAGTATGTATAACACTATAAGATCTATGATAAAAACAAGAAAACAATTTTGTAAATATTGTTCAGTATGTAGTAATAGGTACATCATCGCAATTGTTATCGCATATAACCTTCTTTATAAAAGTTACAGGTTAATTCTGAACAAATCTTCAAGTCTTACGTCTTACAGATCTATAAAAAGGTGACAAAAACGCAACTATTTTTGTTAATTAATAATAAAATAAATTTATACATGAAACAAATAGCGAAACAAGCTACTAAACAAAGAAATAAACTTGAGAAACATTAGCTAACAGAAATGACTTGGCTGCCAACATAAATTCAATAAAATTCACTACAACTAAAGAAAATATTTGTTATAATTATTGAAAAAATAATGTAAATTAAATATTGGTCACACTTTTTATTGTACAACTGAGCTTTATTATTTTGAAATGAAGTAATTATATAAAATACATATTTTAAGTTACTGCATAGTTACTTTTTTTCATTGTGTTGTAGAATTTACACTAGAATTTGCGTCTCGTTATGGCGCCCATCTGTTCAATTCAACACAAAGCTGGACATTGCCGCCATGATAGATGCTCGGTCTAGTATATATCTTTCTTTGTCTAAAGTTTTAACTAAAGAGTGGTGCGAAGATAAAATCAGTTTGAACTTGTTTTCCACTCTACAGTTAAAACGGATAGAGTATAATTCCTAATGTAATTGTCAAAATTTCATAGTCCGATTAATTTTAATCTTTTGAAAACGAAATTCTCAAAATGTTTCAGTGCTAGGTTAAAAATATTCTTTTCAATGGTGCAACTTTGACACTGACATTTGTCAATCAGAATTTTCTTAATGTAGTAGATGTTTCCATGATTATAGCACAGCTGGATGCTTTGTGAAATTTAATTTCTTTGTAATTATTTAACTCTATATCCATTGAATATGAAGTATAAAATTTAATCAAATCGTATAGAGAATAAAATATTCTTAAATATTTATAATAACATTCAATGTGAAAAAGTGATATTTAACAGCATTTTTTCATGAAAAACTGTTAAAATCTTCAAATTATGGTACTTCCGGTCGACCAATTATAACCAAAATCTAATCAGCTCTTCATATGGATCTAAAGAAAAGGAATACGCAAAAATTATAATTTTTGGAAAGGTGGTATTGGAGTTATGCGATCCGAAATAATCGTCACACACACATCGTAAAAATAGTAAAATCGTATTCTAGGGACCCTAAAACGTGCTTATTCATTAAAAACTCATCATTGAATTTTTGACCAGACAATACCTTCCTTACCTAAAGGTGACAGAAGGTAAAAATTGACATCTTATCTCGAAATCCAACAGTGGATACGTTCAACACACGAAAATAGCATTTACTGCTAGCGCTAAGTTGTAGCAAAATGCTAGACAGAATTGAATGATAAAATTTTGACATTTGCCAGCTAGGTAGCATTTCTTAAAAAGGATTTAAGTATATAAATATCCATAATGAGATTTGTAGAAGAGGCTTTACGTTTCAAACGAATGCTTCATTACTGAATTTCTTTAAAAATAATTTTTTAAACATTTGCCATTATAGGTATGCTTTTTTCGTTTACACATAACAATTCATCATTATTTGCAAGATAAATAAAATTCCATTGCTCCACTGTTCATAAACACTTAGTTAGCTTTTATAATTCCCGCGTTTTGAACTTAGCAAAAGAATCTAGCGTCTTTCAGAAGCGCTCGGGGTTTCCGCTAGATGCTCGAGCAAAACTGAACTTAGCAGCAAGTTCAGAATGAAAATGCCGCTAGTGCTAAGTGAATTGAACGCACACAGTGACAAAAAATATGAGCATCGCCATTCGAAAGGACATAAAAAGTACCATAATGCAATAAAAACTCCAAATTATCTCATACTGAATTTTTATATTTTTCTAGTAAACTATGCATTTTTCGGAAAAAAGTATATATTTTTTAAAAAAATCATCTAATGGTACAGTTTTGCCCTAATCTAACAGACTTCGTACCTGTTAAGATAAGCAAGAATCCAAAAAAAAAATGTTTATAAAAAGTTATAATTATTTAATTATTGAAAATAGTAAATCTACTTAAAAAAATAAAAATAGTAAAAATGGCATCAAAAAAGAAATTCGTAACAATATTCATGTAAAATTTAACGTTTTATGAAAAATACGAAGAAAACTTGATGTTTCATTGAAATTATCAAGTCTACCCATATTTTTGGACATTACGATAGCTTATCAAATTAACAACAGTAACTGTTTAATAAAAACTTATATTACCTCTTCTTGCTTTGATTTTGCCATTTCAGCATTCCACCTGCTGAATGGCTGTTGTGCTCCTGTATTTCCCGTTTTATTAGATTGTCCTGGAGGAGTAGGTTGTCCCTGTGATCCTGACACTAAAATACAAACGCAAATAAAGTATGAAAAAAACTTTTAAATAGTTTTAACATACGTGTTTCCATTCCTTCTGGTTTCAAACTGATGCGTGTAGCAGGTTTATCTTTCCCACTAAACCACTCTGCACTTGTCATCGTAGATTTCCACGTAACTTTCGTTGGCGGAAACAAATCGTCTTGGAATAAATCAGACTGTAAATGAAATAAATATTTTTTACATTATTGTTAATTATAACTTAAAAAAATTGTGTTAGAAATTCAAACACACCTTAATTCTAGGCACTGTGAATGACAAAGGCTCAATAGTATTATTAGTCAAACGTAAAGCTTTAGCAAACTCCACTGTAGCAACATCACACACATTTTTAGGTAAAAATGATAAACCTTGATGTAATGTATTGCAGCGATGATGACTCAACGGACAAATAAATGGCGCTTCTTCTGCGATTTCGAATGCGTAAATAGTTGAATCACCCTGCAATTAAAATCAATGTTACTTATCAATACTGGGAAATGGAATGTACAACACAAATAACTATTTAATATTAAAAAATAAAAGAAATACTCTAAATTATAATATTTAACATAGTTTAACGCAAAAAAATAGTGATTGATTTCCATCTTGACGTTGCTCATAAATTTTATACTTGAGTGTACCGTAAAACGGAAACTGTGGCCGTACATGATATATTTATATTTATTTTTCTTATCTATTGATATTTTTATAAATTTAGAAGCAAATTATATTAAACTTGACACTGTTTTTATAGGTTGCAAAACGAAACTCGTGCATCAATGTTTTTAAACATTATTCAACATAATTTCCATTTCTGCGTCTATCACAATTATTGTCAGTAGTAAAAGTTTCTATACAATGAGCCCATAAATCATTTTTTATGATACTTTGTATAAGTTATGACTATTAATGAAAACCCGAAATTCTTTATATTAAAAGCAAGATTTAAAGTTTTGCTATGAGCTTGTGGCGTGACCGGTGGCAGACAAGGGGTCTGATTTTGTAACTTTGAAATCTACTGGAGATTGAAATCCAGCTGATTTGAGATTTCCCCCTCCACTTTATTGCCATCATGTGGTGCATATTTAAAAACGATTGCCCGAGACCAGCGAATTACAATCTGCAGATATAGATTTCGAACGTCGCTCGCTTCACTGTATTTTTTTGTTTGTAAACTTTTAAAATTAATAGACCTTTTCAATTTAAAGAGGTATTTTAATGACTGCAATAATTTTGACGTTTCGTTTGACAACCCAACTGGCAGTTGTTGGCGCCATTTTACTTAGTATTTGTAGCAATAGAAACAGCTGTTAAATTGAAAAGGTCTATTATAAAAAAACTATGCAATATTTTCAACTTCTACGACACGTCCTGAAGCTGAAAGAATATCTCTACAAAATTTGGCGAGGACATGTAAAACGGTGTAGAATAGCTTTAGCATAAGTTTCGAGAGTCAAAATGTCAAAATCACTTTTGCTCACAATCAAATATTTTCATTAAAAATGATTTTCATTTGATTTTGTATTTCCTGTATATTTCAACAGAATTCATAACCAAATTAGAAGCACTGATCGCGGTAGAATTTACAAAATCGCTTTAACAGAGTAGATTTCGAAAGTACGGAAGAAAAGTTGAGGGGGAAATATCAAAACCGCTGGATTTCAATTTACAGTAGATTTCAAAGTATCAAAATCAGACCCCAGTGGTATTGAAACAATATTTTATCATGAGAGTTCCACCATCTTTAATCACAATTGAGAATGGAAAATAGATAGTCTGTGAAATTATAGGTAGGATTCTCAGCTTTCATATTTCTTTTACTCAAGAATATATTTTAAAATTAATTAGTCTTTACTATTTATTAATGGGGCCTGCAATATAACAAAAAATAATTAAACGTACACTTTATCCTTAAAGTATTACTCAATAAATAACGATTAAGATTAAATAAACTATTTTTTATTAATTACTTTACGAGATATTTGAATTTAAAATCAATGCCGTCACACTATTGCTACCTTTCTCGCGCAGCCTACTATAGAAACTGGTGCGAGAAAGATAGCAATAGGTTTCGTTAAAAATTAAATACGGTTAAACTAAAAACAATTTTGCGAATTGCTTCAAAATTAAACGAACTTTCATTTAAAATAATAGAAAATGAGAGTGCAGGACCCCATGTAAGTATATTATGATATTTATATAAATTTGTTATATTTCGATTATGGTTTAGAGGCCCATTGTGCGGGAAATAAGTATTCTCAAAATAATAAATAACTAAAATATATTATTTTTGTTTTATCATGGCCGTTTCAAAATAATATGTGCATGCAAAGCCGTCAAAGTATAAATATTACTATTTTCGACTACAATAATAAATTGATAATAAAATTACCCCTAACCTCAAAATTAAGTAGTACATTTTACGCGAAACCGTATTAATTTATCATGACAGAGATCAGTAGTAGTCAATATGACCATGACTAAGTTTATCTCGCACTAGTTTATCCACTTAAATGCGAACCCGCGTGAGTTAAGCGAGTTAAACGTGTGAGGTAAACAGGTCGGTTTAGCGCTATGTGAAGGCAGTTAAATAATGGGATAGGTTAACTAACCGACTTGAAATTTTGCGAGATAAACGGGCACTCTATTATAGCTATAATTTTAAAAATAAAATCTCTTAAAATTTTAAAAATACATACAATTACACATTATGTCACTGAATATTTTTAAGAAATAAAATGAATGATTTACGATTATTTAATACCTATTTGGTCAATGAAATGGGTCGTCACAGTCAAGCGAGTTGTGACCATATTCAAGTTTGTTTTAATAGTTCTTTGTTATTTGCACTTGTTGGAAAACTTGCGCAATCAACATGATCTTTTTAGTTTTCATTATAAAAACCTAATTTGCACAAAATAAAATTAAACTTAAACAAACAATTTTGCCATTGACAACATTGACAAAGGTTTGTTGTAATTAGTGTGGTTATTTCTGAAAGATACGTGAAAATGACACTAACAGCGCTGTTACTCAACGTCCATCCTTGTCTAACTTAAGTAGATTATAAATATATATTATAAACTATTATTCACGAAAGATGACTATTCAAGGTCATTTGTTCGAAGAAAGAATACACAGCATTTTATAGCAGTAGCTTAGCAACATTTTATATTAGAAGGAGAAAGATTATTTGACGTATGTCTTTTTAATTTGTGTGGTGTGACAGATATACGTAAATAGTGCCATTACTTTCTAACACACTAAAAATAGCAGTGACATATGTCGTAGAGTTACAGACATGTAATTATCTACCATACTGCCCTCTGCAATATTTATCCAGGGGCGTTGACATTCAAATCAAATTATTTTATGCTTTACGTCAAGTCTATAGTTTTGTTTTATGCAAAAACGTAGATGAAGAAGATAAAACTTTGAGAAAAGCATTATGTAAAAATAAATAAAATTTTCAAATAAAATACATTTAATTTTTCAGTTAAAATGTACCCATAAATATTTTGCGTTGCCCGCTTATGCGTATAAAATACAGTGAATTTATCTGCAAGTAATATTATATCAGACGGCTCATAAATGACCTTGAATAGTCATCTTTCGTGAATAATAGTGTAGGAGAAAAGTCGGTTAAAAAATGTGGTATAAACGCTATAGAGTTGAGTTAGATGTTAGTGACTTTACGTTCAAGTGGATAAAGTCAGTGCGAAATAAACGTAACGCATGCCAGCGGCCTTGAGAGTTGTTAAACCTCTTGTTGGAAATTTCTCGGTAAACTTCCCAAATAACTGTTCCGAAATTTTACCATATTTGGGAACTGACTCATCACTACTCTAAATATTTGTAAATGTTATCAGAACGAATTAAGGCATATCTGTTATATTTATATATTGAAGGAATTTTTTAAAAAATTAGGTATCTTATTTAAATAAAATGAAAAATACCTTAAAATTTTAATATTTACGATTCAAATAACGTTTCTTCAGAAAAAAAAGAAATAAAATAAACTTACCTTCCCCGTCAAGAATAGAGTAGAACTGTCTTCGTCGTAAAACGGAATGAGTATTGCAGGGGAAACATCAAGACCAATGGTGTTTAATGGAGTATTTAAATTATCGTATTTAAAAACCATAATTTGTCTTTCTGATACTTTATCAAAACCGGTAACCACAACATAATTTCCATCCAGCGCCCATACAATTCTCGCACCGCGTGTTCCAACAGGTCCTTTGCCCTCTCTAATTGGCATGTCACTACTTCTGGGCTTATAAACTCGCAATTTCCCATCTTTACTCACAGTCGAACAAAATGCCCCACACGGCGACCAAGCGAAACTGAACATCTGTTCAGTGTGTCCATTCAGAACATATTTTTCCGTCAATGTGTTTAAATCCCATATTTTTATTGTCATATCGTAAGAACCAGAAGCCAAAACATCTTTTGCCAAATGATGGAATTTCAGGAAGTATATTTTATCGGAATGTGCAGTTAATTCTGATTGTGGCGTGTTTGTTGGTTCTGCTAAACCCTCACTCGGAATGGACCAAATACGGATGATTCCATCGTCACAAGCTACAGCTAGTCGGGTCGGGTCGAATGGATCCCACTGGAAGTCCATTATGTTGGAGCCGTGTACCAAAGCGGGAATAACGCCGTCGGGTAGTTTTCCGGTTTTGCTGAGTTCAAATACTGCTATTTTTCCACCTGCTCCGCTCAAAGGTACTGCTACTCTGTCAGGATTTGCTAAAGAAAGAATATTTAATTACGAGTAAATAGTTAAAATAAAAAAAATATTTAAAAAATTAAGGAAATATGCTAGTTTTGAAACAATGAAAATGTTTTATTACGCTCAAGTTAATTCTTTATTCTCATAATTTGTTGGTGAAATTATTTTCATGAAATAAAAAATTTTAAAGCGCAAAAATTGTCATTGTTACTATGACTAATGCAAGTTTTTTGGGCTTTGTGTGTGACCTTATTCAAGTAATAACAAAATTTAACTCCATCTGTGGTTCATGGCACTCTTACAAATATTTCAGTAGATCAAATTTAAAAATTTATCAGCTCTTTGAATATTAGATTTTCAAATTTCTTTCAGGAAATTTTGACAGTTTATAAAAGCAGAAATTGATAAAAATTGTTCCAAAAGTTTTGTGTTTATTCACTGAAACTTTGTTTTTAATCTATAAATTTAACACGTTCACTGTCCGTGAATCACATATGATTCATTGGACATAGATACTTGCACGCCTATGTATCATAAGTGATTCAAATGCGCACTTTTCTAAATAGTAGTATTATAACTGAACGTCTGCTGTCTGTGTATTATGAACTGACTGGACGTGTGAAAAGAGTACAAAAAATTATTTAGTGTGTAGCTTTGAATGAAATATGATTCATGGACTTCGGTTTTTGTGATAAGAAAATAAAGGCGAATTGATTATTATAACACATTTTTTATTGTATTATATTAATTATACAAGTAAATATACTCCTTTAATTGAAATAAAATCGTATTCTGCAATAAATATTACATCATTTATTTTTTATTTTTGTGAAAATTTTCAAAACATGGTATGCAGAAGGCTTTCCCACAAGTAATACATTCGGTATCAACTTGTTTCGCTTTCATTGTTGCTTGTTTTGTTCCTTCTTCTTTTTGAAGATTTCTATAGCATTCATGGCATCGCTTTCTTTTAATTTTTCCATCATCTTTTCTTGAAATTTTAGATAGAAAATGTTCATTTGAAGTTGAAGTTTTTTGTTTTTTGCATGTTTCTGTATTGTCATGGTTTGCTGTTTCACTAATAAGTGAATAAACAATTTGTTCCGTAAACTCCAGTAAAGTTTTCTTTTCTTTATTGATTTCGTTATATAAAATATGACTGTTATTCATAATTGATCCAAAAATTAGTTCAATTGCCACTTTTTTATACCAGATAACAGATTTTCTTACAGGGGAGTAATAGCTGCTCATTTGATCCGAAACATCTATTCCTTGTTTTCCCGCGTTATAATCCAGTATTACTTTGGGTTTTACAATTTTGTTCCCTTCTTTATTTTGTCTCCCAGTTTCTACCATACTATCATCATGACATGTTGATAACATCAACACATCTCTTTTATCGTGCCATTTCAAAACTGTTACTCTCGAATTTGACTGCATAGCAATATATTCCCCTTTTTTCAACTTTTTATTTACTACTTCTTTGGGGATGTTTCTCCTATTTTTTCGTAAAGTTCCACATAAATCAGTTTTTCTTTGAATCAAATAATTTGCCAATAATGGACTGGTATAGAAGTTATCAGTAATAATCAATCTGCCTTCATTCAATAAATTCTCAGCCAAAGTGACCACAACTGATCCAGGTTTGTCTAAATCAGGCAGCTGAGGGTCTTGCCCACAATAAACTGAAAATGAGTATACAAATCCCTTCACAGAACAGAGTTTATAAATCTTCTCACCATATTTACTAGCCTTTGAGGGGTTGTACTGCTTGATTTTCAGTCGTCCTCGAAAAGGTACCATAGTCTCGTCAATAACAATAGTTTCACCAGGTATATAGATTTCCTTCACGTTTGACATAACTTTATCAATTAGCGGTTGCACCTTGTACGTTCTAGATACAGATTCATTATTATACAAAGAGTTATCAACAAAATGCCAGAAACGAAGTATCAATGCGAATCTGTTGTAAGATATTCCGGATTCATGAATATAAGGATGATAATATAATGGATTTGTTTTCCAGTAATATTCTATACGTGGATAATTTACTATGCCCATGAAAGCTATTATACCCAAAAACTTTTTCATTTCCGGTACGCTTGTCTCCTTCCATCTGTGTATTCTACTACTTCGACTAATTTTCCTTTTATCGATATATTCTTTAGCATATCGATTGGTTTCAGTTACCATCAACTGCAATATATCTTCGTTTATGAAAGCTAGAAATATATCTATTGGCTTAACTTCTTTTTCAGGTAAAAATTTGTCTGTTTGTAAACCACTTTTTCCTATAAAAGGAAATCTATTCAACTGTTGAATACTGCAGGACCACGCTGGAGTAACAGGATTATGTTGCAACGTATCATCATCATCGAGTGATGATTCACTTTCGTCAGCGTCACTACTTTCACGTAATTCGTTGAAAGTTATGTTTGGATCGTCAATGCTGTCATCACTATCTTCAGAATAATCAATATCGCTTACTTCACTAAGGTGATTTGCGAAATATTCTAAATCTTCTTCCGTCAACTGTCTTTTGGATGCCATAATATTGAAAAGTTTATCTTCAGGAAAACCAGAATTAATATTTGTATGACATAAATACTAATTATTATTATCTTTTGCTTTATATTTTTTCGTTTAAGCAAAAAAGTTGTATTTTTCTTACAACACAAACTCAACCATCACAACAAAATAAACACTGAATAGTACATATGCGCAGAGAGCGACGCGATTCAAGGCGTGACTAGGACACATGCGTCAACTTGTTACTGAATGTATCATATATGATACATGGACATGAATATAAATATAACAGGTATATACGTCCATGTATCATATATGCACATACTGATAAGAGATAAGAAATGCATAAAAAATTATAAGTTTAATGTTGTAAATAAGATATTTGATACTATTTTATATATACATTTATTATTTTTCAACGGACGTATGTTGCGCAGAGACTCAAAAGTTCTGGACAGTGAACGTGTTAATTGTTGTATTTGTGCTGTTTGAAATAAAATTAACGTAGACGTATTATACATTGTTTAATATCGAAAAATTCTCTTTTTTACGTCTATTAAAAAAGTATACGTTTTTTTATTAAAATGGATTTATAAAGTATGTCTATTTTTAATACATGAAAGTGTGAAATAATGAAACGCTATGATACTTTTTTCACACTTTTATTGCACACGTAAACAAATTGTATGCAACTCGTAAATAAATTATATCTTTGTTTCACTCGAAAGATTTGTGCACTCGCTGGTGTTTTTTCAATATGGCGTCCATATAAAATTTAAAACTGACATAACACCAAATCCAGCAGTGATAAAAAATTGCACATTGCCATTCGAAAGAACATAAAAAAATTATTTCCCTCTTAGAAGACATTTGCAAAAATATAAAACTACAAAATTTACGTTATCGTCTATATCTAGTGACCTATAATTTTTTTCTCAAATAACAATACACCATTAAAATGGACTCCTAGAGAGCAACTTTTGTTTAATTTAACCAACTTCGTATCTCTTGTTCTCGAGATATCCTGGACACTGTACTTAAATTTAGACTTGTGCAATTTAGTACAAAATTTTGTTTTGTTCGGTTTCAGAATCGCTGAAAACACATTGAATTAACTATTTCATTGAAACAAAATCAGACATGTCATCTGCGTTCACGCAGAATCAAAATGTTCATTTGTTTTCATACGTTTTTATTTAAAAATTCATAATAATAACTGGCAAAAATGTCATTTAATAAAATACTTATTATACATAGAAATTGTATAGTTTTAAATTTAACGTCTTACAATAAAATAATTTTTTGTGATTTTCTGTCATGGCTGAATTTTAAACTTGTCATATTATGTCTATCTTTTGTGTGAAAATGAAATCTTTTTTTTAAACATGCCATTTTGCAAGTTACTGCTTGTGTAGTTTATGAAAAAAATATTATCAATATTATTATAATAAAATAAATAATTACCATGGAATCCGTCACATTCACCAGGGATCTGCCTGCTAATATTGCGAACATTTTCAATATGCGCAGATTTGTGTGCCGGTGTTCCTTTCAAGTGACGAAATTTAGATACACGACCTGTAACAAAATAAAAATGTATTTCAAACAAATATATTCATAAACAAATTCTCACCAAAAACTGTAGATGTTCTCTTGGGAGTTGGAACGGCCATAACCGTCTCTGATTTTCTATTTGCTTGTGGATCCAGGGACTGCTGTCGAGGAATAGGAACTGATTTCCTACTGGGTGGAGTTTCTTCTTTGATTGTCTCTTCTGTCTTACGATTTTTGAGTGAATCTTTGCGTCTCAACATAACAGGAGATTTGCTTTCAGGTTTTTCACAAACAGAGGGCTCTTGAACAGATTGCGACCTCTCGTACATTTTTCGTCGTTCGGCAATACTATTTCGTTGAATGGAAGACCTTTCGAAATTTCCACTTGTTTCTTCAGTAGCGTCAGTTTTGTCAACTTCAGGTTCATTTTCTTTTGAATTTGTGCGAATTTCAAACAATTTTCTGCGTTCTGCTGTACTTGGTGTTTTAGGTTTATTATCTCCGGGATTACTTACTTCTTCTTCTAAACTACAATCTTGACCGTTTTTATATTCGTTTTCAACATTAGCAATAATTTCTGGATCGTTTGTGGGAGATTTAATTTGTTCATTTGCAATATTGTCCGTGAACTTGAGGGGTTCAGTGACTGGTGTAGTTGCTTCGTGTGTTCCATTTGTATCGTTGCTTGGAGCACATGGCACAGAAAATACTTTAGTAAAGCTCTCATTATCATTCAATTTTGGGGCAGTGAAAGGCTTAGGACCAAGACGTGGCTGTAAATTAAATAATACATAAATTATTTTTAATTTATATTTCTAATTTAATGGTAAATGATTACGATTGCATGTCTACTTTTGACGCTACTTAAATATTAGCAATGTCCATAGAATTTAACTTGAATAAAAAAAGTATTACGTTTATAATTTTATATTACAGTAGTATTAATTTACAAGGAAAAATAAAGAAAAAAATACAAATAAGGGCCGATTTTTTCACCTTCGGATAACTATCAGACAGATAATTTTATCCTGACGGCGGGGTAACTTTTTCCTGTCATACACTACAAATTTATCTAATACATATTTATTCATTACCGATATCTGTGTACAAAGCAGATTGGCACACCCAGTAATGGGTAATAAACCATGATATATTTATTTATTTATTTGATAAGTGCAATATCTTCAGTTTCAAAATCTATGGTAAAATTAAAAAGAGATAACAGCACTACAAATTTAATCTAGCAGAGAAAGAAACAAAAACTTTTAATTTGTATGTAAGTTGCATGTAAATTAAAAGAACTGTAAAAGCTATGTTCATTTTTCAAACGACGAAATGCGAAACATAGTTATACATTTGTGATTCCTGCATTAATTGCAGAATTTAATTCTCTACACTTATATAAAGCGTTATTGACTATTATATTGAAAATTATATGGCCCGCTTTTCGTATTACAATCGGTATATCCTAAAAAAAATGGAATAATGGAGTATGCATATAAACAAGCAGGGCGAAGAACATAAAATAAAAATGTAAATAATTTATATTAATACGTGAAATTATTATGTGCATTATTATGGGAAATATTTAATAAATACGATTCACCAAGGTCTAATTCTATAAACCTTTATATAAAAAATTAATCTAAATACCTTAATCATCGCATACTTATTGTAAAATTTCTAATATATATTTGCCATTTTTCTCGATTCATTGCATTATTTCTAATGTGTCTGCCAGATATAATACATATATATTTATACGGTAGAAAAGTTCCAGATAAATTGTCTATCTGATGACACCATTTATCTGGCGGATAATTTTATCCGACGGTGGTACGACGCAATTTGTTATCTGCCAGATAACTTTATTCGAAACTTTATCCGAAGGAGGAAAGACCGACCCGTATTTTTATTTTTTGGACAAAAAGTTTATTAGTAATGAAATTAAAATTAAATAAGCACACATAAGCCACACATGCACACAAACAAAAAGTAATGAATACTGTTGAAGCGTCACACCTTATAACCACCGGAAATTGGAGCATTCGGATTAACAGACGTAACAACGGGTGTATAATTCGATGTTCTTGGTCGAGCTACTGGTCTTGGAGAAATATCTTCCGCTATTTCACACAGTGAACCCGTTCTTGAAGCTCTCGGTAATGGTTTAGGAGGAACCACATGCGACTCTCCGTTTTGGGCATTAAATTTATCTTCCATTTCAGTAATACTTTTATTATCAACTTCGTTTATTTGTTCGATTATATTTTTCTCATTTTCATCTAATTTATTTTGTTTATTATCATTAGAAATAATAAATTCTGATTTAGGCGTACTACTGGTTATTTTTGGAATGTAAGTAGATACAGGAGTTTTCTTTTCTATTACTTGAGCAGTTTGTTGTTGGACTGCCTTACATAATTCTTGTAAGGGTCCCCTGTGCACCTATTCATCATTTTATCAAAAATTAATTATATTGTACTGCTAAATCACATCTATTTATAATGAAAATCTACAAACTAATAAATGTGTACAACTAAAAGAATATCTACGAATAAAATAAACCAAAATAGATAAATAAATAGGTGCACAAACACAAAAATAATAAAAAAGAAAAAACAAACGTATGATACACACAAAATACCACAACAAGCAAGAAAAAGAACAAAGAAAGTAAAAAGCAAAATATATTAATGAAATCTTACCTTAATAGGATCTTCTCCTCCTTTTCTATTAGCAGGATCTAAGCTAATTTTAGGCACTGGAATATTCTTTCCTTCCAGCCACTGAGTTGAAGTAAGTTCAGTTACACACCCGGGTGTGTCTGGATACAAATCAGCATGGAAATCCCTGTAAGTCTTACGAGGCACCTGATACATGATCGGAACAACAGACGAACTTGTCAATTGTAAAATTCTGTTAACTTCTCCTTGCATTACGGATAAAGCGCGTTTTGGTACCAAACACGCACCTTTGGTTTGCTCGCCTGAATGACGAATACCTTCGATTAAATATGGCTCTTTGTCGGTAACTTCCATATATGCGATAGTCGTGTCTCCTTTTCCAGCAAGGAACAACATTCCCGTATCGGCGTCATACAATGGAATTAAAATTCCCGTTGAACAATCCAGTTCTAACGTTTTCTCTGTTTCTGAAAAGTTTCTTAAATCTCTAATTATCACTTGGCGCAGTCTAGCAGCATCAAATCCGGTTGTTAGTATTTTATTGTGATCTCCCAACCATACAACTCTGGAATCTTTAATACTTTGATGGCTATTCGCGGATTTAATGCATGGCGTTTCTAAACGAGGATCTACTATACGAACTAATTTATCCTTACAAGTAGTGGCTAGTAAAGTTCCATCACGCTTCCAACTTACAGATTGTATTACTTCGGAATGATCTGCATTGCTGAAAACTTCTTGTTGCGATATTAAATCCCATAAAGTTAAAGTTGTAAATGAGGAAGAATGTAAAAGGAAATCGGCAGTGGGATGAAATCCAACAGTTTCCACCCGTCTTTGTTTGTGTGAAAAAGTACACTCCGCATTGCTTAAAGACTCTGACAAACCGTTTTCGGGTATATGCCAAATTTTCACTAAACAATCTTGTGAGCCAGTTGCCAAAATGCCATCGTGGAATGGTGAGAAATCCATATCAGTTACAGTATCGGTATGAGCATGTAACAATGGCATTGTTTTACTTTTTCGACCACAATCGTCGATTGGTAATACAGCGAGACTAGAACCTGCATGATCCCAATTAAAGGCCATAAACGCGGCAGAAGCTGTGATGTTATTTCCATATGTTTGATAAGATCCAACGCAAATATCTCGCACACAAGCTTCTGGCTTAGGTACAATTGGAGCTGCATTTTTATATTTAGAAGCTTTAAATCGCCACGCCATAATTAAAAAATTTGTCGAAACCAAATATTTCGCTAAAATATCAAATTTATGGGTAAATTCATTGTCAGCCCAACCCTATTTTTTTCAAATGCTATTTGTTTAACATCAATTTTAATGCTCACCTTAAATATGATGCAAAACTTTGTAATAAACAAAACTAAACGAATTTTTCACATTTAGATTGTAAACAATGCACTCACTTAATCGTATACCATCCCAAACGACTCGACAATTTACACTCAACCAACCAACACAAACAACATGAATGACAGCCGGCTACTGCCGGATTTTGAGTCAACACCGGAAACGGAGAAGGAAACGAGTGTGAAATAAAATTTTAGCGGGATATTTAAGTTTATTTCTCCATTAAACGCTACAAATTTACACACAAATATTACATTTATTACCAATACTATCCGTGTTTCCTAGTATGGGAATGAATTTGCTCTTTTGTAATAATAGCACCTATTTTTGAAATGCCGTCCATATATTCAGAAACGCCTGGTACCCATTTTGTAACATCTAAAATAAAAAAATTGTATAGAAAACTAAAATATTTTAAATATATATATAATATCGAAACCTCCTACTCCTCCTCCACCACCACCACCTGATTTACTACCACTTGTTCCACCTTGTCCAGGGCCAGTAATACATGCTGCCTTTTTAGTTTTAGGTGTTTGTAGAGACTTTTTAAATGATATAGAACTTTGATTCGGTCTGTAAGGAGTACCAGGTTCACGATTCGGCTCTTCACATGGTCCTAAACCTATACCACTTGTTCTTAGCAATGAATCAGGCGGATATTCCTCTAAAAATTCAATAATAATGATAGTAATAATAAAAATAGAATACTTGTTTAATTTTACCCATGTGACAATAATCTATTTGATATGTAGTTCTTAATCTATCTTCATTTACTTTATTATATATTTCAGCTGTAGGAGCAGTTTGAAGAATTTCGTGTAGAAATGGATATTTCGCCCGTAACTGCAATTTGCAAAAATAAGTAATTGACTATGATGTAGATTAGGTATTAACAAATAATTGAAATCTCAGACATACATACATTCTTACAAAACCGACATTTCGAAATACACTTTTACTTATTTCAGGATAAGTAAGATCTTACAGATTCTTCAACAATAAATTCGTATAGGTACACAAAAATACTTTCGTTTAAACACTCAATTTTACAAACATCGTACAAAAAAATCACACATCTGTTCGCTCTCAAATTTTGTGGATTTATAGGTGTAAACAAAAAATGTACCTTCTTCAAAAATGCATTGGGTTGATCTTCCCTCATTGTATTCGTTTCAGGACTTTTACCAACTTGTACAGGATATAATTTTGCGTCCAGTAACGGTCCCATAGGGCCGATTCGACTCCAGTCTTGCGTTTGTGAGTCGAATTCTGGCGACAACGCATCGTGCGAATGAACGGCTGCAGATGGTGGATAACATCGACAAAGGCATTTTTTCTTAAATCCCGCAGTATCGACAGGCGGTTCTACTAATCTAAAATATTAAAAATAGATAATATAGTTAGTGACACGAAAGAAAGCTGGTGCGGTCAGGGAGTGTATTCCACGTAATTGAGTTGTTGTTTAGTAAACCATAGGCGACGCTTCGGTGCAATCTACTATTCTTGGTACGAGCGGTTCAAGTCATATACCTATTTTAGATATATACTGCTGATGGCTGTCGTTTTATAGACCTCGAGAAAGGGAGATATTCATTGTGCATGCCCTCTGGTCTTTCTGTTGTTCCCGGTTGGAAAAGTGCTCAGTAGTAAATCACGCCTCCAGACTCACGCCTGCACGTCAGTAACCAAGTACTAGAAACTATCTCCCTTCATCGGAGCTCGCTGTTTTATATTGCAGACATAGGGGCATCCTCAGTATATATTTAGTAGATATATGGTTCAAGTATTACGTATAACAAGTCATAGTAAAATATTTCTAATCGTACTGTCGCTTTACAGAAATCCTGCTAGCACTTTACATTCCTCAGACCGATTTTCTTTCGTGTCACTGACTGTACATAATAGTAGGAACTAGTATAGTTACAGATTTTAAACTATGACAATCTTTAATTACCATTGTCATACTGCCCGAGTGTGATAAAATGTCTGGGTATTTTGATAATTTTACAACTTGTGCGCAAGAGTTTACAGAAAAAAAATGAATGGACGATATTGTGGTTTAAGGAAAGTATATTGAACTTATTACTACAATAATTAACATAGCTTAAGCTTTAACAATTATATTATTTAATATAGAGCGAACATCGCGATTCAAGAAAAATGCTCGCCAACTAGCGGCCAACTCATGAAACTCTTAAAAATGACGTCACAATGCGGCCAGTATAGTGTTGTTTTGGGCAGATCGAAAAAAATGTTTCAGACAAATGTTATACTAGATAGTTTAAGGATTTTATAAATGTTTCATTTTCAAAAATCGATCGAGTGGTTTTCAAAATATCATGTTTTGAAATTTTTGATCGGTCGCCATTTTGTTATTTGATAAAATAAAAAATAACTGTAAATACAAATGTTTTGAGAACCAAAAGCAAATGCAGAAAGTTTTTATATTTTTTAAATATTCCTTAAAATAAGGGAGTAAGGACGAATTTTCGAAAAACAAAAGAACGCCAAAAACTATGAACTGGGGCTCCAAATCAAAAAATTGAACTAAGAAAAGATGTTTGTTTCAATGAGTTCTAACTGCCGTTTTCGGGTGTTACAACTTAGTATTAACACCTGTATATTTGAGTCGCCAATCAAAATAATATATATGAAATTTATATGTGACGAGCTGCTATAACAAAAACCCTCTTATTTCCAAAGTATATCGTTTTATTTCTTTATTAATTCATTATTAAGCATATACTTTCAATATTTTTTCCTAATTTCTCTTAAATCAATGGGGACTTACGAAATTGACGTCACACAACACACATTTTCCCCTCCAGTACTATATGTCTTTAGAAGAAGACGACAGGTTCGAAGAAAGAGATAGTTTTGTATTACCATGGCCTCTCTTGTCAAACGTATTGTCCAAACCTGATTTGATATTTGCTGTTTAATTTTGCGCTGGTGTGTGACGTATGTATTAGTAATCAGTTTGGTTATAATAATGATTTGTTAGCTGATGATAAATTCTAAAAAAATAATACCGAAACACAAAATTATCCAACACATTTAAATACTGTTTTAGATTCTATCTAAGAGGTCATGGTAGTGCTTTGCTGACTCTTTCTTCGAACTTGTCGTCTTTGTCTAAAAGATTACTTCTGAACTCAGTAGATGGCAGCAGTAAAATTCTAAAATCATCCCCATTGCGTTGTAGTCCCCTATTGTACATTATTATTTTATATAAAAATTTTGTCAACTTTTTGAATTTTATATTCAAACATATTACATACAAGAAACATGTAAGACAATGGGTAGGAGTCGCAAAATGAAGAATAATTAAGGGGAATTTTTCAAAAGATACGCGAAGTAAACTCTAAAACTGACCAATAACTTGGGCGGTAAATCAGAACTAAACTTCATGCCACTATATTAAATATGAATGAAATGAAGTCCAATGTACTTTCCTTAAACCACAGTATCGTCCATTTGTTTTCCGAAAACTTTTGTGTCACATGAACTAAATATATTTAGTTCAGTGATGTTAACACGCTAACTAGCCGATGAATTCAAACTGAGATACTTCAGATTCGATTAAAACATAAAGCTCCACCGCTGTTTTTACCGGAAATAATTAGTAAAATGGTGTACATACTTTTTTCCAAAAGATCTAATATAAGGCCATAAGTAGTCTCTTCGATAGGTCGTAACAAATTGATCCATACTGAAATTTTATACCAAAAAAATACTAAAATTTTATAAATTTATTTTCTATCAAATAAATGTCATTTTGAGTTTAAAACAATAAATTATTTGTCATAGAAACATTATAATTTCGGTATATATCCATGTAATTGTTCTAAAACTATCCTATCTCCAAGTTTTCCAATAACACCTCCATATTCACTTACACCTGTTTTTACTTCTAATATTTCTCTTAATTTATCTAAATATTAAATTGTTATTAATAATGAGATATAGCTAAATAAAATAGATATCATACAATCAGGATCAAGACTATTTTTAGGTCTCGAAACAGATGTGTCTCTGACATATGCTTTGGAGTTTATAGTTATAGGCAGCCTATATGAAGCCTTTTGAGTAGTTTGTGGAATATAAACATCCATTGGTAAACGAATAGCTGTCCTCTCTGCATATTCTTTTTCAGCAATTTCTTTCACTGTAATTAAACAATGAATGAAGATGTACGAGTAGACTAAGATAAAAGTATAAGTTCACCTAAATCGCAGTAACATGCTTGATAGCACGAACGCCCATCAAATATTCTATCTGTTCGTATTGTTTCTTTATTTATTGGTTTATTTTTTGTTTGAAATTCAAAAGCTGGATATTTTTTAATAGCCTGAAATATTTGTTCTATATATGGAAATAAGTAAAAAGTAAGCATTTATGAACTTTATCAAAAAAAGGATCGACATCTTCTGAATATTTATCTTCTTCTTCACATGGATCTAAACACAAATATTGTTTAAAACCTTCATTAATAGGGTCTTTAAATTCCACGTTTTTCCATTTCTGATATTCATTAATTTCTTTTTGATTTTTAGTATCAAATTTCTTTGGAACATAGTCTTTTCGATAAATTGTTAAATAACTGGTGTTCTCACACATTTCTTCAAAGAGAATTTATTCAAAAACACAAGTTAAAAAAATCGACTTGTCAAAAAATACACCAAAATACACACAAAAATATAAATTAACAAATATTTCAATTGTTCTAATATAATTTTTATACGTTTAACTTGTATAATTTATATTTTAACTAATAAAATATATGATAATTCTGAAATATTTAATTATTACATCACTGTATTACTGCTTTGGCATATGTCCGTGTAGTTCTTCATCCATTATTCGACTCCCCATTTTACTAATAACACCTGAATATTCCGTAAGACCTGTAGTTACTTTTAGTATGTCTCGTATTTTGTCTAAAAACAATAGATATTAAATTTAATAAATTACTGAAATAATAATAACAATCTTACGGTCAGGATCAAGATTATTTTTACCCCGAATAGGTTCTGCTCTTACATATGCGTTAGAATTAATACTTATTGGAAGTCTAAAGGACGCTTTATTAGTAGTTTCTGGAATATATAGTGTAATAGCATTTCTCCTTTGATATTCCTTCTCGACAGTTTTCTTTTCTGGAATTAGATTTTCTGTTATATTACCTAATAAATTGGAATGGGAAATGAAGAAATTAGAAGCACAATCGGGTATTCTAATGTAGTAAAATTTAATGTTGTAGATTATCCTAAACAATTACCAAATAATGTAAAAAATTCTAACATGAGTTTTCTTGTGATTTATTTTGGCGCTAAAAAGATATCACGTGCTTTGTGACGCAATACGAGCGACTGATGACATTTCTAACAAATTTTGTACATATATCTGGAAGAAAACATTAAACATTTTGTCTGTCATTGACGCGCTGTCAACTATATTATTCGAGTTAGTTTTATTACATTTTGTGTGTTTATAAGTTTGCTTCTTTTATATTCTTAAACGTCATCAGCTACCCCTACATCACATCCGGTAAAATTCAAATTTTCAAGTAAAAATTCACTTCTCGCTTAAATTAAATAAAAAAGAACAAAACTTTAGATTTGTAATACAAATAAATAAAAGTTTCAGAGAAAAAAAAATAAAAAAAATATTATAATACCCCAAGAGACTTAACAGCATCAATATAATAGTACATTAAGATACAAGTTTCATAAGACATGATTTTAGCGCACGCGTCATTCTTAAGCCGGTATCCCACTGTCAAAATTTTGTTAAAAATGGACGTAAATATTTTTATAAAAACCGTTTTGACAGAATTTTTATGAAAACTGTATTTACATGACGTCACGTAAAAATTTTGATGTGACGTCACATAAATACAGCAGTCTGTATTCATTTTGTTGAAAGCTGCATTTTGATTGGATGTTGATGCGGGCGTGCGCAATGCGGTTGCTTGAACCATGGGTAAAGTCATTTTCTAAAGACAGCTGTTATTCTCTGACATTATTTGAACAGCGGTGAGCGTTTGTTTATATTGAAATTGGAAATAATGAAGCAAAATAATCAAAATGTGTAGTGTGGTTGCCTGAACAGACAGCGTTTTAATTGATTTGTATAGAAATGAAGAAGTTTGATAACACACAAAATCGCCTGAATATTATAGTAAATACGCCAGGCAAAGTGCGATTTTCAACTGTTAAATGTAATTATCTTATAATAATCAGGCAATACAACATCAAAAAAATAAGTATTAAAGTTATTTAATATTTACATGCGTTATTCTTTGCATTTCTTTTTTCTCCTTTTACATTTTCGTGCTAATCCTATTAGAATACTCATTAATCGTAACCAACAAAGTTTTTCAACCAATAATTTTACGTAGTATTAGTATAAATATCTTGATCTATAATTTATAGAAAGTGTATTTTAAATTACCTATGCAAATTTGCAAAAATAAAATATGAAGTAAATGAGTAGCCCATACAAATCCGCCTAGTTTAAGCATTTTAAGATGGACTTTATTCACCTATATACTCGCGTCGTACCCTTTAAGTAGTGACGATAAAAGGATTAATTTTTCAAAATTTACGTGTACACTAGATAGAACAATGTCTATCTTTCATGTGCCGAAATACACTGCCTTAATTGAGTGTCACGTTTCTTACTTTACTTTCGAACCATGTCCATGATTTTTAAGAAATGGTCTTTCATTCGAAGAAAATTTTTGTAATTTACTTCATCTTCTATTCGTAATTTGGTGTGTCTGATAATTAAACACTGCGATTTGTATTTCTTTTCTCCAGTCACAGACTAGTCCACCAGCGATGTTCTGATTTTTTTATTTTTTGTATAACTGTGTAACCCATTAATCCAACAATTATTGCAGCTAACAATTTTTTTTATTTGAATGAACGTTATTCATAATGAAATTACAAAGCGCAACTACCTCTGCAGAACAACGGCTACAAAATGAGGTTTAGTAGTATCTTTGGCGCCAATTCTCATTCATGAGTTATGCAACACTCCATAAAAACGCGTAAAAATTTTTACAGTGGGATGCAGTACTTTTCATGGAACGTTTTTATAAAAAAATTTACAGAAATTTTTATCAAAATTTTTACAGTGGGATACCGGCTTTAGAAACGAGCGGCTTGCCGCGAGTTTTCTAAGGGGACAAGTGCGCTGAAATGTCTTATGAAACGTGTATTTTATACTATTTTTTCTATTTTGGTCATTTTTTCAAAAAAATTACATTATTTCATGGCCAAGAATTTCAATTTTGGTTGTTTAATATGTACTTTATGAAACTCATTTGGATGTCATAAAGAAGTATTTTATGACATCCAAATGGGTTGCATAAAGTACATATTAAAGAACCAAAATAGAAAAAACTACAAAAAGGTTTGCACACGGTGTTGAGAAGAATTAAAAGAGAAGAATTTTGAGAAAAGTAAGGAAGAGGAAAACTAACTGGACTGGGCTTATTGAGGCATTATATTCAGATCATAATTAAAGGGAAGAGTAAAAAAAAAAATTGGAATTTTAGCAGATATCAAGGAGGGAGAGAAATACGAGGGACTAAAGAGAAAGAGGCGCAAGATAATCTGGCGTGGATGCAGATTTTCACAAAATTGACCTCTAAGGAGCTCTCTCCACAATATTTGTAAGAGCTCGTGAGGTGACGGCTGGTAAATGCCTTGCTTCAACGATAATGGCAACTCAAATCACCGATGGCGGCGTTGCTGTCGCTCAGTCGCTCGCGAAAATGGTGGACAAAAGAAATACCGAATGACAACTAATATTTTTTAATTACATTTGACAAATATGAAGAGAATAGTTATTTATGATATAAGTGTTAAAAGTGATATTTTATTTTGTGACAAGGAAGTTTGGAACACGGCGCGAAGTGGAGTGATCTAAACCTTCGAACAAAATAAAATCACTTTTAACACGTATATCATACACTATTTTTTCTACAAACACTATTTTTTAATTTAAATTTGTATTTCTAATAATTTTTGACATTTACTTTTAACACTAGTATCAAAAGTAACAATGATCTGTCACTTTTAACACTGGTGTCATAAAATGACATTTTTAACGCTAAAAACAAACATTAAAAAGCCCACTTTTAATAGATTTGTAGGAAAAAAAAAATTCCTTGCAAAATTATAAAAAAAATTGAGAAATAATTCCGGACACACATTTTAGGAATATAAATTTGGTATATATATCAGTAAATAAAAGCAGACTGTCACACCCAAAAATGGGTAATAAGTTAAATAATAGAAAAATAGTCATCTGCATTACGTAACAAAGCAAAATGATTAATTTTTGTAAACTATACCTATATCACAATAATCTGTTTGATACACCGTATGTTTACTAAATATATTGTCTCTCTTTATTGTTTCTTTATTTATTGGTCTTCCATTTGTGCAGAATTCAAGTCCTGGATAAATACCTAATGCCTACAAAATAATAACTATTTACTTATCTAAATATAAAAGAGATAAAATGTTAATACTCTGTTCATGTAAGCATCAACTTCTTCATAATTTTTTTTATCACATGGGTCTAAGCATAGATGGTTTTTAAATCCTTCTGTAATTGGTGCTCTGAATTCAACTCTTTTTAATTTATTAATATCATTTTCCTCTTTTATATTTTTACCTACAACTTTTTTAGGTGTATAGTCGCGAGCTGTAATTGTTAAAAATTGGTTAATCATTTCAAAATTTTGATTATATCACGTAAAATAGTATAAAATCCCAACCCACACCCCAACCTTTGCATGCTTTTACGGCACAAAATATATTTCAACTGTTTTCCATTATTTCAAAATTTGTTTTTCCCTCCATTTTGAAGAGGAAGTTACTACGCCCTCTTAGTATTATTCTTTTTCTTTTCTATTTAAAACAGAGAAATGACATATGTCAACGCTGACTGCTGACAGTGGTGACGTTTAATGTAAATATCAAATTTTATAGTGAACAGTTAAATTAATATGTCAGAATTTAAAGATGTTCCGACAGAGCAATTATTATCATTTCAAGAATTTACTCCCGTACATGAAGCATCGTTTTCTAGTGCACAATTAAAAGTAGATCTATCAAAACAAGAAAATAAGGGTTTTGATGATTATAATCAGAATTCTAATAATACGAATAATGCACCATTAGAAGATATGAATAATGATAACAATGGTAATGTACAATATTTGTTGCCATATACTTTTTATTAGACAATAACAACATTGTAGGATCTGTCCGATCATTTTGGAGTATTGAATTTTATCAACAGTTATTTGATGTTGATACTACAGATGTTGTAGAGCGAATAACAGCATCATTTATCCCAAGACGCGACTCTTTATTTAAAAATAAGATTAAATTAAAACCTGATTTGTATGGACCTCTTTGGATATCTATAACATTAGTGTTTGCTATTGCTATAAGTGGGAATGTTGCTAAATATTTAACCTCTAAAAATACTAATCACCAGTGGAAATATAATTTCCATTTAGTTTCATACGCAGCAACTGCGATCTATATTTATATTGGGGTCATTCCAGTTATATTATGGGCTCTTTTAAAGTGGAGTTCAGAGACTACAGAAGCTGATGAAATGCAACTTGAGGTTTTATATAGAATTAATTATTAAAAACAAATTTTTATATTTGAAAATATTTCAGGAATCGTCAGCCCCAAATGTGTTGGAGCTCATTTGTGTATATGGTTACTCCATATTTATTTATGTTCCTATCTCAGTTCTTTGGACTATTCAGTTTGCTGTATTGCAGTGGATTTTAGTTGTTCTTGGAGCTCTTCTAAGTGGATCAGTTCTTTTGTATACTTTAATGCCGTCATTAAGAAGATCAAAACATAAGTTATTTTTAATAATTGGTGTCTGTAGTTGTCATTTATTATTAGCTGCAGGTTTTAAATTATATTTTTTCCATACTCCGTCGTAGTGTAATATTATAAGTGCTTAATAAATAACATTCATATTTAACTTTAAAATATTTTATTAAGTTTTAAAAGATATAGATATATAAAACATGTGACCAGTACATTACACATAATATTCCCAAATCTTCATTGCAAGTTTAAGGTATACGGAATGGCACTACCAGATCTTCTTTATGCTCAACTTTCAGTTCAGTTATAGCTGTTGTTGCTTTAGAAATAGCCGTTATCATCTAAAATATTAAATTGTTAATAAATGAAATGATAACTGGGCGATTAATAATCGGTGTTTAATGGTTTAGATTATTGATCGCCGATTTTTTAACACACGTGATAAGTTATATATTTTTGACTGTGACTAGCCTCTCGCCGCCAGTATCCATATTAAGGCCGTCGCGCACTTCAGCGACCGAAGAGAAGTTTTTTCATTCAATGTATTGTGTATACGCACACTTTGGAGCAGCGAAGAGCAGAGCAACGAAACGACTATACACATAATAATATATTGAATGAAAAAACTTCTCTTCGCCGCGCTTCGCGTCGCTCAAGTGCGCGACGGCCTTTAACCTCGGTTTTGTAATTATGTCGGAGCCAGATTATAAAACGCCTAGGCGTCTTACAATATTGCTAGACGTTTATAAAACGACGAATAGCTTCCACATTGTAATATGGCTATCATATACGCTTCTAGTGAGTTTTGTACGTTAGGTGAGGTTATTGTTATATTTTGAGAAATATATAGAAGCAAAGTCTGCACAACTATCCAGATTGTAAATCATCGCTAAGTCTTCCAGCTATGACACACTGTTATGTGACATCATTAAAAAACCGGAATTAAATACGAATACTAGCCTAAATATTATTTCGTTGGTCGTATCTTTATTAATGCAAATTTTACAAATCTGTAAAAAAAATTGACATTTTTATTAATGTCGATTAATATAAAATTATGCATGTAAGTATGGATCTGTAGATTTTGCTTTAATTTTTGTTTAATTCCCAATTAAAATATTCGTGCAACCGGCCATTACAGTTATGAACTGATTACGGCCATTAATGGGTTAGTCTAATATTTTATTTTTTTAAACTCATTTGTATTATAAATCCAAAATTTGGAGTTCTTTTTTATTTAATACGAGCGAAATTTGAATTTTTAAATATTACTTGACTATTTGAATTTTGCTAGATGTGACGTAGGAGGAGCTGATGACATTTAAAAAAATACATAGAAAACTTGTAAACACCCAAAATAATAAAACTAACACGAAAAAAATAGTTGACAACGCATCTGTGGCAAAAAATCCACTTTCTGTTAACAAAATTTGTTGAAATGTCATCAGTCACTCATACGTCACAAACCACGCGATACCTTCTCAGCGCCGAAATAAATTACAAGAAAACTCAGAAGAAAAAATAAATTTTGTTTTTTTACATTATTTGTTATTGTTTAGTATAATCCACAATGCTGTAACATTTTTTACCTTAAATTTTACTACACATTAAAATATTGGTGCAACCGGCATTGACATTAAATGACCTGACAATATATTTTTAGGTTAGTAACGTGCATACATGCGTCATTAAGAAATTATTGGAAACATTGAAACGCATAAATAAACGATCAAGGGAAAATAAACTTACTAAATTTCTATCTTCTGCACTAATTGGTTCCGAAGCAAGAATCTTATCAGGCATTGGAATATCTTGTAATAAACAAGGAGTATTCTTTAAAGGAAGTTTAGATTGCCCACAAGCCCTTTGTACTCTCTGAGAGTACTGTTTCATTTTCTCCACATACTCATGTTGCTGAAGGTTATGAGAATCCAAAGCTGCTACGTCAATCACATTGCTATAAATAAGTAAAATATTATCATTTTCATGCGTTAATTAAATTAACAATAGCCTACTTTGCTGTTTCTTGCAATATGCGTGTTAATGCAGATTGTTCATCAGTCTTTTTCGGTAGAGAGTTCGGATGCCGGTTTAAGAAATCATCACTAAAATATCAAATGATTAAAAATGAAGTCCGTAATATCTCAAATATACCTGTTTGCTTGTTGAATATTAGTACTATTGCTAACTGGATCCACAAGTAAATGTGTACGTTCATTTGCTTCTCCGTTCTGAAAAATGTGAATTTATTTAAAACAATGGCAAAATGTCATAATAAATGACAGTTACCTGAGACGACCCATCTTCCTTACAACGAAAACAACTATAGCAGCATCCCATATTAAAAGCTAATAAAATCTTACAGCAGTAATTCTGGTAAGTAATCTTATTATTACTATCTACATATATAATAAACTAAATTGCTTATTAAGCTTGCTGATTATCGTAAAATATACAAGATACTGTTTGTCAAAACAAACTGCGACATTCTATTCGAGATTATTGTGGTCAACAAAACAGATTCCTGTAATAGAATTACCGATCAGGCAATAAACGCTGTATTTTCAAATAGTACAAAATGTAAAAATAATCAAAAACACTATTAATATGATCCTAGAAAGGTAGCTATTCTTTTCTAAAAACGCCTAAAATTGTTATTAACTACGTTTTTCAATTGTTCAAATAAATATCAATGTTTGATAAAAATTATTTAATTTCCAATTAAAATGAACATTAAGTACGTGTTTTACCGAAAATAGCTTCACTTAAAACTTTCTTATTTTCATCTTTAAGTAAAGCAACTTGTAATAATGGCATAACGACAACTGATGATAAATCTGCTAATACTGCTTCAATATTTAATAACGTGGTTACTTGCATCAAGTTTTCTTTTCTTAAACTAATTATTGCAACTGCTAGGAGAGGTATGACTTCTAATGAATCATAAGCAAGTATTAAATCCCACAGATATAATAGTTGCTCAGGGGGTAAATGGCCGCTGAATGCTCGCATTATCCATTTAAACACAACACGAATCCTAAAAAAGATTTTTTAGTACATCAAATTGCAATGAGAATTAAAAATACAATCTAATAAGACATTATTAATAGATAATAAATAAATGTTATTTTTTCTTTTCTAAAGTTAATACATTTAAATGTGTGAATATTTTCAATACTGTATTATCAAGAAAAAAATCATGGGTCATTAGATATAGGCAAAAATATGCATATAATTTTTAATTAATTTAATATTTTTATATGGATGTCATAGTAGGCAATGAAATATTAAAAACAAAATCAGAAAAAAATGCGAATGAATAAAATAAACTTTAAAAAACATTTGATAATACTTAACTGATGATTTCAATTGTTTCATTGTAACAAACATTATTTTCATGCTTTGCTTTAAATATATATTTTTTAATTTTTGCTATTTGAAACATTGTTAAGTTGTACATCGTTAGAAAGCTGATAAACATTTCTTTTTCAATTACGTAATTTTCCAATATGGCTTTCATATAAAATTTGTAATTAGCATAATATACGAAATCTGATAGTGATAAAAAAATTGAGTATGGCCATTCGAAAGAGATTAAACAATCGCCTTATAGAAGTATAAATCAAAATCCAGTATTATGCCTGGATGTTAAAAAAATGCAAAATCTATATTTTCACCTATTTGTAGTGACCCGTATTTCTTAATTTATTGAGATCCCGATGTTGAGCATGTAATTCTGGATATTCTTTACATATAATTACAAATCAAGTTCAAATATGAAATTCTATGTTGATTAATAATAAATGTTTTATATATAAATTAAGTAAATGACATCAATAAAGCACCACTGCCATTTACGTAACGTTTATTAAATGGGGGGTAATATTTAAATATGAAATTTCATATTTGATTTTATTTTTTTAAAAATTCTGGTTGACATATGTTTACCAAAATATAATCAAACTGAGGTGTTATTATTATAACTTGAATTTAAATTATAAAATTTTATGCTTGTATTGTTACCTACATAAAATTTAAGATATACACGTCCCTACAGACATCAACATACAAATTGTTTTATCGAGCTTGTACAAAAATCTGTATACAATGTAGAATAAAATAATTGTTCAATAAATTTATAACAATAATAAATTCATTTACTCTACAAATTTTCATTTTTCTTAATTAAAACTCAAAAGAAAAGTAGGCAAAGTGCCAAATGCGTAATATATTCATAGGCACGTTATAATATGAGCTGTCTAGAAATGATTCATAATATTTATAAAATATCTTACGGATTAATGTTACTGCCTTTGAAATGTGACCACAGCCCTGGTTCATGACATTGTAACAATCGTTCATACAATAGGCACAAAGACACAATTCCCTGAGGATGATTACACACTCGATGTAAACGATTCCAGTAACGGAGATAAAATGCACGAAATGTGAAATACAATTCTGCTGGATCGTCATACAAGTAACAAAATGGAGCGGCTAAAATATATTTCACATTTAAATATTGTTTTTAAAATCTTATTTAATAATAGTAACGTACCATACATAGTGAAACCATGAAATGGTATAATACCACTGGGAGGAAATATGAGAGTATTTTCTGTTGGCGATTGTTTTCCTTTGATAATTACTTGCATTTGATTTTTTGGATTCATATAAGTAAGAATTTCACTATCTCGTGAAAAACATAACATAATCTGAGTGAATTAAATATTAGAATAAATAAATTTTTATAAAGTTTAATTGTGCAAGCAATGGAAGTAATAATTATGAATGTGGACGAGGCGAATGTAGTTATTGGTATGAAAATGTGTACCGAAGCCGCAAGAAGGTTTTTATATTTTTGATTGTATCCAAAAAGATATACTCATATACAGGATGATTGAAAAAATAGGGACAAATGGCTATTTTCTTTATTATCAATTTTGGACCTACGTATTATTTAAATTACGAACTTTGAACTTAGATGCCACTTTTTGGTGTGAAAAATATGAATTTAGTTCTTGATTTTTTAAATGGAATGAAGAATATATTTTTATATTTTCTGAAAATTATTTAAATTATCAGTTCAGTGATGCCAAATACTTGCATTTTCATCAAAAATTAACGTAGGTACTTATTAATTTTTAAATTTTTTGAAACTAATGCTTTATCAGTTTACCAGGAAATTTCTACCTGTGTTTGAGGAAATATTTTTAAGTTTACCTGCTATATTACATGAATTTGTTTTTGTTTATTTTAAACTGCCAGAAATTAAGAAAAAAATATTTATATTTAAACTTATACTCTGTTCCATTTGAGCCATTCGCATCAGCGTCAGTTTTAAGTAGCCGATATTACATTGGGTAAACTTGCCTCTTGTCTTCAATTCTAAACTATTCCTTATTCTCTGCAATACTGAACAGCTTAAATGGAACAAGGTATATTTTAATTATACTCTAATACTTTAATATACTCTTTATTAATTAATTAAACAGTTAGAATTGTTCAAAATAATCAAAAACAAATGATACATCAAGTAAACGTCAAAATATTTTCTTAAACATTGACAAATATGGCAAACTGATACTGCATTAAAGTTATACAATGAGAATATTTGCAATATTTTTCATAGTAATAACAAAAATCATGAAAAACATCCCTCCATTCCTGTGTGAATAGGAAAACAGTTTGTCCATCACCTGCGTTATTATGTTATTTATATGTAAAAGTAGCCGATCGTATGTCTCATGTTAAGCTGCTTGTACTTTGACGTCACATTCTGTTTCAGATCACGTGACTTTTTCAAACTATTACGCAAATTTCAATAAGTAATTGTTAAATATCTAATGAATATTTCGCGATATTTTCAAATTTGAGGCTATTTAAAGAACAATGTTTTTAAAAAATTTATACTTCGCCCCCAATTTTTTTATACAAATTAAAGATCAAAAAATATTATAGAAAATAGTTATTTGTCGTTATTTTTTCAATCACTCTGTAAGCTATAAAAGGACAATAATAGATAAGTAGATGTATTATTTATTGTAAAATTATAGAATTCAAACGTAATTTTCTACTGTATTAAAATTCGTTCCAGCTTTTAAAAAAATAGCCAATATAAATATTTTTACCTGAAATAAGACATCTTCAAATACGAAATATTGATCATCGTTTGCTGCAGTCAGATGTATATCTTTTATGATTAATTTATCTATCATCAAATCATATTGAAGTACCGATTCTTTTAATGAATTAAACCATGCCCGATGCTAAAAATTATATATTAAAATTATAAATAAATTCTGTGTTAGAATTTGTTACATTTTCTTTAACATGTGAGCCTAAAACCAGGGTCCACAATCTAGCTCGAAAGCAACGTGGAGAACCTTTTTTTATATATTCTTGAGCTATTGGAGCATGATTTGTAACTAAAACTTTTTCTCCTAGTATAATTCGCTCTGTTTCTAAAGTGGGGAAGTTTAATGATGATACAACATATGGGTTTACGCCTAATAATGGCTCTCCGTTACTCAATTCGCTATAAAGATTTCTCTAAAATTATATTGTTTTATATAAAAGATGAAATATTCAGATAAGATGTAACTGTACCAAATTTTCGAGAGTGTTCACTTTTAAAGGCAAATGAGAAAATTCCCATTTAGGTGTACCCCTGGAAAATATTTAATAATAGAATAATTTTATTTTATATTTTTGTAAATTATTACGGTTTGCGTTTAGCATTAGTTCGAAGGGAAAGTAAAACTTCTAAAAAATCCTTCGGGGCATATACCGGTCGGTATTGATTAATATCTAATCAAAATATACAAATTAAAATATTTATATTCGAAGTTATAATTGTTTAAAGTCGTACCAACATCATAAGTACTCAGTTCGCCCCATTTTTCAATTAAATCTTCTTTGTCTGCTTGTGTTCTTATTTTTGCCAAGTGGATTCCTAATTCACTGCACATTGATTGTAAAGACTTATGAATTCTTTTATCCCATTGTACTTGAGCTTTTCTTAAATATACGTGCTCACTTGAAAGTGTTATATTTTCTTTTTTCTTGTCCTGTATCCAGTGAAAAACATTATTTCTTAGTTGTGTTTCTAATCCACTTGATTTTAACTCTTTAGTCAAAGTTTCTTTAAAATTAGCTATTGTAACATTAGGCAGTGATGTTAATTTCTAACAATAAAGTTCATATTAAACTTGATCAAGATAGAATAATGGAAAATATACCTGTACATCAGTAAAAAAATTTTTGTAAGTTGACAAGTTCCGAATATCTTCAGCAATTTTTGATGCACTATAATACATATTTTTATCCTTATGTTCCATATTTTTGTGTAAATAGGAAAAATATATTACAATTTTTGGCAGGTGGATATCAAAATTGATTTAAACGGTTGCTTAGTAACCATATAATATAGAAAGAATTATTTCCCGCTAGTTTTCAAATAATTGTGAGTAAGCAACAACGCCTTTAGCACCTCTATCAATAGAAATTGTAATTATGTACGAAATAGCGCGATTCAGTCCATTCAGTCAGGCAGGCAGAAATTTTGCGCTGTTGTCAGAAAAGTCAATCGCGATTCTTTAAAACAGTGTAGTATATAATAACATGTAAACAAGAAACATAATTTCCATGTTTATAAAAACATTTAATTAAGTTTAGCATAGATAGAGTCGGTTTAAGTTTTTAACCTCAAAAGTAAATATTTTAGTCGCCATGGAAGAAAATTCTTCCAAAGAAATACCAGTTGCAGTAGCAGAAATTCCACCTCTCGAAGAAAATATGGTTGTTGAATGTGATCCCGTTCCTGCTCCAGATGATGGTGATAAAATACATTTTTAAAATCTTCTTTGTTTTCTAATGTTAATACTTTGCAGAGAATGAAGCTATTCTAGCTGAATATAAAAAGGAAATGATGCAGAATGGTTTGGTGGATTCTGATGTGGATTATTTACTTTCTGAATACCAAGGTACTGTTATTTGCTAAATAACTTTTATTTACTTTAATTTGATGAAATCTTGTAGATTTGGAGAATGTAAAAACTGTTAAAATGCACTGTACAAGTTGTGATAAACACATAGGCAGTGCCCCTAATGCTATACAAGACAGATACGAACACCCTTTGCTAAAAGTGTTAATATGTGCAAAGTGTTTTCAATTCTACACAAGTGGCGAGTTTGAAAAAGATGAAGACGGAAGTGAACTGTATTGTCGGTGGTGTGGAGAAGGAGGGCAAGTGTTTTGTTGTTCTAAATGCCCGTTTGTGTTTTGCAAGGTATACAAAGTAATTGTATTGTACAATCATTTATTTAAAACACAATTACATTTTAGAAATGTATTACACGTAATTTAGGAAAATCTATGGCAAAAATAATTGGCAGTAGTGATAACTGGGTGTGCTTTTCTTGCGACCCCAGTTCAATTAGTAGACCCCGAGCATCTTATTGGGCTGTTCAGAAATATTCTTCAATAATGATTCAGTAAGTTATACACTGACCGGTAAAAAAAACTGACCACCTTAAATATCATACGTAATGCGTTGAATATGTTCCATAGAGCAAAATCGTTTGCACAATCCTTGGTTATTTGTATCTCGCTTATTATGAGAGATACGGAAAAAATGTTTAAACAATAGGGTTTTTCACGATTTTTAATTTTTTTATGTTAATGTAGAGATGAAAATATTAGACCTATGTTTTTTTTTTATTTTACATAAAAATTAATAGAATGAGGGCAAAATGCAAAGAATTTTCCAATGTGCTATGACCTCATCGCGTGACATCACGGACCCAGCTAGACCTTGGCTAGCGCCAGCGAGAGATAAAGCTTGATGATCATGAGATAGAAACAGTTGTATCAAGTGAATTTAGCTACAAAAATAAATTCAATATAATAGAATAATTATTTTAACTTCCAATTTATTATCTTGTTTTCTTTTTAAATACTTGATAAAACACGAAAGTTTAACCATAGTTTTCTTGCTACGCACGTGTGTTATTAACCCAACTTGAACAAAATAATTCGCGGAAAATACAGGCAAGCCCACAGACACCATCAAAAGAACGAACCTCGTTGTGACGTTGTGTGACCTCGCTAAGACCGTGGCGTCACTTGGCTAAGTTTTTAAACATGTATTTTTCAATTTAAAAATTCATATATTTAATACTGTATTATTTATTATTTTTATTTTATATTAATATACTTTATACTAATATTTATATGCAGTACTTATATCTTCAAAAGCCGTTGCCTTGCGAAATCTGATTGTCTTTTGTTTTTGAGTTGCAGACTAAAACTTAATTCTTGTTAATTTTGAAAATACCTCATATCTCGCTTATTGTGAGAGATACGTACAAAACGTTTAAACAATTTTTATTTGGTATTTTATATAGAAGAATGTGGTGGTATTATTTGGGTTGCTTTATTATATATATGAAACATTCATATTTTTAGTTAGTTCTAAGAATTTCTATAGTTAAATAAAAACAATAATTTCATGTATGAGATCCTATTTTAGGTTAACAAATCAGACAAGTTGTAGTTAATGTAGTTTCCTCATATCTAATATCTCAAATCTGAAAATATATGTATATTTTTAAGTGGTCCGTTTTTTTGCCGGTCAGTGTAATAATTAGCATTTAAATTTAAACTCATCTTTAAAAAAATTATAGAAAAGCAGAGGAAACTGGAAATAAATCAGAATTATTTGTCGATGGTAATACTTGTTGTTTTGGAGTTAAAAGGCGCCACAGTACATTAGAACAAATTCTGAGGAAGAAGCCAAAACCAGATACCATGTCATTGTATCAACACGTTTTGGACTCAACTAATAAAAATAGAAAAATGAAAAGGAAAAATGAGCCAAAGAGACAAACTTGGCATGAATTAATATCTGAACAACCTGAGGACGAAGTAATTTGTACGCCAGATATTTTACCATTAGAACCATTAGATGATGAGAGCCCTCCTCATTCGCCAGTGACGATTGAACCGCCTCCTCCATTGTATCCAGTGATTCATCATCATAATATACCGTCGAATGTTCCACTGCAAATACCAGTTTTACAACCGATGCCCCCTTTGATGATGCGGGCACCTGTTCCAAAAATAACTGTGGCAGAATTGCAAAATCAATTGCAAAAGAAGTACACGCAAATTGTGCTCACTCCAAGACCTCGGTCTCAACAAAATTCGAGCAATCAAACAATTATGTTACAAAAGACTCAACCGTTATTGCCAAAAAATACACCACCAAACAATGGCAATTATAAATTTGTAATAAATTCTAAATCGAAAACATTTGTACCAAATGTTATCAACGCTAACTTTGTTCTCACTTCGACGGCCTCAAAATCAGATGCACAGGCATCCGTTGCTACAACTTCGAAAGCTAATACTACAACTTCGAAAGCTAATACTACAACAACTTCGAAAGTTAATACTACAACAACTCCGAAAGCTAATACTACAACTTCGAAAGCTAATTCTACATTGAGTAATGGTGGTGCAGATTGGTTCGAAAAAGCTGTCTTAGATTGTGCAGAACTAACTGAATTTCTTTCTGCTAGGATTTCATCTCTTTCTGAGATGCATAAAAAAAATACTACTGATAGATCAGTGGCAGAATTATATAAATCGTTTCAATCATATATGGATATAGTACTTGGAAAAATTGGGAATATTAAAAGAACTATGGTTTCTAATTACGAAAAGGAAATGGAAAATCGCATGCGTGAAAAAATAGTAAATCCATTTGCGATAAAAACTGCTAAACGAGCCCGAAAAGCAAAATCTGATAGCGACTATATTCCAACATCGTCAGACGATAGCAATTCTACGGATTCTTTTATAATTATTAACGAAAAACCTCATTTGGTTTCTACAAGTAATTCACCAGATTCCTTTGCAGTTGTTAATAATTATAATAAAACCCCTTTGATTACTACAAATAATATGAAACCAGAGGAGGTGCTATTTGATATGGATGTAACAAATGCTTCAGATGAAGAAAGAAATACACCAGCAGCTGAACACAAGGATAATAGTGACTCGGATGATGATGTCCAAGAAGTTGAATATACGAGAAACACTGAAGTTATTCAAATAGAGGATTCTGATGACGATGTTATTGAGGAAAAAGAATTTGATGCATTAGCATTCTGTGACACTGAAATTAACGATAAAGAAACTGATGAATCCGTCACTACAGAAAATAAAGAAACTGATGAATCCGTTATTACAGAAAATAAAGAAACAGATGAATCCGTTACTACAGAAAATAAAGAAACAGTTGAACCCGTTACTACAGAAAATAAAGAAAAAGATGAACCCGTTACTACAGAAAATAAAGAAGTTGATGAATCCGTTACTACGGACGAGAAAAATAGTGAAAACAAAGATATTGATGGGAAAATGATTGAAAAAGAAATTGATGAAACCCCTTCTACTGATGAAAAAATGATTGAAAAAGAAATTGGTGAAACCCTTTCTACCGATGAGAAAATGATTGAAAAAGAAATTGATGAAACCCTTTCTACCGATGAGAAAATGATTGAAAAAGAAATTGATGAAACCCCTTCTACCGATGAGAAAATGATTGAAAATTCAGAAATTGATGAAACCCCTTCTACCAATGAGAAAATGATTGAAAATTCAGATATTGATGAAACCCCTCCTACTGAGGAAAAAATTATTGAAAAAGAAATTGATGAAACCCCATCTACCGATGAGAAAATGATTAAAAATACGGAAATTGATGAAACCCCTACTACTGATGAAAAGATGATTGTGGACGAAGAAATTGATGAAATCCCTACTGTTAATGAGAAAAAAGAAATTAACGAATCCCCAACTATTGCAATTAAAATATTACGAAACATTAAAGATAAATTTAATATTGAAAATATGACAATTCAAGAATTAATAAAATATTTATCAGCAGTTATTATTGCAAATAAAAGTACAAATGAATCAGCAAACCAGACAATTTCAGAAAAGGAACGTAGAGACATCGTAAAGAAAATAATTAGTAGAATAGAATCACTTTCCGAAGAGCGATTTGCGAAAGCAAAAAAGTCAAGAAGGACTATCCGTCGTCACAAAAAAGAATGTGAAAAAATTGAGAATGAAACAAATATTGAATATAGTACAAAGCAAGACTGCTCAGAAAATCGAGAAAATACAGAGAATGATGACTTCTCCCAAATTACAACACAAATTTCTACAAATACAGATGATGATTTAAAATATTTAGGCGATATAGAGGACATTTTGGCTGGTAATGTTGTCTTGCGACCAACTAACAGTACATCTGGTTTTGTTGACGAATTTAGTAAATTTGTTACAAACAAATCTGACGAGCCTTCTGAGGAAATGTCTGATGGTCTTATAGATACATTAGAACCTTCTGAGGATATGTCTGATGGTCTTATAGATACATTAGAAGAACCTTCTGAGGATATGTCTGATGGTCTTATAGATACATTAGAACCTTCTGAAGACATGTCTGATGATCTTAAAGGTACCTTAGAGACTTCTGAGGCCATGCCTGATTGTCTTAAAGATACATTAGAGTCTTCTGAGGAAATGTCTGATACGTTAATCATTGCCCGGGAACTTGATATTATCCCAGAATATGTGGACGATATTTGCAATAACAGAGATAATGGATCGCTTAGTTTACCCCCAGACTGCATAACAGGGATTTCAGCCAGTGACCTAAATATGTTAGTAAAAGAAAGCGAGGAAAATGTTAATAACGGAAATGAGGTGTTAAAGAAAGAGAACGAAAGTGACATTATTTTAAACAGTGAAATTCTGGCTTTGCAACAACTGGCGGAAAATTGTGTAAGTTCGGTTGATGTTCATAAAAGTAGCGCGGAATGTAAAGGATAAGTTGCCATATTTTCAACATTTAAATGGATATGTTGTATGTAATATACGACGGTATTTTATTCACTTTAGAACATAAAATATGATAATTGTATGTTATTATTTAATTAACGGATGATTTTTAAATTTTATGATATTCATAATTTTGTTCTAAACTAAATATTTAATTAGAAAAATCAAAATATATTATTGATGACCTGTACATAATAAAAATATATTTAAGTTAATTAATTTTGTAGATTATTACTAAAAATAAGAATGTAAATATATGTTAGAATTATATAACACTTTTGGCACACATAGTTCCTAAATTAATAAATAATTTAGATTGAAATCGAAATTTAATACAATTAGGTTTTTTTTGAAATAATGGTGACAAAAAACAGGTTCACTTCAAAAAATTAGTTATGAAACGATAGCATTTTATTATACAGGCTGTTCATTTTAAGTGGTACACAATTGCTAACTCGAGAACTATAAGAGCTACAAGGTCGGTTAAATTAGCAAACAATTTCTATTTTACTAAACTATTTTAATTATTTGTTTTCATCCAGTAGTTTTCAAACTGTGTACCAACTTTGTTATTTTAAATGGGATTATACATTTTTATTTACTTATTAGATAGAGAATTTTGTTCTGAATTCAGTGAAATAATATTTTCATACTCTCACATAACATGTTCATTTTTTGTACATAAAATTAGAGTGCCCTGACAGAAAGAAGTGAATATTTTCTTCCATTAATTGATCATATATGTCAACCAAGATGTCAATGCGCATAAAATATTCACATATTTCGTTCATGGCATTCTAATTCTATGTACGAAAAATAACAGGTATTAATTTTTTCCATTCGTGGCACTCTTATTATAGTAATATTTTAATCATATTAATATAAAACTTTATTATTATATCGTTATATGAGAGTATGAAAATATTATTGTCACTGAATTCAGAATAAAATTCTCTCTCTAATAAATAAATAAAACATACATGATCCCATTTAAAATATCAGAGTTAATCCCCACAGTTTCAAAACTACCGGTTGAAAAAAAAATATTTTACGCTCATTAAAATAGTCTAGTAAAATAGAAATTGTTTGCTAATTCAGTCGACCTCGTAGCTCTTATAGTTCTCAAGATAGCAATAGTGTACCACTTAAAATGAACACCCTGTACATATACTACGAAACATCAAAAAGCGAGTTAAACTACATGTGAAGCAAAATTAAATTACTTTTTGTTTAACGTATTTTAGATGTGTATATTGTTTCAAATTTGGGTTCTACATGAAATTATGAATTCATCTGTGTAATTAATTATATTTTTCGTTGTAAACATTTAAAAAAATGATATAGTAATTAACGTTTCAAGGGTGTTATAAGGACAATAATGCCTGAGGTCAACAGTGTACATTCTGAGGACGTCTGGCCCGAAGTGTGTACGTTGACCGACGGCATTATTGTCCGTTTAACTCCCGTGCGTTCAACGTTTAACGTCCGACTATAATTTTTTTAATATTCTATGGATTACGGATCAGAAAGTGTTAATAAAATTTACGAAATAGGTAGGCTATGAATGCTTATGCTTGTTTTTAGGCTTTATTGGTATATAACAACCCTAAAATCAGGATTGTTATGATAACAACATACCAGTCGGACGTTAAATAAATTATGTATATGTTTTCCTCTAATATTTCCTGACAATATGAAATATAGAAAACACTTTATAATTGATCAAATATGTGTAATGATTAGTTTACTTCATCTTTTTCTTTCATTTATCAATTACGTGTTTTATTTTTTCTACAACCATGCGAGAAATAACTACTTGTAATTTTTATACAAAAAAATTAACTTATTATATTTGAATTCAGAATTTCATATTAGGGAGGGTACGTTTAATAAGAAAAAATACGGTCGCTTTAGGTTAAATGAAAATAATTTTTTATATAATTTAACACGCTTTTTGTCATAGTTTCTAATTAAATAATATTACAAAAAAAATAACTCAAAATTTATAGAGATATGAAACATTTTTTATTGATTTTAAGCAGCCGTAGATAAAATTTTGTATAATTTTACGTGCATATTATAGCACTTGTATGATTACACTGCCGTGTGTAATTCTTCACAACACTTGTAATTGTAGTGCTGTAATAATTCTTTCTCACTAGTAATATAAATAACTATTTAGGAAGTGATCTTGTTTTTTTGGGACACCAATATAATGAATAAATGTAAGTGCATTCTATTTTATATTCATTCCTTTATTGAGTATTAAGAACTTGAACGCAATTATTAGTATGAGTGCCAAATATCCTTTCATAATCATGGCACTAATATATATATTTGTTTGAGCTTGTATTATTATAATGTGGGTCTTTATAGGATGTCCAGTGATTTTTAATTTTAAATTTATCGTTTTATAAATCTCAAATATGATTGTATATTATTGAAGTAAATTTTTTTATGAATTGTGTTTATTTTATTGTTTACCTATACATTAGGAATGTTGAAATAATTTTCTATGTTTTCATTAACAGCAATATGGTATAGAGTTGTTACTATAAAAAAGTTATTGACTTTTTTAAATTTGAATAAGTTTTAAAATATCGTTATACATAATTTAAAATTTATTTTATTAATATTTTCCAAAAAAAATTTTTTCATTGTTCAAGTATGTTGGAAAAATCAGAACAAGATACATTCCATTTGGCGATTACAACGCTCGCAAATGCGTTCCACTTAAAGTCGCGGTCGCCATAGTTGTTCCTCAAAACGTCATGGATGACCGCCACGCTCATATGGGTCGGTGCGGTGCTGTCATTTGACATGTTGCGCGCAATTTTTAAAAATGTTTACATAAAAAGTTTCATTTTTACTCTCTATACGATTTGACAGCATTTATTTTTTCATATTCAATGTATTTAGAGATAATTTTTTTTAATGATATTTATAAAAGACAATAAATTACATAGAATTGGCGGAAGGTAATCATGTTAATCATATCAGATTATTTAATTTTATATCTATTTTTACGCAACATCAACGCGCCAATGGCAGCAGCAGCCATTTTGTTCACCAACGACCACCAAATGGAACGTACCCGAAGTATTGGCGACTGAAATGTCCTATAGAGGCGCTCATTTAAAATGGCCGACTTAGTTGGTAACTTTCTGAGGTGTGATTGGCTCACTGAGTGCAAACCTGAAATATTGAAATACACTAGAAGTAGAGTAAGTAGTATGGCAGTCTCCTATCGGGCGCCGGAAATGCCTATGTTGTGATATAGAACACAGGCGTTCCCGTTTTATATTTAGTTCAGTGGATTGGCTGCCATTACCAATTCGGAGGATTCGTAAGTTTGTCGCTTGGTGGCTGCGGGATAATTTCAGTCGGGAATACTGTTTTCTAGAATACGTCTCTGGAAAACTAGGGAGCTTAGCGGAAGTTACATGTTATTTTGTTTTATTTTGATAGTTTTTTCATATCATTTCGAGCTGTCATCTTAAAATTACCCATTTATATTTCAAAAGTACTTTCAGGAACATGTACCTATAGCTTAGTAGGATACTTCATTATAATGAACGTCATCTGTATCCACTAAGGCAAAATTCTTATTGACCATATCATTAGGTACTTACCAATGGTATTTTCCGCGAATCCCGAATATTACATATTGCGAAACACGTAAAAGTTAAAATTATACAGAAGCTAAATATTTTTTTTTCTATTTTGTTTCTTTAATAAATATATACTTATGAAACAACCAAAATAGAAATTCATAAAAATAAAATAACCTATATTTTTAAATATTTTTGAACAAAGGGACCAAAATAGAAAAAAATAGTATAATTTACACGTTTCATAAGACATTTCAGCGCACTTATCCCCTTAGAAAACTCGCGGCAAGCCGCTCGTTTCTAACAAACACATGCGCTAAAATCATATCTTTTATTTTAATGTACTATTATTTGTTTGTAAAACAATTTAGATAGTTGCAAATTAAGCCTTTAAAACATAGATACGAAGTTAGTTAAATAGATAAAAGTTGCCCCATAGGAAGCCATTTTAGTTAATCCGTTTTTCATTTTTATTCATTAACTTCCAAGTATAATATCGTCGCCAAAGTGGTAATACCGACTATCTCATTTAATGGCTAAACGAGTTGTCAACCATTTATTATTCAAAAATCGCGAAAAATCAATTTTAGTTAGCCACTGTTGTAATATTTGCGATTCACATCCTTTCTGGTACCCGGATCGGAAAAATGAGCTGCCCAATCGATTTCCTGTAAAATTTTGAGTAAGAAATAGGTTGTCAATAAACCCGTTTAGTGATGATGACGTAGTCCAGGTTTCCAAACAAGAAAATGGCTGCCGCCTTATAAGTTGTTATGAGGGCCAAACGCCAAATTCTGGTTTGGCTAGCAACCGCCAGATATTAAAAAGTGAGATGTATTCAGCGTGCAGTTGTTTTTTTTGCGTATAGGGCGCAAGCAGACACGTGACTCGAGCGACCTTGACGTCAGCTGATTTGTGTGCGAATGTCATTTTGACAAGAACAATGTAACGTTGACAATACCAATGTTTTGATTTATTTTGATTTTGAACTGCTTTAATGTTATTATTTTACAATTTTTAAGCAGTAAAACATATGAAATTAAAAATAATAACATTTTAGCAGTTAAATCAAAATAAATCAAAATAATGGTCTTGTCAACGTAACATTGTCCTTGTCAAAATGACATGCGCACACAAATCAGCTGATTCCAAGCACGTCAATGTCGCTCGAGTCACGTGTCTGCTCGCGGCTTATTGGGATTTTCAAATAAGAAAATGCTAACAAGCGGCGAATATTAGAACTACAAACAGTGGTACACATTTGATATTTACATGAATGAAACTACAACTTAATGACTACAGAAACTCTATTATACATACTTGAATTATAAATAAAAAATACTAATGAGAAAATAATACGAAAATTAAAGAAACCCAATTAACAGCAATACTACGCTTACAAATGTCATCAAAAAGTGTACCATTGTTTAATGCGATCAGCGTCATCTCTTGATACTTGAAAATCCCAATATAGGCGGTGTGCACAAAAGTAGTCAGCGCCGACAGCGGACAAAAATGACAACAGTGGTTACTCATTGAAACATAACAAGGTTATGTTATGTCAGAATAATTTTAAAATATCTATTTTATAAAATGTTTGCAATGATTGCGAATGATAGGACGTCAAATATTATGTGATGCAGTGGAAGATGTAATAATTCTGGCAAAATTACCGATTGAAGTACGATATTTTATAAATTTCTTAGAATATTATATGAGGAATATATGCGTAAGAAAAGATCTTTTCAACAGATATCTTCTACTTACATGAAGAATTCTTTTAGGTTTACATATTTTCTCTTTGTAAAAGATACTTATCGTATGAATAAAATTCAAACAATGGTCGTATGATTGAAACAATGAATTATATAAAAATGTGTTTCTTAAGTTAAAATTTAAACAAAATATAAAAGAAGCAGAAAATTATCTTAAAATTGTATAATACTTGCAGTTGTATCATATACAAGGTCTATTTTTGACATAATTAGTCTATTTATATACTTTGTACATGTAATGTTAATGTGAAAAGTAAAAATTCACATGGTTCGTATTTTTCGTGTATTCTCCTTTCCGAGCTTGTGCAACTGATTCCACTTAGAGCCTGGTATATTTTCAATGAAGAATATTCGTCAATTATTGCGAATATAAAAGAAAGATGCTAACATCATCCACTGATATCGTGATATGCAGAAACATTCTTCTTTCCAATCATCAAAGTTTTCCAACTCTTTAATCGCAATTTCCATGTATTCTGCATTTTATAATATTTAACTAATATTATAAATTATAATATAAAACTAAGTATGATAAAATGGTTTACAGAAATCACATATATTATGAGAAAAATTATATTTTCTGTCAGTACCTTCGCTGGTATTTTGACTTTTTTGATTCACATATAACATTTTAAATAATTTCTTTATTCATTTCAATATACTATAACGTATAATATTCATATGCAACAGTAAAAACTCAAAATAAAATTGTAAATTGTATCACTTTTTCGAAATGTCAAAATTTATTATGTACCCAAAGACGCTGAAGTAGCTGTTAGAGGCGCTGACGCTGTTTAAAAATCCGTTATGTCAGTGTTAACATCAACAGTTTAGACAAAAAATTAGAATTATTAAATAATTTTAATCAAAGTATATGTGAAAGATATTTTAATACAATACAAAGCTTGCCCGTGAGGTGACGTCTGGTAAGCGCCCGCACGGTGCAAATATTTCATCATTACCGCATCTGTGTACAAAGCAGATTGGCACACCCAGCAATGGGTAATAAGCCGTGATGATATATTTATTTATTTTATAAAAATACCGCATGAAGATGACAGACAATATGACGTCACAAGGCAATGCATCCATTCGCCTTGTCCAAAAAATGAGATAGCCGGTATTACCACTTAGGCGGCGATATAATAAGAATGGATTCTATGTTTTATGCCTTGTTCCGTCTAAAGCATTGCAGAGAATAGGGAATAGTTTTGACCTGTCTGATTGTCTAAAATTGGAGACAAGAGACAAGTTTACCCAATGTAATTTCGGTTACTTAAAACTGGCGGTGATGTGAACGCCATCTGCTGAATGGCTTAAATGGAACAGAGCATATATAGTTCGTATTTCCTTGACTACTTTTGAATGGCGATGCGATGTTCAATTTTTTTATTCATTGTTGGATTTCGAGTTAACTCTCTAATGGTCGGTTGCATTAAGGGAATTTAAATTTTAAACGTTCCTTAAATTGATAATATCATAGCAAATTGAAATATGAAATGATTTATCATTTATTGCCACGGCATATAAATATAGAAGGTGTGACAACGCATCAATTTTTATTGAGAGATTGATGTCGGTGGTCAGTAGGCCGAATCACCCCTACATGTAGCGCCTCTAATGTGCTTTACCACATAACATTCTAGAACTTCTAGAACTAACTTGACAAATATAATTGTACACCTATACCTTATTCCATTTAAACCATTCAGTATTGCGGAGCATAGGGAATAGTTTTGACATCTCTGATTGGCTGAAATTAGAGACAAGAGACATTCAATATTCTATAAAAAGTAAGATTCCATACTATTAAAATTAAATCATACATATGTGTTTTACGATGTACTACAAATCTTTTTTTAGTATTTATATTTGTAAGTAAGAATTTTATTAGTTGGAGAGGGTACAACTTTCCGCCAGGCATTCACAATCACAATTGTTTTGCGAAGGATGGTAAATCGGGTTTTTTCTTCATTGGAAGTTTTTCCTGATCTACAACCTTCAACGAAACAATATTTTCGATATTTGTACATTTTATCCAATATTTACATAAAATTAATTAACGTATGTCAATTTCAATTTAAACTGACAGATGACAGTTACCTACGTGTTGGGAACATTTCTAACCTTACACGATGAGACATCTGGCGAATACCAACGTCGTAAACACGGTTATTTCTGATAAGTTGTCCCACCTTCTACACACCGCATATATGCTATAGCCTTCTACATACACCGTGATATTGCTATCAAAATTTCAATTTACATTTTTTAAGCCTACTTGGTGCAACCGGGCATAAATTTAATAATTGTTTCATTTTAGCTGTTTGAAACAAATGAACGTAAATAAATTAACAAAAAAATCTCTACAGTGTTAGATATGCTTCTAAAGGGAAGGGCGCCTTATAATATTTTAAAATATATTTGTAATATCTGGCCTTTAAAAATATTTTAAAAAGTAATTATTACTATTATTAGGCATAAAATTAATTTTCTCGATTAAAATACCTAACATCACTTTGGTAAGTTTTTCGTAGGGACAAATTAATTTCTCTCATATGAGAAGTTTTATAAAAATTAAACGAAGAAAAATATCATTTAGGCTTATATTAAAAAAAATAAAATATATAGGTATATATTAACCATTGTATTTAATTAACATATCGTAAATGACAAATTGAAACGTGTTCGAACAAAAATACATATGCGTACATTTGTTGCTCTTTATTTTAGTTTATTATGACTTTTGAAGATAAAAACATGTGAATTTTTTGTTATTTATTTGATGAGTGTATGTGTGTATCCGCAAAAGCTGGTTTTAATTCGGTAAGTTTGATTTAAAATTTCGTTAATACATATTTTTAAATAACTTTTATTAAAAATTGAATTGTAAATAACACTAAACATTTTAAATATTTCATAAAACAAAGCTTCGAAAGATATTGAATATTTTAAAGCATAATATGAAATTTCAATTTGTATAATGCTAAATAATTTACTAGGTAGTAACTTAAAGCTGCACAACAATATATTAAATATAAAATTTTTACAAAAGCATATATTAATTATAATGTAAAAAGTATGAACACTTATATTTCATTATTTAATATCTAAATTGTCCTTTACGAGCCCTTCCATTGTGATATATTCTTAAAGGCGTGTAGGAACCATTTCCATTCATACCTGTAAGATTGAAAATAAAATTAGTTCATTTAAATAACTTGTTGTGATTTAACTTACTTTGCATGATGGTTGGAGGTGATTTCGGGGGTCCGTTGGCTGCTGCTACACAAGACGGTTTAATAAATATGTGATATACAATGAAATAAATGGAAGCGATAACTGCAGCTGCTATCGCCATGTACGGATATACATATTGTAAAGAAGCAGTTTCTGAAGAATGTGCTAAACTACTGATAATTGCTCCAATAAAACCACCTGAAAATAATGAAATCATTACTCTATGCATATAAAACAGATTACATACTAATGAAAATATATTTTTATTCATTAGTTTTAGTTGTTAACAATATGTACAGGTGGAAAAAAAATTCATGATTTACCAAAAAAAAAAATGCATTCATATTTGGAATTTATCTTCCACAATTATTTTGAAAGCATCCTGTATGTCACTTATAAAAAATACAGAAAATAGTTTATACGGTCTTTTACGTAAAGTGGTGTAATGGTAGTTTTCGAATTTTTGATTTTTTTATATGTTAAAATATTTTTAAATCTAAAGCGTTTTTATTTTTATATTTTGCAAAATTTTGAAAAATACTGTAGAAAAAATATGTTAAAATTTTGCAAGATTTTTTTCCCGCCATTACGGCGTACATAACATCAACTATGTGCGAATTACGTCTCGACATACGTGCCCAAAATGTGCTTCAACGAAACAGATGCAAAATAAGGCCACCTGTTTATGTTTACATTTGTCACTTTACAATTTAATTTCTGTGTTTATTGTATTTTCTAGGTTTTACATTTACATATTTAAAATAAAATAATTTGCTTTTTGCCGTTTGACATTGAATTTAACGTTTCAATATCAAATATAGAAGACATACGTTTATGTTTTCATTCTAAACTAGCGCTCATAGCGGACAACTACGGCGAACCAAAGATGCTGCATACGTTATCGTATTGCGATAAATTTAATATAGTTTGTACAAAAAAATACGCTATATTTTAATACTTTTATTGCATTAATAGTAATATTGCATGTATTGCAGTAATGTAGAAAAATCATTATATTTGAACATGACTAAACTACCCCATTAGATTTTTTGAAAACTTAATAATTCGAATTATTAATATTCAAGATCTTGAATATTTTTTTAAAATGGTTCATTCTGTTCCAGAGAAAAAATGTTATAGGGTCACATTGTGCAAATCGTGACCTCATAATTTCTTAGTAACCAAGCGAATTTAATTATCTTTAATGTTTTTAACCGTGCACTACATTAGTAATGTTAGACAGTGATTCATATTAATGGATATACACCGAATTTACTCATATAACCTACCCTAACATGAGTTAAAATATCATGGAAATTAATATGATTTCTAGTTTTTGTTACTTACCTAAGCAGAAATGTGCAATAACGGGTAAAGCTTGTCCGGTCACAGTAAATCGTCGAGGTATTAAATGTCGTAAATATAAAACAACTGTCACCCACATTAAGATTAAAGTATATACTTCTAATGCTTCACTTATCAGAACCCACCATGGTTCTGTGATCATTCCTGTAGCTGTAAAATAAAATAATTTATTAAATGGCACATAATATTTGTTAATAAAATAGCCAACCTGTATATCTAATAATATAAAATGTGAAGGCAGTAATCAATATATTTGAATGTCCACAGTAGTCCACTATTTTTTCGGCGTACCATAAGAATGGAATGGCTGGTAAGGCCCCTATCGTTATTGTTAATCCAACTAACACTGGGGTACCAGATAAATCTGTTAAGTGCCATGGTAAATAGGAATCTAAGGCACTCCAGAATATTCCAAGAAGGAACATTACAAATATCAGTGCTGCTGTTTCAAATTTGTAATGTTTCACAGAAGACATTGGTAGAGCTAACATTCCACATTTGGTGTGCCACCACCATTCTGGCGGGCTTAAGGGCATTCCACTGAAATTAAATTATAATAATTAACCAATAAGAATAAGGTGAATTTTTGGTTCAAATCACTATTGAATAAATGTTTTTGGATTCATAGTTACTATAAATAAAATGGAGTTTAATTGCTTCACATGTAACAACAATAAAAATATATAATTTTTAAAATTAAAATATGCTTCGATATAATAGTGTATTTCCCATAAATCATATTTTTAGAATTTTGGTTATATTGAAACTTTGACGCACTATTACTAAAAATGAATTCTGTAATAAAAATTATGATTTTAAATTACAATTAAATCTTTCATCGTTTTGAAACGATCTGTGTAATGGCGCCGCAGAATGACGTCAGCATTTGATATTACTTTGATCTTTTACCGCAAGAAGGCGAAGCATTAGTACATGAACCCAAATTGATGCAGGACATTGATTCTGAAACAATTTCAGTTTCCGAAACAAGAGCATGAAATGCAAACAATATTTTTTCTGTAATCATCAAAAAATGAGATATATTACGAAATGTAGGTATTCAAAATTTTTGACACAATATCTATTTATAAGCGATCATGATAATAGGGCCCTCCACTCTAATTTTTTTATTATTTGAAAAGAAAGTTCGTTTAATTTTAAAGCAATTTGCAATATGAAGAAGTTATAATTGTTTTTAGTTCAACTGTATTTGATTTTTAACGAAACCTGTAGTTATTTTTCTCGCATCAGTTTCTGAAGTACGCTGCGCGAGAAAGATAGTAACAGTTGTGACGCAGATATATAGATGTTTAAAAACTCAAATATTTCAAAAACTAATAATTTTTTTAAAACCTTTTCGTCTCAATCATGATTTTTTCTTAACTACTTTCAATGTAACTAATATTTTACTCAATTCCTGTTATGGTGGATGACCCTATTACTTTCATGTAAAAGCTTCAAAACGCGTAAAACCAGGCGTATAATTAGATTTTGTAATCATTTCTTTTATAATTTGACAGATAAGGCAGTTGAGGTGACAAAATCAAAGAAACAAAGCGCCAAGCAAAGCCGGCTTGATTTTGACAACAATTGCGTTTTCCCATGTATTTTATATGGGTGAATTGAAAAACTAGTAGGTTTTGATATTCTGTAATAGTGTTACGGAATGTGCTCATTCTGTAACAGTTTCCAGTTACAGAATGTGTGAATTCCATAGCAGTGTTAGAGAAAATATTGTTTATAACAAATCAATTCAGTTACAAATTACAAATAATACACAAAGGTCAGGTTTGGACAATTCGGGCTGAATTTTATCCTTTAGGCTATTATATTTAATACAATAGTCACGCTTGGAAAACTGGTGCCGAATTTTCTCCGTTAGGTTAGGTTACTGTTGTTATATTTACAGAAATATACCATTTCTATCATCAGTAATGAGACGTCATAACTGAAATCGGGACCAGGCGGCTGTCCCTTTTCCGGGGCGTTTTATTCATTACAGTAGTGTAGTAGTAATTTTTTTATAATTAATTTTCTTGGCAATTAACTTCTACGATATTATTTTGGCGATATATTTTCCTAGCAATCAATTTTCTGGCTATCAATTTTCCGACGATCAATATTTATAAGTTTCATTAAGCGAAACTCTATCTGGCGGTGAAAAATTTAATTTGTTTAATTTTTCCTCATTTTATGCAATGGGCTACTTGCGTGCCATTTTTTATTTAATATTTTTGAAGAGACGATAAAAACTCGCTACCCATATTTTTTCTTTTGGCAAAATTTTCATTAATTGGCCAGAAAAAATTAATGAAATTTTAATATTTAAATTACCGCCATGTATGACGTAGAATTACGCTGAACCAATGAATGGCCGTAAAGCAATAACATCGGTACGTCCAATAGAAACGGCATGTGCGGGTAATTTAAACATGACAGATCATCTGACGTTTGAATACTATTATGGAAGTTAATATTTTCGTTTGTCATTTTAACCTTGTACGAGTATAAGCTAAGTTAAAATCCTTCAAAATTTTGCTTAACAAATCGAAATACGTAATAAAAGTGACAGAAACCATGCAAATTGTAAATACTAAAGAAGAGAGACAGTGACAGAAAAATGAACTAATGTCAAAATCAAATTAAAACTCACACTCGCTCGCCATCTACAGGTTACATTCTTAAATATGCATCCCTTTCTCCAGTTCAAAATAATGACGTCAAAGAAAATCTTCTTTCTGAATTTATTAAAAAACAAATCATTTTTTTTAAATAAAATTTATATTTTTACATACGTTTTTAACTTTACTTTAGGTATTTAGTGATAGACTACGCCTCTGGTGTACCTCAGGGTTCTAATCTTGGTCCTCTGTTGTTCAATTTATTTATAAATGACATAGTTACTTGCATAAATTACTCTCAATGCCTGCTCTATGCTGATGACTTAAAACTCTATGCAGTAGTTAATACAGTTGATGATTGTTTAAAAATCCAAAATGATATTAATAATCTTTTAACTTGGTCATTCAAGGTAAAATTGTTATTTAATACATCCAAATGTGATATTATGACATTTTCGATGAAAAAGTCTCCTATCATCCACAATTATGTAATGGATAGTTCTGTTATCTAGAGTTGCCGTAAAAAGGGATCTTGGGGTTCTATTTGATCCAAAATTCGATTTTTCTCCTCACATTAATGACACTGTTTCATGCAGTTATAAAAACCTTGGATTTATTGTACGCAATTCTCGTGATTTTCAGAACTTAGCAACCCTTAAATCCCTTTTTAATTGCTTTGTGAGAGCAAAATTAGAATACTGCTTTCTTATCTGGAATCCTTTATACAAAAACTCTATTAGACCAATTGAAGCAATACAATGTAAATTTACCAGATATTGTTGGTATAAACTTAAACAAAGTGCTACTTACTCTGATTTTCATTATAGTTTGGCTTTATCTACTTTTAGAATGATTTCACTTGAAAACAGACGTATCATACAATCTTTCTTGTTTATTTACAAATTGCTAAACATTATAATAGATTCCAGTCTTTTATTTCAACTAAACATTTTTGTTCCACGGTCACATCATCCTCGTTACAGGGTAATTTTTTTCTATAAAACTCCTCGGACTAATTATGAATTCAAAAGTCCTTTACGTCGTACATGTTTATTATTCAACCAATTTTGTAATAATCTTGTAGAAATTGACATTTTTTCCGATTCGATGTCAACCTTTAGATATAAGATATTGGAATATTTTACAAATAATTATTGTTAATTAATTAAAATTTGATTCTACTCATTACTGTTTATACACCAATGTATTTGTAATCTAAATAGTACTCTGTAATTGGGAACATTTGTTCCTGTTGAGTACTCATAATAAATAATAATAATAAAATAATAATAGACATCAGATTTTCAGTACCACGCAAGTAGCCTATTATGAGCAATATATAATGTTCTGCGCTTAGATCGCAGCACCACGATGGTACATTTTAGAATTAGAAGTATAAGAGGAGAGATTTTTCGTTAATGATACCAATTCCGGCGAATAATTTTCCCAGCGTTCAATTTTCTCAGCGATCAATTTTCCTCGCGATTAATTTTCCGGTGATCAATTCTCCCCGCAATCAATTTACCGGCGATCAATTTTCCCCGCGATAAATTGGGCGCGTTTACATTCGATGCAGCGATGCCAGCGCTGAAATGTAGCGCTGAGTTAGCACTTCAACTCGTCAGTGAACGACACGGAGCGGTGACCATAAACATTTGAACACCAACAAATCTTTTTTCCCGCTATTTTTCAGCTTATTATTTTTATTATTATTCACCTTTTAGATAAGTGTACGTAAAAAATACATTTTGGATATCGACAGCATCGATGAGTTAATTTCATAATTTTCGTAGTTATAAGTGACACCCCCATGCTGTTCTGCCGCCATTTTTTCACAAAGTGACAGCTGATAACTCCGCTTTGAGTTTGCAGCGTGGAAATATTACGCCACGTTTATCTGAAGCGCTGGAAAGTAGCGCTATATAAAAACAAGCGTTCACTGCGCACATCGCTACGTACCGCTCGCATCGCTGCATCGCAAGTGAACGCGCCCATTTATCCGCGAACCAGAAGGTTTGCTTCGCATATTACCATATCATTATGACGCGTTAGTTCGTGGGCCATTATTTAAAAATTAAAATCTAAGTAAATTCATAAAAGGTGACATTTTGAAAAAAATATACACTTACATATTTACGAAAAATATGATTCTTACCTTGCAAATAACATAATGAGTGCAGCAAGAACCATGAAAACAGCAAACATTATAATACAAATAGCATGTGACGATCCTCTGGGCATAACATCTTGTGCTAAATATCCAACAATTGGTGCAAAGATAGCAAATCCAAGAGCTCCCCAAGCTAACTGTCTCCCAACATCGCCTCTTCCTGAAGACGTTTCTCTTGTTGCAATTATAATCGCGGCATCTAGAAGTACTATAGCAGCTGTGGGGAACATATCGGCAATGGAACGTAAGATTAAATACGTCCAGAAAGTGTATTCTGGATCTCCAATGGTTTTGATGCATTGACTTTCGGCTAGAATGCTGGTTGGATCATCGTATGGGTCGTTTACTTCGCACTGAATAACAGGATGGCAACTGTTACTGTTGGTATATACTGAAGGGTCGAATAGTTTTCTTGCTATTTCCTCGGTTATTCTACCAGTGAAATAGCCCTCTGAAAAAGAAACACAACGAATACAATTAATAAAAAGGTCAAATATGTAATTTTATATTGTTACCGTCGATATACAGTAAATTCAAACTTTTAAAAAATAATAAACTATTAATTTTATAAATATTTACATACATATTTTCAGTTATTTAGCTTAAGTCGCAAAAATAAAAATATCTTTTGTAGGGGAAAGTGAATTTACAAATAAAATATGAGACGATATATCAAAAAATCAGAAATGAAAATTTATCGGTCAATTCTGTTTAATATTGTAAGTCTGTAACTGTAAGACATGTAAATCTGTAAAAAAGTGACAAAAACACATCTATTCTTGTTGATTAATATATATCAAATTATACATAAAAGTGGCAGCTTTCGTTGGGTTTTGTTCATTTTTTACAGATTTACAAATCTATAAGACACAGATATGAACAGAATCCACCTATTAAATTATTGACACGATTTTTTAAATTAAATATTTGGAAATTAACTTTCTGACGTCAAAATGATTTATGTAATATTGTTGTAACATCACGCCCCAATAGGGTAGTTCAGTAATTACGTCATATACGGCGCGCTTCATTTAAACTACTGTCCTATCGGTAAACGCATCTTTCAAAGTGAACCTTATTGCCACAGCAAATAAGAACTATAATTTTAAGCAGTTCATTTCGTCGCCAATATCTTACTTAATTAATAAAGTTAGCTATTTATGCTATCATTCAGTTAAGTTTGAATATTACCCTTTCAATTAAACAAAACATATTACCCTAATTTATAATAACAATTATTCTATTTAAGTTTTAAAAAACTTTGCATGTTCGTTCAATCTCGAAAATGTTCGTGAAACATCGCGTGAAGCGGCCGGAAGAGCCCGTTTGAAAAACAGCGAACCATTTTTAGGTTACAGAACCCTAAGAACACGACATATTATTAATATATTAATGTGGAGAGACAGAGTTATTTACGTACTTTAAACTTAAAAAGCAGAAATCTAAAGTTCTGAAAAGAACTGATTTGAAAATGCTCAAAAACGCTAACAAACAAAATCTCAGTCGGTATGTCAGTAAACTCTCGGCTATGCTTGAAGCTGCGCAAGCCTTTTACTCTGTAGTTCAGAATGTGCATAGTTGTTTCAATTTGAAATAAAACCTTTGTTATTTATTATTGTATATATATTGTATTACTAAGTAATAGAAAAATGTTTAGAATTTGATGTTATTAATATCTCAAAGTTAACTTTTTCATAATAACAATAATATCAGCATCAATTTACAAGACTTTAAATTCTGACCCTTATGTGTTCTGTCAATAGAGTCTTCTTTGATACTATCGTTTTTGCGTAGGACATTTCGCGCTATACTCTGACGTCACACTATTCTAACCCATTTTGCTAACTATAAACTCTTGAGGTCTGCGCGCATGCTCTGTTGCTATGTTTGATTGTGTGACTACATATGCAGTGACCTAGCAAGAAGCTAAAGGGCTTGTGTACAATCTAAAATAAAAAAGACATTGAGACTATAACTTTCTAAATATTTTCGTTTATACGTATGAAATAATAAGCTTTTATCCCAAGGGCTCTTTTTGGCATGTGGATCTATGTTCATTCCAACCCCAATTGCTACGCCACTGTTTATGCGCTTCTACTTCACGCAGTGTTCACTCTACTTTCTTTATCATATCTATCTTGAGTATTATTAATTTATTCGAGAAATAAAAAATAGGGGTATATATTTTTATCACTAACATAAATCAAAAATCATGGTAACTCCCCAGTCTGCACTTATTCTTACAGAAATGGGGTGAATAAATGTATTTAAAATTAAATATGCAGGGAAAGAGGATCGTGACGAATTGTCAGTGTAGTGGATAACTAGGAGAATTTTTTTGAAAAATCAACTCGCACCGCTGTGGCTCAAACCTGGGACATCCCACTTGCCGGGATGAATTATATACAGTGTGGGATTAAAGTATGGAATATTTAAAAAAAACAGCGAACTCAACCAATTTTTTAAAAAATGCTAAATAAAACACGTCGATTTTAGTTTTTAAAAATACGCATTAATATGCGCGGTTCACCTTCCGACTTTCATTTGTTTTTAAGTTATGACGTCGTGACAAAATATCTATATTACCATTTAATTTTTTGGTGATAACGTCAACTTAAAAATCTGATGTGGCCAACACATGACCTCCCGTCAATTCCATGTTTGAAATAGCAATATAATACCAAATTTTGGATTATATTCTATTATGTTTTTCCTCGAAAAACTGTTAAGAGCTCCAAATTAAGTACCACTTCCGGTTTATCATATAGGTATAGTCAAAATCTAATGTTGTTTCAAATTATATACATACGTGTTTTAAATACCAAATTTGAGAAGTTTTGTATCATGTTTTAATATGTTTATAGTTAATACTTTTCTTGTTATTTAATTTTGTAAAATTGGACAGATATGTCCGTATAATAGAAATAAATGTCACAGATATTATTTTGCGTAAGATTATTTTTATTAAATTTATTATGTTTTGTCTCTAATTAGTTATTTAGGTACGTAACCGATGCTGTTGGATAAGAGCTACATTTAATGATACTGGTATTCACGTATTTTATTTCAGTTTATTTCTAGATTTCAGTGTGAGAACATCGATATTATAGTGATTCAGGTGAGAGAGTTAATCTAGCATGTGTATGATTGTGAGTGTGCGTGTGAGCAGAACTGGGTACTGTAGTGGCCGCATCGTGTGAACCCGAGGGTCGCCAGCGTAGCAGCAGGGAAGGCTGTAGTGACCCACATCTGGTGTCGCCAACGGCAGCAGCAGTTAGGGCTGTAGTGATCCGATCCAGTTGGTTAAGAGGAATGTCTCCGGATCACCACCGAAGCGGCAGTGGTTCCGTAGTGGCCGCTCGTGTGAACCCGAGGGTCGCCAACGGTAGCAGCAGGGAAGGCTGTAGTGACCCACATCTGTGGTCACCAGCGTAGCAGCAGTTAGGGCTGTAGTGATCTGATCCAGTTGGTTAAGAGGATTGTCTCCGGATCACCACCGAAGCGGCAGAGGGTCCGTAGTAACTAGCGGTACTGCCCGTAGTTGCCAACATGTGTGTACGGTGTGTGAATGCCTGAACCTTTTGTAAATGATTGCCTCCTCACTGAGTATTTCTCATGTGTTAATTCTTTTTCAGAAATAATCACGGCGTGAAGGAGGATTCCGCGTGACCGGGTTCGGCCAGGCGACGGTCATCTAGATTTGTTATTATTTTTGTATTAATACTGTATATACCGGTTTGGGTGATAGATGTGTTTTAATATTCTAATTTTCAGCGCTAACATTTAATCGTCATTTATAACATAAATAAATAAATATTTTTTCAAAAAATCTGTTTATAGCTTCCTGTAAAGTAGTATTTCCGGTTTATCAATTTTAGAAAACATTTAATATGTCGTTATCATTAATATAAAAGTCTTAAATACCAAATTTGAAAAGGTTTGGATTGTATCAATTTATTTTTCACGAAAATTTGTTCAGAGCTTCAAATAAAGTATTACTTCCGGTTTATAAATTTAAGCAAAATCTAATATGTTGCTTCCTGTTATATAAAAGTCATAAATACTAAATTTGACAAGTTTTGGAATATATCATAATATATTTTTCACAAAAATCTGTTCACAGCTTCAAGTATCACTTCCGATTTATCAATTTTAGAAAAAATGTCATTCATTAATATAAAAGTTTTAAATACCAAATTGTATCAATATATTTTTCACGAAAATCTGTTCAGAGCTTCAAATAAAGTATCACTTCCGGTTTATCAATTGTATCCAAAATCTAATATGTTGTTCCCCTTCATATAAAAGTCGTAAATACTAAATTTGACAAGTTTTGGAGTATATCATAATATATTTTTTCACGAGAATATGTTCAGAGCTTCTAGTAAAGTATCACTTCTGGTTGATTAATGTTAACCAAAATCTAATATGTTATTTCCCATGATTAAAAGTCTTAAATACTAAAACTGAAAAGTTTTGGATTATATTTTAATATAGTTTTTCATTAAAAACTGTTATGGGCTTCAAGTAAAGTATCACTTCCATTTATCCAATTTTACCCAAAATCTAATCAACTCGTTATATGAATACAGGAAGCTTAAATACGGAAAATATATATATATATATATATATATATATATATATATATATATATATATATATATATATATATATATTTGGAAGATTGTTATAAGACTTATCGTGGATGAAAAAATTGTCACACCCACAGACATCGTAAAAATAGTAAAAACGTGTTGTGGGGACCCTAATTCGTGCTTACTTATTGAAAACTCACCATCGAATTTTTGGTACGATTACATTGCCTCCCTTACCTATCGTATGACGGGAGGTAAAAAACAAATGAAAGTCGTAAGGTGAATCGCACATATTAATGTGTATTTTTAAAAACTTAAATTGATGTGTTTTAGCGTTTTTAAAAAAAACCCGTTAAGTTCGCTGTTTTTTTTAAATATTCCATACTTTAATCCTACATTGAATTTGATTTTATCCAAGTTTGTATGACAGATGACAGTTTCCTCTTATTTTGAAATAGAAATACAGAATTATACTGTATCTGGTTTAAGATTGCAGCGATGCGAAGATAGAAACAGTTTAATCTTATTTGGATATTATACAGTCAAACAAGATCAAACTGCTCATATTTTCATACCACTGCAATCTTAAACCAGTATAGGCATATTCTGGTTGTCAGTGGTTAATTTTTAGTAAATAGTTTAAAAAAATTCACAAATCAAGTCTGTTGACTTAAACAAAACGGGATTTATCATTATAATATCCATTCTTATTGGACAACGGTTTTAACCAGTTTCTCTGTTACAGAATAGATTCGATTATTAACGAAATTAACAACTTACTCAATTTATATCTACACCATTCGTCATCATCATCGGGAGTGTTTTCCAATCTGACATTTAAAGTAATATTCTGCGTATCTTTTGTGAACACTTGGCAAATTATTTCCCCGTTTGAATTATTATAACATAGATGAGGTGGTTCTATAGGTACAAGAGACCGTTTTTTTGATTCCTGCAACAATAAGATTAATTAAATGCAATTTAAGATGATTGTCATTGCTTATTACATTGTCATCATCCGTGTTATTGGCGTTCAATTCAGCCAGTTCAGCATCCGCACTATCTTCTTCATAGTATTCTGAGATTGAGTGTCCATTTCGTTCCGCGCTGGCGTCGGGGACTTCGATGGGGAGATCAGGGTATAAGGCTGTGGTGAAGTCGCTAGTGTTTTGAGATGCATGGGGCGTTTGACATGCGTAGCTGCAATTCCTGAGTACCAAATCTCCTGCCTAAAATTGATAATAATTTGCATAAATGAGATTTAGAATATATGAAGTTATGTTACCCTGTCCGACTTGTCCCACTGATAACACGTTCGTTGTTCTGTACATCTTTCTTGTAATATTACACCCCCATTATAATCGCTTGTAAAACTAACGTGTGGTCTTCTTGTCTAGAAAATAAACACATATAATTATATAATAAGCCATTTCAGAAAAATATGCTGAATGTAATGAGAGTTGCTAATTTTTATTCTTAAATCAAATGTTTTGTTGTTTGGTTTTATACAGAATGTCTCACAACTCGCGCCCCAGACGAAACTGATACTTGCCGACGACAATAGGTTGCCAACAAATAGAAGAAAATAATTTGCGGCTGCTTGCATAACGGAGTTACAATACTTTTTAATCCACCAATCCCGGAAGGATATCTTGAGGTGTGATGATATTATTACAAAATAAAACTGGTTGCTAGGTTTTAAAAATACTACTAGTGAGTTACAAAATTTGTTTGTCTTACTGTAATTTTGACACTTTAGAGTTGACTTTTCACTGTCAACAAATTTAGGTTTGCGAAGGTATCATCCGCGACCATCATTTATATCGTACAGTGCAACGTGTTGTAGCAGCTGTGTAAAATGTGTTAAACGAAAATATTATAATCATTTCTTAGTAATCAGCGGCTGAATACATGGTAAGAATTTGCCTTTTTTATTCACCTTGTCAAATTAAATTTGACACTGACATTTTTCGAAAACTACAGTCGCCCACACATTTTAAAGAAGATTTGATTTGTATAAAACCAAAACCCTAGTAACGGAAAATTACGGCAAACACACGTTAAAGGTGTAGGTCTCTGATTGGTCAATTTTAAGACGTCTTTTCTCGAATATCTTTTAAGCTAGATTTTTTTTTCTTCGAAATTACACATCCGAGTGCAGACTCGTGTTTCCTCATTCGCTCTTGGGCGCGAGTTGTGAGACAGCCTGTATAATAAATATAAGTTGAGATATTATTAAATATGGCATATTACCCATTGCTGGATGTAAAATCTGGTTAGTACACAGATTTCGGTAATTATGACATATGTGTACTGTGCGGGCGTTTACTAGGCGTCACCTCATGGGCATTCATTACTGACATAAAGACTGTACACAGGGGTCACTTTTGTGCCATTTAAAAGTGGAAAGATTTCTTTTGGCGTCGGTCGGAATCGAACCCGGTTTCCCAGATTCGCGACCAGACTCAACAGCTACATGGTACAAAGTGAGCGTGGAAGTGTTTTGGTCTCGTTTTCGACCTATTGTGCAACAGCATTTTTGTCCGTTTATACGATCATAAATAGTTATCAAATTTGTTAAATGTGGAAATAAATAATTATGAATGTGTAAAACCAAGCATCTCCACATTTCATTTGTGTTATAATAACTTATAATTATTTTTTGAAACAAATTTGATAATAATTTATGACTGTGTTATACAGACTTTATTCAAAGATATCCGAAATGACTAAATAATTTGTTTTTTCTTGTAGTAGAGGAACAATTTATTTGAATGCTCGTTTCATATTTTAGTACAGGGGAAGGTGACAACGTATATATGCCGCCAGCATTACATATAGGTACATAAGGCGATCGTGTTCTAAATGCCTAGTATTTCAATATTTTCTAAGCATATAATAAGTATTTAAATACTTTATCTATTTTATTGAACATAGTACTGTAAAATAGATTTCATAATATTTTAGTGTAGAATACAGAATAGTGAAATATATAACTGGTATCGGTAGATCTTTTAGATTTATTTATTTATATACGTTAAGATGCGGAAGCGAACAGGGATTTAACATGGGATTTTAGTGTTCAGAATTAAAAGATAAATACAAAACTGTTTTTAAATTTTTCTAGTCTCCTCATAATTTAAAAAAAGTCTGATGTGGCCAACACATGACCTCCCGTCAGTTTTATGTTTGAAATAGCAATGAGCTTTAAGTAAAGTATCACTTCCGGTTGATCGTTTGTAAACAAAATCTAATTTGTTGTTCCAATAAATAGAAAAGTCTGTAATACCAAATTTTAGATTATATTTTATTTTGTTTTTCCGTTTTTCCTCGAAAATCTGTTAAGGGCTCCAAATTAAGTACTACTTCCGGTTTATCATATAGGTAGAGTCAAAATATAATGTTTCAAATTATACACGAGTTTTAAATACCAAATTTGAGAAGTTTTGAATCATGTTTTAATATATTTTTTCAAGAAAATCTGTTTACAGCTTCCTGTAAAGTAGTACTTCCGGTTTATCAATTTTAAAAACATCTAGTATGTCGTTCTCATTAATATAAAAGTCTTAAATACCAAATTTGAAAAGTTTTGGACTGTATCAATTTATTTTTCACGAAAATCTGTTCAGAGCTTCAAATAAAGTATAACTTCCGTTTTATAATTTTAGCCAAAATCTAATATGTTGCTTCCCTTTATATAAAAGTCTTAAATTCTAAATTTGACAAGTTTTGGAGTATACCATAATATATTTTTCTCGAAAATTTGTTCAGAGCTTCAAGTAAAGTATCATTTCTGGTTTATCAATATTAGCAAAAATCTAATATGTTGTCCCTCTTGATATAAAAGTCTTAAATACTAAAATTGAAAAGTTTTGGATTATATTTTAATATAGTTTTTCATTAAAAACTGTTATGGGCTTCATGTAAAATATCACTTTCGATCATTCAATTTTACCCAAAATCTAATCAACTCTTTACACGACTGCAGAAAGCTTAAATACGGAAAATAGAAATATTTGGAAGTTCGTGGACAAAAAAAAAAATCGTCACACACACACATCATCGTAAAAACGTGTTGTGGGGACCCTAATTCGTGCTTATTCACTGAAAACTCACAATCGAATTTTTGGACTGATAACATTACCTCCCTTACCTATGATATGACGGGACGTAAAAATGTTAAATCAGTTTTGTATACAACTTCTCACTGTACAGTTTGTGCCGTAAAATGAACTGGAGAGCAGGGAATTGCAAAAAACTAAAATCCCATGTTAAAGCCCTATGTTCGCTCCTTAGTGTCAACTCGCTGTATATTAATTTTACAAAAAGTTATACTTTTCCTATCCTAACCATAATTATTTGAACTATTAAAATTCTTCTCCATTTTTAAAAAGAAAATGAATAATTTTATATTTGCTTTTTTTTAATTAGTGCATATGCTGTGAAATTGCAAAAATTGGCTAGTTTTTTCTTAATTAAGAATATACTTGTATGTAGTAGGTTTTCTTTTTTTTTACTTAATTAGTTTCAAATAACTTACTTTTGTTTCGAAACACTATTAAATTTTGAAAGTTCATATCATGAAAGAAAATATTTTCCATTCATAAATATTTAATTTTACTTATATTTCTTGTATTTATTATTTAGATATTTTTAGTATATACGTATTGTCATTTCTGAAATCTGCGAATAAAAAGCTGATTGGCACAATTAAAAATGTGTATAAGCTGTGGTTATATATTATTTTTTATGTTTAAGAAATAAAATAATTTCAAACTTAATTTGTGATAGATTCTTTTGTGAAAAGGGTAAATGACTGAAAAGGGTGAATGTAGAGTGATGAAAGTATTATTTAAATTAATGATCCACTCACCTTCAGTCTTTCAGCAGCAGGTACTGACAACAGTAACAAATAGAAGAGAGCGGCTAAAATAAGTGTGACAGCTATCATCACTCTCATGTACTTTCCGAATTTATTCTTTGTGTTGCCGCCAGCCCTGCTGGCAAGCGTGTCTGCCAGGGGCCCCACGATAATGGGCCCCAATAAAGCTATGCATGGTGCTACGATTGATATGATACGAGCTTCACTTAAAGTTAATCCAGTCTCTTGCATGTGTAATGGCAGGAATGGAAACAGGCATCCTAACCCTGAAAGTATAAACATTCATAAATTGTTGTATTTTTGTCGTTTGAAACATATGAAAAGAAAAACTATATATCAAGCGATATACATTTTTTTTTAAATTATTCGAAATTCAAATTTTTCATCATGGCGCGCTTATGATGTTCATCCACCTATTGATATCTGCTGCGAACTTCAGCGTTTAAATCTACGTGTTCATAGACACCCATTTGCCTGTTTAAAACTTTTGAACAAGAAAAGGTAAATAAACAAACAAATATCATAAGAAACACGTAATAATTACAGCAAACAAAATGAATAAATTATCAAATACAAAATATACGCGCCTATGTGCTACTAGCGCCATCTGTGTTTCTAACCGTATATATTTTACTTGAAATGAGCAATAATATGTCGAAATACGTCACAATTTTCAAGGGCGTTTTTAGATTTATAAAGAATTTCAATTTTCTAACTTAAAATTATGAATGAAAACGTTTTACTTAAACATGTTTTATTACCTATATTTTTCTAATATACGAAGATGTAAACTATAGAAACAAGTTACTATTTTGCATAAATTCCGTATCACCATTGTTGAAAAGCAAAAATATTTTCTGACGTCCATAAAAAAATTATAACTTTCATGATTCGGAATTCAACACTGACAAAAAATTAAGTATTGCCATTCGAAAGAGTATAAAAAGGGTCTTAAAGAAGTCAAACCAAAATTATACATATTATTCATAGGTAGGTACTATGACTAAGACATTCGTCAATTTCTATACTGTATTTTAGATAAGAATAGACTTGGTGGCGCTGCTGCGCCAGCCTGTTTTACACACATAAAACTTATTGGCGAAAAAATTCAAAGTGGGTGACGTCTGGCGGCAGATTTGTGAACTAGAGGAATAAGGAAACGTTGATAGCACAGATTACCTATACTACCGTACGGTAGTATAAGTAATATGTGTTGATAGCATACATTGAACTGAAACGTATGTAATTTAAACAGGTTTAATTTGTATTTGTTGTAAAAGAAAGTGACATATATAGTGTATATTACATTTTCAGGTTTAAATAATGATCAGTAAATGCCAAAGATACTGCTCAGTGCTACAATGCAGTAATTGCAAGTCAAAAAGTATAAGTTTACACTATATCCCAAGTGACAAAATATGATCTTGAAATTATCTTCCTTTATAGTTATGACGTCTCTAATTGGTTCTACTTTTTTCTTTTTTAAAACAGGAGCCCAAAATTCTTATAATTTTATAGCCAAACTATATATTGTTTATCATCCTTTTTAATAAGTTTTCCCCTTACTTGTTCCAAATATGTACAACTTAATTTTTTTTCTGCTACTCTGTAATACACAAAACTATAAATAAATAAATTAATAGCATAATAATAAGGATAACTTTTGTTGTAAAACAATAAATATAGTCCTGTTTATATGAAACAAAACTGCAACAATATGTTTGCATTTGCCTCCCTGTTCTGCTCTACAACTAAATTTGTTTTCCAGTAATTTATATTCTCATTTAATAAAATTTAAATCATATGAGTATCTCCACTCAAATGACTGGTTTTTAAACAAGATCCCAGTATTGTACCTGGTCCATAATCTTTTATTTCACAAAGCAATACATGTCCAACCTTAAAAGCCTTAGGACGTGCAGAAGCAATATATTCAAAAATATCACAACTTTATATTAATTTTCTCCATATTAAATACTTTGCACTATGAAATGCATATTGCCAGCAATAAGGAATGAGAGAACTCTCCTTATTCCTCGGCCATCTTGCTACCGTTCGGCCTGCCAGTTTTTTCGCCAATAAATTAGTTTTTTCTTCAAGCGTATTATAATATTCATATTATGCTCCTGTACACACACTATAGAAGAAGTTCATTGTCTTACTAGTACAAAAATGTTGATATTGTTGTACCAGTAAAAAAATGTTAGTGTTTTAGTTTACCGCTGGCGGCGGCAGTTGTCACAGCAACACATATTATATTGAAAATTGTTATTTGACAGTTGTGTCGTTTTTGTTTTGTAGTGTACACAGCCAGCTTTGGCTGAAATTGCAAACACTACAATTAGAAAATTCCAAAAAAAATGTCAAATTATTCTTTGAAACGCTTGAAGAAAAAATAGTATATGTCATTCGGAGTAGAACGCCCTTTTTGTATTTTACCCAGCTTGCCTAGCCTCGGCTAGCGCCTCGGCCGCAATAGCTGGGTTCAACACAAAAAGACCACTTTCTACTCCTAATAACATAATATACTATTGTTTCGTCTATGTCTATGACATACTTGACAGCTCGAAACGTCAAAATTTGATAATTTTTAATTATTTAGTATATAAACAGTTACTTATAGTTGTTAAATAGATTATAAAGTCAAAATGGAATAATTAATATACCTGCTTTACATATTGCTATTGTAAACTTGGTTTGCGTTTAGACCAATCAGAAAGCTGGAATCGTAACTAACTCCTAAGTCTATTCTTATCTGAAATACAGTATAGTGACATAATTTTTTTCCGAGTAAACAATAACTTTATCGAATTCATATCAAAGTTCTCCAGATTCGCATGTTGGACACTTTATTCTAGACATTCTGTTTTGTTTACTACCGTAATCAGTGTTATAAATTTTTATATATAACTATTAGGAAAAAATTCTGTATAGTGCGCAACCCACATATCACATATGTGTGCAGCAGTTGAGAAAAATAAGTTACTAACAATTTGGCAAAATTAAATGAAATATGAGTACAAAAGTAGTAAAATATTGAAGTTCATACTGTAAAATAAAAAAAGCAACTTATTTTTCATTCATTTTTGTCATCTTTTTCAAGTTGAATTCCAAGTAATATGAAATCCGTATCTACACTATTCATAAGACCAAAAAATAAAGTAGGTATGGGAAAACTTTTTCGCTTTACAGAAAAATCTTGCACAAACATCGTGGAAAATGATTCGTTTTCACAGAAATATTCATCACCAAGTAAATTCATCAACTTTTAAAATCATTGATTCAGGGGTTTTCTACAAAGTTCATTCATTTGGTTTTGTCAAAAATGAAGTAAGTAAAGCATGAAAAATATACGGGTATATGTATTATAATTTTAGAAGAACCAAATTATTTCCCCTCTATTGACAATATTTTTGTAAGGGGTTTGAGATATTTTTTTAACAAACAATAAAAATGAATTTATGGAGAAAAATTTTTTATAAACGTTTTGAACAGAGATCTTTTTTGTTTTATGAAAATGTTTCTTTTTTTAAAAAATAAAACCCCAGTTTTACAAAAAATTAATAACTGATCTAAGTTAATCGGGCCTCGAATTTTGTTCAGAAATTATTTTCTCTAATACAACATTAAGAATTACAATGTTGTACATCAGCAAAAGTTGTAAAAATTACATGAAAATTATACTCTACGTAGTCAGATGGAGCATGGGCCCCAATTGCATCGTTGAATTGGGGCCCATGCTCCATCTTATAATTCTGCTTCAACATTATATGTATTTACTTTTAATTCTCAACTTAAATTTTATAGTTGCTGAAGATGAGCGGATTTTGCTCGAAACGTCCTAAATAAATTTAACCAAATAATAATGGAACGTGAAGGCCTTATATTTATTAATGCACATTATCAACATGGTTCCCTCACACAACATTTAAATTTATTAAGTAAGGATATAAATATAATACATGGTTGAATTCAGAAAAAATACGCTATCGAATAGGCATAAAAATATCAATAATCCCATTTGAAAAAATATAACTTTGTATTGTAACATGAGAACCACTGGTTTAAGAAAATATTTTCTTCTTTAGTGGGATGTCCCCCTTGGTCTCCTATAACTTTGTTCTATAGTATTTTTTTGTAACTATAATAATAAAGAAAATAATGGCGATGGTCGGTTTTGGTGTTACATCCTGTATGAGGCAATCTAAATTATACCACCGCGTTTTCTACATAAGATACCGAATAAAAGTTGTTTAAACGTTTTTTCCGTATCTCTCATAATAAGCGAAATACGAGGTATTTTGAAAATTAACAAGAAACAAGTTTTAACATGTAACTCAAAAACAAAACACAATTGGAAAAATTTCTATGGCGATTATCAATTTTGTCTCAATAAAATGACTAATGAATGTGCAAACGATTTTGTTTTATGGAACAAATTCAATGCATTACGTTTGATAATATTTAAGGTGTCCCATTTTTTTTGTCCAGCAGTGTAGTTGCTGGTATAATTATTCTGCGAGTGTAAAACGAAATTTCTACATGCATTTGTTATAAAACTAGTCTTACAATAGTAATACAATAAAAATGTACTCACCTGCAAAGAATACGAATAGAACACATTTTAATGATATGAGATTATAATTAATTGTCTCCATGATTCTTATGTTAAGTCCTATGTTACTATGTCATCGATTTATAAATCTTAAAAAATCCATCTATTTCTATCAGCTACTGGTCCATTTATCTTTACGTATCTTTCATCTGTAACAAAATAAAAATATATGTAGCACACATTTTAATGTTACATGAAAATGAATACAAACTTATTTTAAGAACATTGCATAAATATTATATCTAATTACACATGCAAATTTTAATGTCAGTGACATGTGTTTATATTTAGCACGTGATATCATCTCCTGCATTGAATAATCAGGTTTCGGAATAATCAATTTTATTTTTTTGAAAGTTAAGTTGAAGTCACTATGCAAGAATGGCTCTTTGTAGCAAGGTAAACTGGTTATCTTACGTCATTTTATTGCAGAGGAAACTTTATATTTTTTAAAATGATAGCAACATTAAATTTAGTTCATGTTATACATATGTATTAATTCATTATCTTTACATACCGGCTGAATACTTGAAAACCGACTATAGTACATGTAAAGTCATACTTTCGTAATTTCTTGCTTCTCGAATAATTATTTTAGGTATTAAATCTTAACTTTGCATGCTTTGTAAGGGCAGAAATTACGTATGAAAATATCGAAAATCACCCTAAAAGACAGCGGTGGCCATGTAAAAGAAAATTGAAATTAAAAATTAACAAATGTTAGCGATTATCTGATAAACTACAGTGTGTTAAAAAAAATCCTAACTCGGAGTAGGCTATATGAACAGTGAAACGTATGTCTGATCATTATTTAATTCAAAAGTCAAGTTGTCAAAACTGATCTTAAAATGTAATTTTAAGGAGAAAAGACAATGAAGAAGGATACAGTATATTGACATTCGCCGTTTTCTAATTTGTTTCCATTTCTAAAGTAATATTCAAGAAGAAAAGCTTTGATTTTCTTTAGATAACATTTTTGACAATATCTCGTGTCAAATTGACATTTAATTAAATGTTTTTAAATTTAGATACGTTTCTTTGTTCAAAGAATACTCCGAGTTAGGAATTTTTTTGAACACACTGTATTATTCGCGAAAGATGACCATTCAAGGTCATTTGTGAGCCGTCTGATATAATATTATTTACAGATAACTTCATTGCATTTCGTATGCATAGGCGTGCAACATGAAATATTTATGGACACATATTAACTGAAAAACTAAGAGTAATTCATTTGAACATTATGTTTCTAAATAATGCATTTCTGAAATATTTATGTTCTTCACTTATGTTTTTATAAAATACAAAAGCATAGACTTAACTTACAAACCAAGGAGTAACAATTTGATTTAAACGTCAACCCAACTGGGTAAATATTAGCACAGAGGGCAGTGTAGTAGATAATTAGGTATCTGTAATTCTACGACATATGTCATTATTATTTATAGTGTGTTAGAAAGTAATGCCACTATTTACGTATATCTGTCATATACCACATAAATTAAATAGTTATAGGTCAAATAATCTTTCTCTTCCTAATACAAAATGCTGCTAAGCTACTGCTGTAAAGTATAGGTATATGTTAGTTTATTTATTATTATTATTTGTAATTTCTATTCAAGTGCACTATTAATTATTTAAATTGACAGATAATTGGTTACTTGAACAGATATTACAAATAATATAAAATAAAATAAATTAACTTAACTTGACAAATTAAACGTTAAGAATTTGTTAACTTATTTGTTTCAATTCCATGGCCATCGATATTTTTGTGATGATTTTCGACATTTTCATACTTAAGTTGGGTATTCTACCATTGCAAAAAATAGTAAATTTTAATAATAATATGGTAGCATACGTTAAATTAAGAATTTTAGAGTCTGGTCGCGAATCTGGGGAACCGGGTTCGATCTCGACCGACGCTAAATATTTCGAATTTTAAATGGCACAAAATTGACCCATGCGGTGCACTCTCCACGCCAGCAATGAGTGCGCGTAAACGCTCGCACGGTATACAAATATGTCATCATCGTTACCGATATCTGCGCGTACAAAGCAGATTGGCACACTCAGCAATGGGTAATATGCCGTGATGATATATTATTATATTATTATTAAGAAATATTACTTTGTTGTAATAAAGATGCTTAATTATTGTAAATATGACGACACAGCCCTGGGAACGTCCAGGGTCCAGAGCCTATTAATCGGTTATTATTGTCGAATTCAAATTAAGAACTATATGTACACTACTGTCATCCTAATGACATTGTCAAAATGTTACATGAAATAGATACAAATAATATTAACTTGAACATTTTTATTTTATTTCTATATTCATTAGTAATTGATTTGACAAGGGAAAGAAGATTTAATAAAAATAAATGAAAATATATGCCTAATGCAGACAATATAGATATCCCTAGATTTAACTGTTTGAGAAGCATAACCAACTCGGGACTATGACGTCACAAATAACTACAAATATTCAACTTTCAATATCGCGTTTTTACCAATGTTCATATATTTTTATATATTACCAGAAAAAATAAAATAAAACAATATCGGTAGAATACTCTATTCTGCCTTTACAAAGTATGTATAATAATTTTATATGCTGCCGTGATAACGTTATAGTCAATTTGAGTACTCTAATGTCTTTCAGTATAGGCCAAGGACCACAATGATTCCATTAGATTACTTAGTACCATAATGAGCTATGGTAACTAGGTAACTTGTTTACAAACAAATCGAAAACAGCATACCTGAATTTTCAGATTATTTTTTTTTGTTCGATGCCAAATACTTCATTTTAATTTTTCATTGATTTACGCCAGTAAATAAAATTTTGTATGTAATACGGATCGTAACTAATCACGACTAGTACCATAATAATTGACGTTACGATGCTTATAACATAAATAACTATTTGCTTCTTGATTGTAATGCAAAAATGCTTTTATTTAAGTTTATATAATTAGCGAATAGGGAAGCAGGAAATTACGTATAAGTATGAATCTACATGTTAAAATCCTATGTTCGGTTTTCAAATATTCACCTGGTATACTAATGCATAATAGGCATAATTATTTAAAACATATTAACTTAACATGTTCTTAGTGTGTATTTTTTTCGTACATCAAACCAATAATATTTTTAATGCAAGTGTGAAAAATGAAATAAATTAATCTTTTAAAGACTCATTTTTTTATGTTTCAAAATGAATAAGTACATACCGGGTGTCTTAGGCCGACCGATAGTATCTCCTTAGTGAAAATATTAAGTTGAAAATCCGTTTACTTATTGGGGGATACTAATTCTTCGCATCAACAGTCCAAATTAGTAAATTTAAATGTGTAAAATTTGAAGAATTTCTAGGATTGTTAGTCTTATCCCGAGAAAAACGGTTACCGAGTAACAGCTTAAATAGCGTAGTGGTAGCGTGTGCGCTTGGTAATAAACAAAACTCGGAAAGCCTGGGTTCGGAACCAGCCAGCAGCAAAATTTAACTTGAAATTTAATAAAATGGATGCGTTATTTTTTATTATAAATATTTATTGTAATTATTTAACTGTATGTTGCAATCAATGTGATTACAAACATATAATAATAAAAATTATTTTTATAAGTAAAAATGTAATTTTGCTACTGGCTGGTTCCGAAGCCAGTCTCTCCGAGTTTTGTTTATTACCAAGCGCAAATACTATACAAGATTTCAGGTTAATATCTTACACTGGGGAGTGGGGAGATACTTTTCACAATTAACTGATTTCACATGTTAATCTCCCATGTGTCGGTCGACCTAAGATACCCGGTATACATACATTTATACAATTTTTTAATTTATTGTAAGACATCTAAAATGCTATTTCGAACTTTATTTACGAATAGGTAAGTATTTATTTATTTCTCTGATATGTTTGTGAAAGTTATACTAAATTGCATAATGATACAACACCCGAAGCATTTTTTTGCCTCATTAAAAATACTTGTACCTAGTATTTGTTACAAAAAATAAACATATGTGTGTTACAGTTACAGATTTGTTGAATGCATAATGTATTCCTCTATTCATACAGTTTTACATAAATTGGGTATTTTAAGCCGGGTTTATGTAGTAATAACACAGTTACTTAAGCTATAGTCATAAGAACAGTCGTAACATAGTTGGCCGTTTATGCAGCATTTTTGATGTCACTATTAATTTGTCACTTTCCAAACTCAATTACTTAAATATTATATTTGCCGAATAACTAAATATAGATATGTATGTTAACAAATACTATATAAAAATTAGTTGTTGCTATTTTGTTCATAATAAACATCACAATTAAAATAGAGGTTATTTTCTGATTCTGACAGTTCTCGGGCATGCGCAGATTGTAAGTCGTCAAAGTCTTAAAATTAAAATTAATTCAATTCTGCGATTATGCTTATGTTTATGATACCGACTATGACTATGACAATGTTGCATAAACAGATCTATTATATAAACATATTTAATATTTTCTTTCTTAATATAATATTATAGTTATTAGAAAAATATACGAGTGTCCAGGTTGAAATGTGCAACATGGGGTTCTCTAGAACTACATGTTGGACAAGTTATCCTGGATAACAGTATTTTTAATTTAATTTTGAAAAATATTATATAAAGTTTGAAATATACTACTATTCTATATTTTCAATCTATTATCTATAATGGTGAAAACAAGTTTTTCTTTGATAATAAAAAAGTTTTATGTAGAACGCCGATTATCCGAATTAATTGGGACCGGGGTCGATTCGGATAATCGAAAATTCGGATAATCGGACATAGACTGGTAATAAAGAAAAAGGAACTGTCACACATAGAATAAACTTTATTAAGTTTAACAAACACAGTTCTACAATAACGCTCAGTTGAACATCTCGATCAGAGTAAGTTGCAACCCCATCAGGCCTTAACAAAAATACAAAATATAAAAATTCACAACGCAAAACATGTAGTGTCTTGCCTCTAGCTTTTAACCATAACAGTTGAAATATATCTGGACTCCAGCGAGTTCCATTTTGTTACAACAAAACAAAACAAAAATTACATACATACATACTTGGTTTTAATTTTTTATATTACCCTTAAGACCGATTCGGATAATTGGCGATTCGGTTAATCGGCGTTCGGATAATCGGCGTTCTACTGTATTTACATAATGTAGGTATGTAGTTTTATATACTTTTTTTAAATTGTAATATATTCTGAGCATCAAGTGTACGTAATGTTTCTAAAAATAAATTATTTATTCTCCAACTTAGTATTTGTGTTCATTGTATACTATAAAGCCACTAATAAATTTGCGTAAATAAATGCTAGGAGTGCGTGCGCAAATTCAAAAATAGTTTCCAGGCTTTAATAAAACAAAGCTGTCTGATTATTTGTACGTTGTATGTGACATTTCATTTAGCATTCTTGCATATACATATATGTACCCAGCACGTGCTTTAAAACACATCTGTTGGCTTTTACGAAACACGCATTTCAAACAAGTAGAAAACGTAGAATTACAACTGCTAGGCCTGAAATAAGCACGAGATTTACTGAGGACATTTGTATCGTGTTTCCTATTATCCTAAAGCGACTTCACACTTATTGTAGCCAAGTGTGTAGCAGTAATATGAAACAATTTTTTCTACTCTTACGGTTCTGACACTTGAGGAAATACTATTTTTCTTAAAACAAGAACACAATTTTGTGTTCACTATTATTTATTGTAACGTTTTATTTATTTGGGTGAAATGTAAAAAATCAAAGAATTATTATTAATTGTTAGATGTTTATTAAAACGATATATAAATATTAAAGGATAATAAGAATGGCGATTACTATGGTTAAACCAATATTAAATACTAATTTAAGACTAAAAATCTAATTAATTACTTGAATACTAATAAGACTATTTATTTATTTATTTAAACAATTAACAAGACTATTTATTTTCACTCTATTTATGTCACTATTTATTTATATCACATTCAACTGTCCGTATGCCACAACTCTTTAACACCAATGCCGAGTATCCACATCCACTCCAGTTTCCCAATACTTCTCAACACTACCGAGTATTTACTTCCACTGGGATAGATCCCAATATGCCAGTAACTTCCTGAGTACTCCACTCGACACTATTATATTGGATACGCTCACCTAGGGAGACCATATTTGAAACGATGAAAAAGAGGACGCCGAGCGAAGCGTGGCCAAAACCGCCGGAGGCGATTTTTTTTAAAAAATGGGCGTGATGGAAAGAAATACTGATTAATAAAATAAAATAAAATATCACAATGGGAATGGGATCCTCCACTATTTTTTTTATGAAACTAACTAAACTGACAGCGATTTGTATTTTTAGAAAATCTTTACTGCTAAGCAACCAAGACGTTAGCGTATACGTCTCATGGCAAAAAGCGATGCAAAAACTCTCTATTGTTATTCGTTAAGCCGTAATAATTTTTTTAATATTCTGTGATTTAGATATACGAGGTGATTTCGTGGACTTCGCTAATAATTGGAGTCCCATAAATTTATCTTTTTCAGCACACAATAGCTATTTGTGTATTAAGAGCGCAAAATAGGACATTGTCGATTGAAAGGTTGTTGCCGCACGACGCAGGACGCGGCATTTTCTCGAAATCAACAATGTCCATTTGCGCTCGAAACACACACAAGATTTTTTTCTACAGTAGCCACAATGGGGTTCTCCACTATAACAAAAAACAATAAAATGTACACTTTGTACATACAGTACAGTACTACTCAATAAATAACGATTATATTTAATTTGAATTTATCGTTATAATAACGACGTTATTTTCCATTCTTCTTGAGCTATTCCTTCAATCTAATCTAAGCATTTTATACTCTCGTTTTTGTAAATGAATGTCCTATTTTATTTTCACAGCAGTGCGACATTTTATTTGGTTATGTAATATATAGACAGAGCAGTTATGTCAGATTGACTTGTAAAGGTGGCAAATGTGTAACTACAGTGCTATTAGTTCCTGACTAAACGTTTCTATTAAGAATATAGACAAGTGACATTTCTCAACATTGTATAGTTAGAAATTTGGATACCGAGCGTTTTTTCTACTTTGTCACGCATGAGCGGCAAAGTGATATTTTGCGTAGATAAAAGAGAGCGCAAATGGCTACTTTGTATATAGACTTTGGAAAAAAATATACAAATACGTTAAAATAAGTATTGTGCGCAATAATTTAAAATATGCGTGGATAAACCAATTTAATAAAATTACCACTGATATTTAGCATTCAACAAATCTTTCACTTTCATAGTTGCAAACTACAGATTCACTCTACTATTCACATATTCTGCTTCTGTCATTTATCCAGTCATCTGTCATAGATAGAACAAACTTATAAATTACACGAGTCCATTCACGACAGCTAGATAATTCAGTAATAACTCACTATCAGAGAATTGGTCGGAATTGAATAATTTTCGAGCCGACCCAATAAAATGATTTGGCTATGCGCGCAAGTTAGTTCAAATTTCTTGCACTTAACGTAAATGGCTTATAGAATTCGCGCGATTTATGATCTTATATCTACTCTCAATACCGGAGTATCAGGTTGGGTGTTTAGGGGCACTTGGCAAATAGAGGACTTTGTACTTGGAAAATGCGGATATATACCGGACAGAATTTTATTATCTGAAAAGAGGACTTGTCCGGGTAAAAGAGGACGTCTGTATAGCCTACGCTCACCACGATACTGCTACTGCTATGCTACTAAACTCACTAACTGCCTTACTTACGTCCCATTTAATTAGCGGTTATTACCCTCTGGAGGGTGTAACTACATATGTATTGCATATAAATTTTGTTTATAAATAAATGAAAACAAAATAAACATTTCTATTTTTTTTTGTATTTTTATATACACAGTATATGAATTATTATTATTATTAAAAATTTTCATGTCAACTAGTAACGCTGTCGTCACTGCAATATGTATAAATACACGACTAACATTTGCTGGTATTGTGATATTAGCCCGTAGCTCATGTCATGTCACATTTGAACGGTAATATATTTCGGTTCTTTCTTCATATGCTGCAGTGACGCTGGCGTCACAACGTTCGCGCCAAAATTTTAATAATTATTTTATCCGTTGTTATTTTTAAATTTTGAAAAACAAAAAATAAATAGTCTTAAGGTGCATTCACAAATAAAAATTAAGTTTATGGTTTTTGTTTAGATTTAAGTAAGTCATTCATAAATTCACGTTTAATTTAACATTAATTTAATTTTGTTTGTACTGACATCTAAGTAAATGCTTCAAAAACAATATTGAAATATTGGTAGAACAGTACTTAACCAATACCCGTGCGCCGCGTAACTGTCATTCGCTTGGCAATATTGGTTTTGGTTATATTTTAGCATTTAAATTTCGTGTTTTTCCAGTCTCCTTGTTTTTCTCGTATTTGGTTTAAAGGTCGAATCCAAGTGAATACTAAATAAAGATGGGTATATATTTCTATATCGTTTTAGACTCGTCCTCATTGGTGGAGTTTATGACGTCAAACTAAATCATAAAGTTAAAGTTTGGACCTTGCAATGTTTAGCTTTATGATTTGGATTTAGAGACATAAATTCTGAAGTATGAATGGAGTCATAACATAATATGCGGCCAAGGTCTTTAAATCTAAAGTATAAACCATAAATCTAAACCTAATTTTCATTTGTGATTGTACCTTTAATTCACAAATGAAAATTAGGTTTTGATATGTACAGACATCTATGCAAATGCTTCAAAAACAAGATTAAAATATCGGTAGAGCAGTACTTAACAGATACCCGTGCGCCGTGAAACTGTCATTTGCTTGGCATTATTGGTTAAATTTCAGCAATTAAGTTTTGACAGTCTTCTTGTTCTTCTCGCATTTGTTTAAAAAGCCGAATCCACCAAGTGGATACTAAATAAAGATAGGTGTATATATCTATATCGTTTCAGACTCGTTCTCATTGGTGAAGTTTGTGACGTCAAACTAAATCATAAACCTAAAGTTTGGACCTTGCAATGTTTAACTTTATGATTTGGATTTAGAGATCTTAATTCTGAAGTGTGAATGGAGTCATTACATAATATGCGGCCAAAGTCTTTAAATGTAAAAAATAAACTATAAAACTAAACCTAATTTTCATTTGTGAATGCACCTTTATTCTTCTATAATTTTGAAATATTTTTGAAATGATATTTCGTTGCGTATTTTAACATGCGGTACGACTTAAAGGTGCTTGTTTGAGACGGTCATAATTTTGTGATCGTGTTAAATCAGATAATAATTTATTATGGAGTTTGTGATGGAACAGGACGTCATAACATTTTACTTATTATTTAGCGTATGGCATACATTCATCATAAAATTTAAATATAACTATCCAAAAATTAGTTTCCAATAAAACAATTTCTTACCAAATTTGATAATAATTTAAGATCGTGTTAAACAGACTTGTCAAGTACATTTGTTGTATTAGTTACACTGTAATATTTGTGGATAAATAGTAATATATTTATCTAATTTCATACTATTAAAAATATTTTATTATTATCAAAGTAATCTGTAATTTAAATTACAAAATGTTTAAACGGATACGAACTATACAACGTGGTAAATATAAACAAGAGTTCAAGTCAATCATGCCAAGTATTTTGTAGCACAATTAAAATCTTATCAACCGTCGTAAAATGAATTGTCCAGTCATTTCTAAATATAAACTACTATCAAAATTACTCATTAAAATAAATAAAAGAAGTGATTAAGTTACAGAATGAGTTGTGGTACAGCCGCAGCGGTTAAATCTGTGTCTGTGAGGCCCGATGATGTCAGTTATATTTCGGTGTTGTTCTTCGTTGGCTGTGATAACCTACGCTGGCCTGAGAATAATTGCGAAACCGCCGCTATTCTTCGAACCCACGCTACCGGTCACACAAGCAGACAAGTCATGATGTCACGAACTGCAACGGGCATTGCTTTGCATATGACGACTATTCACAAGAAATGTGATCGTAAACTATACGATGTGTAATAAAACAATGATTTTAGTAATGAGCTCCTTGTCAGTGAAGTTGGTATTTGGACGCCTTTAAAATTTAATGATGTATGTTCTTGAGACAGTTTCCACAAGTGTTGATCATCTAAATTGATAACGCTTTTGTAGACTATAAACTGACTTTCTTAGCTTCACAGCATATAAAAAATGTAAAGTTTTATTTGCTTATAAACATCTAAAGCTTGTTTTAAAATATAAGTAAACGCTGTGTGAAATTCTGAAAGTATATTGGCACACCCAGAAATGTTTTTGGAAATTTAAGAGTGGAATAAGAACAACCGACTACATTTTGAAAGTTGAATATTTACAACAAGGTCAAGTTATAAATCTTTTAAATTTTCTACTTTAATTCTGTATTAAGTTTTCATGCCCGGTTTCATGAAAGCATGTTAAATCAATGATTTACTAATTGCCTAGTTAACTCTAATCACTGATTAAAGTACTTGTGCATTTCATGAAATTAATTCATTTGTTAACTTGGATTGATTTAATAATCGACCCGTTAAATTAAAATCTGGGGATTTTTTTGATATTTTATCATGTGTCAAAATGACAACTTCAAATTATAAAATTTACATTCGTTTTGATCCGGATTTAAAATACCAGAATATTATAAAATTAAAATAAATATCCCATAATATAAATTATAAACATTTTAGATGAGATTTTATAAATATTCTTTTCAAAAAGGCAAATGACAGTTAGGTTGTTGTCATCTGTCACGTTGCGGCGCTATCGGAAAAAGCAAGAAAACACGTATCATTTTGGACATTCGCTTCAAGGAGAGTGGCACAACCAGTATATCTTAAATCGTGATATAATCTAAGAGTATTCAACAATTAATGATTCATTACAGTGATTTGTGAAGTTTGTTGGACAGAGGACTCCAAATGTATACACCAATTTTTGCTAGAAGAAACAGAATCGTATCTTTATCGAACCTAAATCTAATTTTGAATACATCGTTATCATAGATATCGAAAGGATACTTCTGTTAGTGTTTTGTACTTGCGATCTCTAAAAACTCTTCCTTTTGGTAAAAGACGATTTCAGATATTCAACTTCTGGACCATAAAATACTGCAATTTGAAATATTTATATTTATTTAACGGCACTAACTTCTTAGTTTAAAAAGTAAATGTAGTGGTCGCACAAATTTCTGAAATGATATATTATTTACCATTACCATTACATTAAAAAAATCATCAATAAATATTTTATAATGCTTTAAAACTTGTATTATAATAATGTAACTTACCTCTACGTTAATAAGCTAAATTCACTTTTTATATTTTATGTAATAGGTAATTCAATGTGCAATTAATTGACTTGGTCAAAATTTAACCAGCCAAATTTTACTGATTAAATTAACCGGCGTTTTAACACTCCGATTAAGCTAATCAACTGTCATGAAACAAAATATCGTATTTAACAAAGCGATTAAAATTTAATTATTGATTAAGATTTTAATCAACTTTCATGAAACCAGACATCAAGTACTAAGATTAATATATAGGGATCAGACAACAGGCAAAAAGTTCCGAAAAAAAACTAATAAACAATTAAACAGGAATATTTAACACAGCGGAGGCAGCATTATGGTTTGGGGGAATACAGAGGTATGACTCAAACGACTGAAACACCCGATGAGTTAACAGTTTGTATATTTGAAATAAATTGTGAAAAATTGTCAGCCATCGGGATTCGAACCCGAGACACCCATCTTGCCGGGATAGTGCTCTATCAACTAAGCTATTGGCTGCTCTCCTCTCGAATGCTGAACAATCTTTCTCTTTCACTCGTATAAGTGTGAGGATATTATTAATCATCACATGATTAGATGTGGGGTTGCCAAGCTACCACTGGTGGCTGACAATTTTTCACAATTTATTTCAAATATACAAACTGTTAACTCATTATTAATATTAGAATTTGGTATGTAGGGCTTTGAGATGTTTAAACGCAGTGGTAGCTAACCCCACATCTAATCATGTGACGATAAATAATATCCTCAGCAGTTATACGACTTTAAAAGTAAAAGATTGTTCAGCCTTCGAGAGGAGAGCAGCCAATAGCTTAGTTTGTAGAGCACTAACCCGGCAACATATAGGAGTCTCGGGTTCGAATCCCGATGGCCGACAATTTTTCACAATTTATTTCAAACACCTGAACAGGGATTAACATGTAAAACCAGATTTTCGTAATTTCCTGCTTGTCTAATTATTTTAGGTAGAAAAGCTTAAAATAAAAGTTGTAGAGCATAAAATTCAATTCTACACTGGCTTGCAAAAAAATCGCGCACACTTTCAAAATCAAGTAACCCCAGTTTTTGTAATTTTTTAGCTCTGTAAATAATGTAAAAACTGACAATGTTGTCACTGCCATCACTATTTGATCTATTATGGTGCTAGTTCTTAATTGTGTTTAATTTACCTACTGTTAAATTACAAATATATTCCAGAAAAATGAAAGAACAACCAAGTATGTATTTGAATCTCTGTTAATTTTGGCATCTTAATTGACACTAGTGACATTGACAAGTTCAAAATCAAGATCGACTCAATACAGCTAAAAATAGGTGTATGCGATTTTTTTGCAAGCCAGTGTACATCTGAATCAATTATCAAAATTAATTTTAATTGCTTTGTAACTACAGAAATTAGCTATAAAAACGTCGAAAATTATCTGCAAAATAGCAATAGCCATGAAATTAAGCCAAAAATTAAATTTCTAACGATTTATCTGTCAAGTTAGGTTATTTTATTTTTTATATCATATGTAATTTATGTTCAAATTACCAATTTAAATTAATAGATAATTGTGCATTAAAATAGAAATTAGAGATAAAAACTGATAAAAATAAATTAACCTCATTTGACAGATGTACCGTTACATTTTTGTTAATTATTTTGTCTCAATTCCATGGCTATCGCTATTTTTCAGGTGATTTTCGATATTTTCATAACTAATTTCTGCCGTTACAAAGCTTGCAAAATTAATTTTGGTTGTCGATGCTGATGTAGAATTTTATCCCTACAACTTTTATTTGAAGCTGTTTTACCTAAAATAATTAGGGAAGCAGGAAATTACGAAAGTCTGATTTTACATGTTAAATCTCTATATTCAGGTGTTCGAGTCACCACCCTGTATGGTATGTAATGAGCGGGAGTAAAAAGAATATTTCTGATTGCAACAATTATGAATATCAAAGGTTGCCTGGATATATTAAAATTAAATTTAAGGTGAAGTACCAAAAAATGGGCTCAGCAGAACAATTATAATTTTATGCAGGAGAACGAACTGACAAATAATTCGCGTCTTGTAAGTGAATGCCTATTGTATTATATCAAAAATAAGTTAAATCGTCCCCCATAGTCACCGGATTGAGCAAATGCTATAAAAGGCTTTTAATTTTGAATAAAAAGCAAAAATGAAATATATTGGGTTTATTCTATTTTTCTTAAAATGGACTGAACCAGAAACTATTGTCATAAGGATAGTTTTTGTAACACTGTGTAGTGTGTAGCACCCACTCAAATTATGACACCACTGTATATACCTAATATTTTATGCTATAGTAGTCAGTATCGTAAATATCGAAACGATCATAAAATTTAATAATCATACAAGAATTTCTATGAAATCAAGATGTCAATTGTATGATGTCAGTAGTTTATTTTGTATTATGAGATAATATTGGCACTTGTAATAGGAAAAATATAGGTATCTATATATAATTCTCAGAGAAAATTTCACAAAAATCTATTGCTAAAACATTCGCAGTATCAGTCAGGAATAGGGTCATGCACCATAACAGAAAATTGTGTAAAATGTTAGGTATATTGAAAGTAGATAAGAAAAATCATGATTAAGACAAACAATTTTTTTTTAAATGTAAGTATTTGAAATATTTGAGATTTTAAGCATTTCACAACTATTGTTATCTTTCTCGCGCAGCATACTACAAGAACTGGTGCGAGAAAGATAACTATAGGTTTCGTTAAAAATCAAGTGTAGATAAACTAAAAACAATTATGACTTTTTAATACTACGAATTGCTTCAAAATTAAAAAAACTTTCATTTAAAATAATTAAAAAAATCTGATGTGGCCAGCACATTACCTTTCCGCCAGTTCTATGTATTTTGTACAAATGTCGTACAGGAAGTTCCTTGCAAAAGATTCTATTTCTTGTACATTACTTTAAAGCAGTTGTAAGTATTTTATACAAATTCCATACAGAAAGTTTCTAGCAAAAGATCCTATATTTCCAGATTCAAATAATTTTTGGTATGCTACTCAAGTAATTATTCAATTCATATGAATTGCCAGACCTCTTGCTTATCGAGCGTCAAACTTTCCTAATCGTGAAGTATTAGTATTTTTACCTCCCGCTACCCTTGGTAAGGGAGGTATAGGGATCGTGCTAAAAATCGAGATTTTGGTAAATGACCACGTTTTAAGGTCCCTAGAATCCAATTTTAACATTTTCACGATGATGTCTGTGTGTATGTGTGTGTGGATCCTCCACTTTAACTCAAATACTATAATTCAGAAAATTTTGAAACCTTGTATTTTGAATTTTTTCTGTAATGGAAAGAGCCCATTAGATTTTGGTGTAAATCGGATAACCGGAAATGGCACTTTACTAGAAGCTCAAAATAGTTTTTCTTCGAAAAATACTTTTAAATGTTATTTTTTCGACATTAATGTTATTATAAAAATTAAAGATTATTAAATTTTCTACAGATTTGCATTAATACTTTTTCTACATATTAATTATATAGATAAATTTATAAAATTATCTATAATTTAAATCCCGGAGCCTGCGCTTTAAACAAACAATACTTCTTGGCAGTTATTCAAATATATGTAACATGTAACTGACAGATAATTGTCACTGTCAAAGAACTAATCATTTCAAATTAATAATAGCAAGGTTTTAAAAAGAAAAATGTAAATAGAACAATAGGAAAGGAAATCAATACAGTTTCCAGCATATGTAAATATATAGGTATGTATTTAGATTAATAAAAATTAACGATACCGCGACAAGTTTAAGCTAATTCTCATTTTTGGATTAGTGAATTCTATTTTATCAAGGTATTTAAAATTTAATCTTCATTTTATTATCAAAAATGTATAGTTACTTGGATTAGATTACACTATATTTTAAGAAATAAACTGCCAAAATTAGAGTAAAATTCGCTAATCCAAAAATAAGTAACTAAATAAATAAATATATCATCACGGCTTATTACCCATTGCTAGGTGTGCCAATCTGCTTTGTACACAGATATCGGTAATGATAAAATATGTGCACCGTGCGCGGGCGCTTACCAGGCGTTACCTCATGGGCACTCATTGCTAGGGTTGAGAGTGCACCACAGGGGTCAATTTTGTGCCATTTAAAATTGGAAATATTTGGCGTTGGTCGGGATTGAACCCGGTTTCCCAGATTCGCGACATGACACTCAGGCACGCGGCTACGAGACCTCATGGGGTCTCAAAAATAAAGATTAGCTTAATCTTTTTTGTGACTCGGGCGGTACATGGCGGGAGGTATTGTGTTGGCCACACCAGATTTTTATTTTTGTATACTCGTATACCTATTACAATTTTTCCAGGCCTCTAATTAAAACAGTTTGAAAGAAATATTTGACATTTGTAACGACTAACGACACAAACACAAAAACTAAATGAAATTCCATCTTTCAAGAAATTCATTTATCCTTCAAATTGTGACAAAATTATTTTGTACCTAAAAATAAACACGTAGATTTGAGATAAATTTTTGATTTTGTTTGTCCTGTTATTTCAATACAAAGTAATAAGATTTAATTCTCACATTTATTAAAATACGAGGGTGATGAAACTATAACGTTACGAAATCAAACCAGAGAATTTTTAAAAAGGAAATCTTGAATGAAAGTACCTAATAGTTATTTATGTATTAAGGGCATAATCAAAAGATTGTAGCACGGGGGAATGTTTAAAGCTCGACGCGTAGCGGAGAGTTTTAATTTTCCCGAGTGCTATAATCTTGATTATGCCCGTGGTACATACAACATTTAATTTTATTTTGGTTCTCGAAATTCAAGGATTCAATAGGTATATATTCGGTATCGTTGTGCTGACGTTGTGAGTTTTAGGTATGCTTTGGTTTCTAGCTATATTGTTTGTTTATAACCAATTTTAATTGAGTGTCAAATGAAAATGGAAGATTTCGATTATTCAAAAGAAATATCGGATGAATTCGGCGCTGCACAGGGCAAGTTGAATCCACAGAAATCAAAAGACGTATACGAGAAAGGAAATGAGTTTTTCGAGTAACGGTATTCAAAAATTGTGATTCTTCGAATTTATTGTGTTGTCTGACATTTGTCTACAAACCACGATTTTGACGTTTGAATAGCTGTTACTTGGCAACTTTATGGCCCTCGGGCGATAAAAGCTAAATTGCACTCGCTTTTGAGGGCGAATAAACAAGTTTATGATTACAAAATAAAATAAAATAATTTTAAATATTTCTGGTATGTACGTATGCCTAAAATGAAGTAAATTCTTTTTTTTTTGGGATAACCGTATTTGTACAAAATATAGTAAGTACAGTAATGTTCACTTATAACGAATCTCACGGGACTATCGAAAAAGGGTCCGTTATAAACGAAAACAATAGCACTGTTCTTATACAGTTCATACTTTGAAATTAATACGTTTTAATATTCATTAATATGACAGCAAAAAATTATAATCTCTCGATTTTGTTCCATGGCTATGTAGATAATATTTTCAATCACCCTCGTATTATTCAGATACATACGTGAATTGAAATTAAAAAGATAAAATGATCTCTCATTTTAAATTTCTGTGTAATTTTTTTGTGGTTTTGTCTTCGTTGTGAGTTCTCTACATGGTTATACAAGATACTGGTAAACCGAGAACCGAGGTAACAGTGTACAATTTTTGCTAATAAAAATATACGATTAAAACTTATACCATCTGGACTGCAAATGTTTGTATATTTCATAGACTTGCCATAGTAGAAAATTATAAAGTAGGCAACATGAATTTGTTGATATTTGAAATTTTATATTTCAAAAGTAAGTGCAATATTCACGGTACAGGATGTTTCAATTCTTCAGGAAAAAAATGAAATGATAGATAGTACATGATATAATAATCCGGAATAAAATTTTTTTTTTATAAAAAATCGTAAACTTAATTTACCCTAGGTGGATTTATGCAGTCTACTTTTTATTTTACTTTTTCTTCTTCTTTTCGCTTTTACTTTTACTTTAAGTTTGGTACTTTATGCATCTACTTTAAAGCATTCAATACACATGCGCAGATGTGATTTTTCTGGCATATATACCTTGTTCCATTTAAGCCATTCAGTATTGCAGAGCATAGGGAATAGTTTTGACCTCTCTGATTGGCTGAAATTGGAGACAAGATACAAGTTTACCCAATGTAATTTCGGCTATTTCAAGTTTGCGCTGTTGCCAGCTCCATCTACTGAATGGCTTAAATGGAACAGAGTATAGTCGCAAATGTAAATAGATAAATATCCTGTTAAAATGGACAAGAATGTAATAATTTGTGCATACAAAAATATTACATAGTAAGTAAATATACTAACCAGTTTCATTTAATACAGACGCTATACTTTTCCAAACATTAATTTTGGCCACTATATCCTTGAATAAAATATCTGTTTCAATATATAGGTGGGGATATTTATGAATTAAATCTTATAATATACAATCTTGTTCTTTACTGATTTTCCGTTTGTATAACCTAAAACCTACTCACAAAAACAAATACACAACACGCTGATGTTTGTGAAGTGGAGCTCATTTGCAGGTTTGATATTCTTTTACTTTAACGGTCTTAAGTTGAAAGTTGGTCAACTTAAGGTGCATTCACAAATGAAAATTAGGTTTAGATTTATGGTTTATACATTCGATTTAAAGACTTTGGCCGCATATTACGTAATGACTCCATTCACATTTCAAAATTTAGGGTCTCTAAATCCAAAACATAAAGCTAAACATTGCAAGGTCCAAACTTTAGGTTTATGATTTAGTTTGACGTCACAAACTTCACCAATGATAACGAGTCTGAAGTGATATAGATATATACACCCATTTTTATTTATTATCCACTTGGAGGATTCGGCTTTTTAAACGAATGCGAGAAGAACATGGAGACTGTCATAATTAAATAGCTGAACTCAAACCAATAATGCCAAGCGAATGACAGTTTTATGGCACACATGTGTCTTGTTGAGTACTGCTCTACCGATATTTTAATCTTGTTTTTGAAGCATTTACCTAGATGTCTGTACATATCATAACTAATTTTCAGGTAATTTAAACTTACATTTATGAATGTCTTACTTAAACCTAAACAAAAACCATAAACCTAATTTTCATTTGTCAATGCACCTTTAAGGTCTTAAAGTAAAATTAAAAGTGTTCACATAAAGCAGTACATATATTAACACACATTTAATTTTTATAAAGCAAAAGAAAAAGTAAAATAAAAAGTAGGCTGCATAAATCCAACTTTACATGAAGTATACATTTTTAGTGTCACTTGTTTCAACGAACATAATAATAAGACAATTAATTTGTTCATTTTTTCAACATTAGGTAACTGATTATATTATAAGTTAATTTAATTTAAATAGTGAACTAAAAATGTATACTTTAAGTAAAGTGTAATTAATTTTGTAAATAAAAAAAATTATTCCGGCTTAATTAGTATATAATGTAAAGTATTATCTACCATTTAATTGTTTTCCTTGAGTATTGAAACATCCTGTATGTATGAGCTTTGAGCTAGCATATGTAATAACTAACTACCACAAATTCTTTGCATATTCATCTTTCACTTGCTACAAAGAATAAATCTGCATGTATTTCCAAGCAAAACAAAAAGTAGGTTGAGTTCATTGCAAAAATAAGCACAGTCAACTACTATTCTGTTCTGTGAACCCACGCTCACTTGATTGAAAGACACCATGATGTCACGTAGAGAAATACAGCGAACGCGAACCTTGCTTTACATATGCAGAGTTTGCCTTCCTCGTAATTCATTTGAAGCTGTCGTGGCCCTGATGGAATGATAATTAGAAAGAATTTTCATGTGAAAGATTTTATTCATGAAACATTTATGACTGATTTGGTTCAAGGCTTGAGAAATTTAACTGAGAAACGTTATTGTGTTTTATTGTCTATATCAAGTATGTTGATGTGATTTATTTGACAGTGAATTATCACAATACGCCATTGAAATCAGGATGTTTCCATGGTCGATATATTTTTACAACTGAAAGAATTTTTTAAAGATAAGAATCTAGAGATGAAATAAATTAAGCGTAACGCAACGTTAAATAAAATAATGAGTAAGTGCGTTAAAAAATAGTGGACTAGCTAATTCTAATGAAATAGATTTATGAATTAATAGTTCATATTTTTAGCCTCCTCAATGCTCCTCAAATACCATATGACCTTTGCTAATTCATTCAACCATATTAAAATTAAAAAATTAAAATTGACCCCTGTGGTGCACTCTCCGCGCCAACAATGAGTGCCCGTGAGGTGACGCCTGGTAAACGCCCGCACGGTACAAATATGTCATCATTACTACCGATATCTGCGTACAAAGCAGGTTGGCACACCCAGCAATGGGTAATATGCCGTGATCACTAACTTTTTTCGAGAGGGAAGAAAAACTTAAAATAAACAAATTTTGTTTATTTGGTTGCAAAGATTTGCCGTCACTACTTTGATCAACAATACTATCATATTTTTTCTTCAAAATTATTATAAACCAATTTGTTTTTAGGCGGTAGTTAAAAACAATTAACTTCAAGGCTTTACAAGCTTCGGCCCGAGAAACTACGAGCAACTACTTCAGCAATTGGGATTTTCAAATAAGAAAACGCTAACTAGCGGGGAATATTAGAACTACAAACAGTGGTACACATTTGACATTTACATAAAACTACAACTATATGGCTACAAAAACTCTATTATACATACTTGAATTATAAATAAAAAATATTAATAAATGAGAAAATAATACGATAACTAAAGAAACACAAGTGGCAGCAATGCTATGTTTACAAATGTCAACAAAAAGTATACCATTGTTTAGTATAATCAGCGCCATCTCTCGATACTTGAATATCCCAATAGGATATTACTAACAGAGATGGAAAGTTTTCATCGAGGTTTGTATGCTATTTTATTCATAATCGAAAATTAAATAAGAATAATTGATATTTAAAGAATAATAATAACCTAACATAAGTAAACGAATAGTCTGAGATTGTTCATTTGTCACATGAACTGTCAGTTTGATTTCTAACCTTAAATTTTGATTTCATTAGTTTCTTTATCTTTATATATATAATGTAAAGAAGCTTTGTTTACATGTAAATATCTATCAATGATCTCTCAGCCCTAAAGTTGAAATGTGATGTGGCGTTTTCCCGCCTTACAAAGTATACCGTAACACTTTCCAACCTCAGCTATATTCACGCTATACTTTCCAATGGGGTATGTGACCAAATTTTTATTTTTACATAATATGATACTAGACAAAAAAAATACCCGGATTTTTTACATAGATTAATTATTCGTACTTTACGAGAAAATATTTATTAAAAATTTGGGGAAGGGATTTGTGACGTGACAGTGGTAGAAGCGTGAAAAAAGACGGTTAGACTGGGAGGGTAAGAGATAGTTATAGCCAGATGTGACCATGCCACACTCTGCGACACCTACTACAATAAAAACGCGACGCTGATAGGCTGATTTACAACTGTCTCTTTCCTTCCCGCAGCCTATCTGTCTTCGTCCACGGTTCTAACATACTTACGGCATATATCCCTTCTTCAAAACATTTAATTGTTAATAACAAGGTTATTACAAATTAATATTCAGTTTTTATTGTTATAATAAGACGCTACAGTGGTTAGTTTTTATATTTGATGACATATACATTGAAATTCGAATATGGTCACATACCCCATTCGAGGCGGAAAATAATATAATATTTCTTAGGTTATTATTATTTAAATATCAATTTCATTTTTTATTACAGATTGTGAATAAAATAGTATACAAACCTCGGCGAAAAGTTTCATTGTCTCGGGCTTGGTTAGCTATCTTCGCCCTTGACAATGAAACAATTTCCACCTCGGTTAGTAATATTCTATTACTAACGCCTCTTGCCTCTTGTAATGTACATAACTATTGATATTATGTAGGTATTTTATCATTTATAAAAGTTCAACAAAAAATATCCTATGTAGAATATTTTTAAAAAAGATTTCAGAACTTGTTTTTCTAAATTAAATAAGAAAAATTGAATTCGTTTGTATTAATTTTTGTTCAAATTTATTTTAATGTTTACTAATATATATGATCATTAAATTATGTTCTATAAATAAAATTGAAACCTTTTTAGCAGCTTGTTACTCTTGTTAGTATAAATGGTATAACTTCCGCTTTTGGATCGCTAATGAAATCAAATAAGAGCGCTGCGTTTAAAAACATTAACTGTACATGTTCATGTTCAGAGCAAAAAAATTCAAAGCAATTTACTAAATAACGTTGACCGTTGACTGAAATACTTACCAAGTTAATGGCGAAAGATGAGGATTTAATATTTGATTCATTTGCTCAATGTTTATTTTTAAGTTTATTGTCTGCTAATGTCATATTTAAACTTACTAGAATATTTATTTATAGAGTTTATATCATTTCTGTTATTTATTCTTAAATTAAAAGTGTACACTATACACATAAATATCCATGACTGCTATAACGATAAATTATCGAATATAGAAGAAAAATATCATTTTGAGAACATTTTCTAACCTTCATTGTAGGGACTGTCTTAGCGTTAGCCAATAAAATACATTGAACATATAAAAGTTTATCTTTTACATATTCGTTCCAAATTTTATGGACTGTTTTTAATAACAATTTGCCATGTGGATACAGTGGCTCGTATCAAAAGTTTACAAGAATACAAAATTAAAGCTCGTAATTTTTTATACATAAAAAGGTTTTTGCATTTTTTGTACCTAGGATGAACTTTTAAAGAGATATGTTAAAAAATTGTTAACCAGAATAACAATTTATGATAGAAATTTAAATTACTCAACACATTAACAATATATTAGGTATTTAATACTTATTATAATACGTTTTACTATTTATATCAGTTTACAGTGTCGGCCCTAGATTTTTGAGCGCCCCAGGCGAAAATTGTAAACTGCGCCCCGCATTTATTAAAATTTTGTTTAGATTATACAGGTACAAAAATTAGAAAAGACGCAAACAATCACATAATCTTATCTTAATCTGAATGAATTTTTTTTAAAAATATTTTGGATATTTAATAACAGATAATTTTATTTCTGTTGGGTTCTACAGAGTCGCTTTATTTTTGTCTAATACCATATACAGGATTAGTCACGGGAGAGTTACTTTCAAAGTCCGCTTGTTTTCAACCCGAAATACAATTTACGACAGCGTCTAGCTTCCTCTCTTAGGCCCGGTATTTTCACTTCCGAATAAAGTTTCGAATAGGTATTCGTTAAATAAATTTATTCTATATATTTATCCAACGAATAATTCCATTGCGTCTTTTCACACATTTTACACAAACAAATATCTGTCGAATAACTTTACCGTTTGTGATTTGGTAGGCTTGCAGAGTGAATTTGTGTCAGTAGAGAAGGATGGAGTTTGGCGTAGCCACGTTAAGCAGACAAGGATGAAATGTGTCAACTACTTTTGAATCTATAGTTGTCAAAATTTGGTTTGATATCTTTAATGTCAATGTCATCTATATTCTGCATTTCTAGCCCCGGGAGACTGTAATTTAACAAGTATACCATCTAATGCAGCACTCATATGTGGTAAACGAGATATGTATATTGTAAAATTGTCCTTGTACTTTTTGTATATTTCTTTCAGTTCAAAGTAAATGTTTGTCAATGTATTCAACAAAAGCATCCAAAATTCGAACATATTTTGCGTCAAATGACAGGATCTTTATATTGATTTACCTATTCACTGTTTCAGATCAAATGCGATCCCCAATTTGTGATACTAAATTGTTTTCATAATCGGAATCTGTCAAAAATTATTTCATGTATGTGGTTATGTCGCTGTCTGATGGTGTGTGATCGATTTCTCACGTTATTTATTAATTCATACTTGAAAATATCATCATAATATTTAATATATCCATTTTGTTAATAAATCTGCACTATGTGGAAATGTAATGAACTTACGAATAAACGGTTATTCGCTACCCAAGTACCGAATAATTTATTCCGCGATTAACACATGTTATTCTTTCGAATAACTTTATTTGCAAGTGAAAAGACAACAAAAATATTTATCCGAAGGATAAATTTATCTAAACCTTTATTCGCAAGTGAAAATACCGGCCCTTAAAAAAATAGAATATTTAATTCACGATTGCTTTGCATGTCTAGTGATGGTTCTGTCATTTTGACATTAAACAATTAAATATGGTCTGTTGTCATTAGTATTTTGGGTTGCAAACAAACGGACTTTCAAAATAACTCTTCCATGACTTACCCTGTATATAGGGAAAGAATGAAAGAAAAAATATTTCTCATTGTAGATATGTCTCGATACAAAAACTTTTCGTTATTTTGCAATTCGTAAAATCTAATTTAACTCTTCATCCTAGGTAAAAAAATATAAGAATCTCGTTTTGTATAAAATTTCGATACGGATCACCGTTTTCAAGAAAAGTGTCAAAAACCAAAATATGTCGCCTTTTTCCAAATGGACCTTTTCAATTTAACGGTTATCTCTTTCTATCGCTGCAAATAGTAAGAAAATGGCGCGAACAACTGCCAGTTGGGCTGTCAAACGAAACGTCAAAAATATTGCAGTCATTAAAATACCTGTACTCTCAGTGAAAATTTGCATCGTTAGACATTTTAACTTCAAAAAAATGGTCGGCTCCGGTGGCTCAATGGTTAGAGCAACGGCTCGTAGTCATGAGTACGCTAGGGATTCTGGGTTTGAATCCCACTAAGGCATGGATGTTTGTATATGTAAACCTCTCTGTAATTGGGATTTAATCCTGTTGAGAGGTTTTTTTTTTAGAAAAAGCATTTGTAACTTATTTCGATAAGATTTTTTAAAGTTATCTGTGATATTCACACATTTTACGTCTGAATTTTTTAGAAACAAACGCCATAGATCTCAGTTGTTCTTACTATGCGCAGATCCCCTTTGCGCATAACTTCTATCTCTTTAAATTGAAATTGGCGAGAGGCTGTTGCATCAGTGTATTTTTCTGTACAGGATTCCGTATAAAAGCTTTTTTCTACAGTCTAAATACAAAGTAGCCTCTAGAGCGACAAAGTAGAAAAACGCTCGCTCCTCAAATTTCTAATTATACAATGTTGAGAAATGTTACTTGGCTACATTCTTAATGGAAACATTTACTCAGGAATTAATGACACTGTGTTACACATTACCCACTTAACAAGTCAATCTGACATATAACTGCTCTGTCGGTATGTTACATAACCAAACAAAATGTCGCACTGCTGTGAAAATAAAATAGGGCATTCATTTACAAAAACGAAAGTATAAAATGCTTAGATTAGATTGAAGCAATAGCTCAAGAAGAATGGAAAATACCGATAAGTAAAAATAAATAAAAAATAAATTTTTGTTAGGACCCCATTGCGGCGACTGTAGAAAAAATCATGTGTGTGCTTCGAGCGCAAATGGACATTGTCGATTTCGAGAGAATGCCTCGCTCCTGGGTCGCGCGGCAACAACCTCTCAATCGACAATGTCCCATTTTGCGCTATTAATACACAAATATCTATTGTTGCAATTTTTTTTTATGTTGGGGGTATTTTTCAGTAGTTTTCCTGAGCAATAATTGCTTCTTCAGTATAATGTAAAAAAATATAAATAGGATTTAATTAATATAAGTTTGCAGTAACTGGAATTGTCAGCATTATGATTAAAGCTACATATTCGACGAGTCAATAAACTTTAATTTATTTTGCTCAAAAAATGCCCTACAATCAATTTCGCCCCAGGCGGTCGCCTGGCTTGCCTGTAACTTGGGCCGGCCCTGACAGTTTACATACGTCGTGACATCGAAAGAAGTAAATTATTGATGATTTTTGAATAATATTTCTCAGCGCTTTCCTTTAAATTCATTGGAATAAAAGATATAAAAATAAGAACTGTATATGCATACTCTCGTAAGTTAAAACTATCAAGGATTATTGATAAGCTTATTTTTGAAGCACACCACGCTAAAACTTTACCCACTACAAGCAAAACTTTAAAGACAGATAACACATTTATACCACGCGGCATTACAAATCAAAGTTTCAAATGTATAGTTACTTTGAAGACAACTTCCATCGTTCAATCTTATTCCCATTTACAACTATTGTAAAGTGAAATGTTAAATTCGACTTGCAACATGTGTGACGCGAGTGATACGTTGTAGATTTCGCTAGCACGGCAGAACTCCTACGTCGTGTTAATATCATAATGGTTGATAACGTCATCGCGAATTGCTCGCGTGCTGCACGTCTATTCACTGTTCGCTTCTAACCCCGATGCGTGCTCTATGCCGTGTTTGCCTTCATTTGCAGAATGGAATTATAGCAAAATTAACACACAGCTCAGCCAGCTGGAATTACGAGGTATAATTTATGCGAGATGAAGTAATTCAATGCTAATGTATGAGTATGTTTCATATGATCATATGGGTAATATTTCATATCTCTATTACTATGTCATTAAGCAGTGGAATTAAGCATAAGATTTTTTTTAACACTAAATAAATACATACATATATCATTACGCCCCGTATCCATTACTTACTACATTAATGAGTATGACATTTTGCTTAGTGCAGTTGTGATATTACTTTTTATCTTATGAGCACTCGTAACATTTATGGAAAATACGTAACGATAATTTTCTAAGTATATCTTATAATAATAATTTCCAACCGTTCAAATATCATATGTAAATAATTGCGCATGTCGGTAAAGATAATACTGGATAACTGGATTCGTACCTATTGGGATTTTCAAGTATCAAGAGATGGCGCTGATCGCATTAAACAATGGTACACTTTTTGTTGACATTTGTCAGCGTAGCATTGCTGTCAATTGAGTTTCTTTAGTTTTCTTAATATTTTTTTCATTAATTAGTATTTTTTATTTATAATTTATGTATGTATAATAGAGTTTTTGTAGTCATATGGTTGTAGTTTCATGTACATGTCAAATGTGTACCACTGTTTGTAGTTCTAATATTCGCCGATAGTTAGCGTTTTCTTATTTGAAAATCCCAATACTCTATCCGTTTTAACTATAGACTAGATGGCGTTTCGAGCGCAGCCGTTTTTACATGTATTAAATAAAAAATTCAAATTTTGGCGCCATTCCTGGATTTAAAAAAAATTCTTTTTAATTGAATTTTTTTCAGTAATTTTGTCTTGTACGTACATGTGCTAATCTATTTTGTGTTTTTATGTATATACTTATAATCTCCGTACCTTTCTCTACATTTCGGCGAAAGGGGCATGCATAAATGAAAACCACATTATTCAAATAAATTTTAAAGAAAACAACGTAAAATAAAAATATAATTCACCTTTGAAATATAAATATTTACACTCTAACATATATACATTATAATGTATAAACTATATACACCGTTAAATATGAACAAAATAATGTTCTAAACAAATTTCTTTATTCCTGAGGTGATGCGAATGACCCTTTTTCCTCATGTTCTTTTATAGCTTTTCGAATATTACATCGTCCTATGCCCAGTTCTGATGCCACAATTTTGACATTTCTAATTTGGAATATGCATTCGTGGTACGATATGTGCAGTATAAATTAAACGCCACTTTTTTTGCCCGCTTCGGAGGGCCTTTCCTTTTGGATATTTTAAAACATTGGCAGAGCCAGGTTCAGGATTTTTATCCATAATATTAACGAAGAGAACAATAACAAAACTAACGAACTACTAACTAAAAACTAAGAAAACGCGCACTATGAAAACTATGTAATATGAAATATAACGACAAAACACTATGAAAATTATATAAACGAAAAAAACAAACAAACCGAACTAAACAGAAATTGATAATATGTAATAAATCGTGTTAACTTTGTTGACATTTATATATTTTATGCCAGACGGCAAAATAATTGATACAGTTGTCAAGCAAATTTAAATTTCGCGTCAATTATCACAGAGCTAGAATCTTAAGCCCTATCTCACCCAACGCTCTAGTTAAAACGGATAGAGTATAGATTTTTAAGAACAAACCGGTCTCTTAACATATGAAGATTCCCACATGGCCGCTGTTTATTTATTTATTTATTTATTTATTGAAAATCAATCCTATAGGATAAAAATCCCAGTTACAGGACGATTATAAAGAGGTACAAAATATAATATGATGCGTTGGCATAAATATAAATACATATTAGAATACAATAAAAAAATACGATGATGAACAGAGCAAACAGTATACTAAACAATCAATTTAAATATCGAAAAATTGCAGAAGTGATATTTTAAATTTACGTAATGAATCAGCATAAATATCGGACTGAAGGTTGACATTATTAAATAAATTGCAAATTTGTCGAATAGGACATTTTAATTCATAATTTGCCCGCACTGTTCTTAAATTGAAAGTCAACTTGGTTCGTGAATTTAATCTAGGAACGTTGAAAGAAATACTAGATAAAATAACACTATCGTTAACTTGACCAATTTATATAAAAATGTAATGGAATGTATTTTCCTCCTTATCGATAAAGAATTGATATTAAAATAATGAAGCAACATATAATCGCAATCGAAATTAGGATATTGGTCTTTATAATGACTACGTTTACACGTTTGAGAAAAATTTACTTTGACTTGACTTTGAAAAGGCGACTTATGAAAAGTCAATTTAATGGTGCGTTTACACATAATGTCAAATATACTTCACTTTACGTTTGTTACTTGTCCTTCACTCAACTTTGACTTTGACAGCAAAGTAAAGTTTGGTTATAATACGTGTGATGTAAGTTACTTATTTAACTATTATCATATAATCATAAAAAGAATTATTTATTTATAGAAAAAATGGATAGTAAACTACAGTTACTAAATTTAAGCGCGATATTTTTAAATAATATAACTATGCAGCAACAATATTGGATGCGAAGAAGATTAAAAAATAATCGCACAAAATATTTTAAAATTCAAGAATATTTTAAATTCAGATATAAAACACAAAATTGTGTAATTAAATATCTAGGAATTTGTGGATGAAAACTAGATGTCACTGTTAGTAAAGTAAAGTTAGAGTGCCTTCAATGAGAGTGATGACATACGATTGTGGCCGCCATATTTGTTCCAATTTAACATGCATAGAATACAAGCATAACACGAAAATATTTTATTACAAACATATTACTTGAAATTAATATATATTTTATTTAAAAATTTATAGTATACACATATTTCAAAATTTTAAAAATATATAGACCCATGAAATGCATGTAAAATCATTATATTTAAATAAAAAGAAAACTTACCGTCAGAAGAGACTTCATGCGTAAGATGAAATATTTCATTTCAAATCATTTGCATACAAAATTAGTATTTAATTTAAAAGGAAGAGCATTAATAAACAAAATAAACCAATAAATTTTACATGAACAAAAAAAATAGCATATTATGTTATTAGGAGTAGAAAGCGATCTTTTTGTGTTGAACCCAGCTATTGCGGCCGAGGCGCTAGCCGAGGCTAGGCAAGCTGGGTAAAACACAAAAAGGGCGTTCTACTCCGAATGACATATACTATTTTTTCTTCAAGTGTTTCAAATAATTTTATGACATTTTTTTTGGAACTTTTTAATTGTAGTATTTGCAATTTCAGCCAAAACTGGCTGTGTACACTACAAAACAAAAACGATACAACTATCAGATAACAATTTTCAATATAATGTGTGTTGCTGTGACAACTGCCGCCGCCAGCGATGAACTAAGACACTAACATTTTTTTACTAGTGCAACAATAACAACATTTTTGTACTAGTAAGACAATGAATAACTTCTATAGTGTGTGTACAGTAGCATAATATGAATATTATAATACGCTTGAAGAAAATATAATTTATTGTAGGTATCAAAAATGAGTTCATCAAGTATATTGAAATATAGGAAAAATGGTTCTTACTGTAAAAATATATTTATAAAAAGGTTACAATAACAAAAAAAACTCAAATTACAAAGTGGAAGACATTAATGATTTACTAGCATGTAATATTTTCTTACGTTCTAGTTTTTTGCTTGCAATTTTCAGCCTAAATAAAACAAATCGTTTTATTATTTTTTGTTTTAAATTATCTTCTTTTCACCGGCGACCTTCTTCTCTTCGTCGGTACAGTAAAACTAAATATTGTGGGAATCGCATTATGTTTTAGAATCCTCTTGCCATCTTCTCTCGTCTTTTCCCACATCTCAGGTGCAAAGTGGATCTATAAGTCGAATATTATTATTAGTAAAAAAATTAATAAAACATGAATACACTTTTAATTAAATTTTACTTACTTCACAAAGTCGAGACGAATTAGTTGGTGTCCAACCCTCTCGTTTCACTTTAGCTGCCCATGTTTTTCTGCGATCCGGATCCGTAGGAAATGCTTTCATAAGAAATCCTTTCTCTGACCGATTGGAGCAACCAAAGGCACAGCAGCCAACCATCTATACAAAAAACATTCATTATAATGAAATAATATAACAATTACAAGTAAATCAAATCATTTGCATATTCCATTAAAATTTGTTCTGCGAAATATACTTGTTCACAGTTGTGTACAAAATACACTGCCCATTTATTTATTTATTTATTTCGGGTTTGTACGAACCCTCTAAGTGGGAGATGCGTGATTTTATGTATGTATGTATTTATTAAAAATATTAACGAATTATTTTGTTGTCAACAATAATTAATTTGAAGTATTCTTTAAATGAAATATAAATGTCAAACCGAAATAATGACAGCAGCAAAGATTGGTTATGTCTTACAATTTGGTTTCAATTGGATATAATTCATTTGATAAATACTTAAATAAATTTGCAACTGGCTATTATCGTGTACAAAACTTTACATTCTATTTATTTATTACATAAAATTGGCTTATATTACTTACCTCGTTATTAAATAATCTTCGATGCAGTCACTTATCACAAATTGTGTCCTTATATGCACTTAAACTGCACTAAAACTACCATGTACATAAAAACTAAGGTGTAGTAATTAATATTAAAAGAAATTAAACACTAATAATTACATAAATTCAATATAAACTATCAAACAAACACGAACTCCTATACAAAGCAAGCTAAACCATGAACAGAATGGAACAAATATGGCGGTCATTGCTGTAGCCAATGAAAATGAAGACCACCATTGGCATCACTCTTATTGAAGGCACTCTAAGTAAAGTATGTTTCGTTCGTTGGTTCACACGACTTTTTAAAAGTCACTTATATGAGTCAAGTCTATTTTATTTTGGACTTGACTTTAGGAAGAAAAGTAATAGGCGAGAGTGTTTACACAACGGCAAAAGTCGTCTTTTGAAAGTCAAAGTCAAGTCAAAGTACTTTTTTGCTATACGTGTAAACATAGTTAATGACAAAATTTTATAACGTTAATATGAGGTTTTTATTTTCATTTTTTAAATCCTGATCAAAACGAATATAAATTTTCTAATTTGAAGTAATTTCATTTTGACTTTTGACGTTTTGACACATGAAAATGATTCTTTTCTATTTTATTTATGAAAAGTAAGCTGAAATAAGGTCTTTGTCACGTTAGTTGTTAGATGATTAAGGTAGAATTATCAAGGTCAGATATGACCGTGAGGCAGGAATTAGCATTTCCGCGAGATGTTTATTCAAAATCGAGTAGTAATATGTTCGTTTCCAATCTTTAAAATAATTGGGAAGTGAGTCATTGGCCGTATTTATTTGGTACTTTTCGTGCACTGCATAGTCAACGGAACGCCCGAATATTCAAAACCAGAATATTAAAACCAGAATCGCGCATTGTACGAAAGCGTATCAAGTCTAACCAAACCCAACCAAACCTAATCTAACTTACATTGACATCTGCTTGGCCACACCAATGTATTCGGTTTTTGAATGGTTCGGGCGAAGTGCTTTCTGGCGATGCGCGATTCTGTTTTTGAATATGGATCTATTAAATTTTAATGACTCTGTGACGTCATTTTAGATACGCCATCTAGCAGAATTTTTTCTGTATCAATGGGTTGGTGACAATATATACCTATAAATTACCAAGAAAACGACAAAAAAATTAAATAATATTTTCTGTATTATAAACCAGAAATTTATTTAATAATAAAATATATGTCATGTAAAATTTATGTTTTATCAGAGATTATAATATTGGATCTTAAGCAAATCATTTGATATTGACACCTATGCTATTAACGGTCACTTTTCGATTGTTTTGGTATCATAAGTTTGGAAGTTTGAAGTGCAGATAAAAATAAGAAAACTATATCGTAAATAGTGGCCGCGTGCCTGAGTGTCTGGTCGCGAATCTGGGGAACCGGGTTCGATCCCGACCGACGCCAAATATTTCAAATTTTAAATGGCACAAAATTGACCCCTGTGATGCACTCTCCACGCCAGCAATGAGTGCCCGTGAGGTGACGCCTGGTAAACGCCCGCACGGTACAAATATGTCATCATCATTACCGATATCTGCGTACAAAGCAGATTGGCACACCCAGCAATGGGTAATATGCCGTGATGATATATTTATTTATTTATTTATATCGTAAATATTGTTCCACATGTAGTAGTAGGTCCATAATTACAATTGTAATTGTATATAACCTTCTTTATAAAACTAATAGACCAATTCTGAACAAAACTGTAAGTTTTACGTCTTAAAAAACTGACAAAAACGCATCTATTTTATTTTGTTCATTATTTACAGATCTGTAAGATGCACGGTTTGTTCAGAATAGTGCCATTATATTATCTTTTCTGATTTCCATATGTTCTTCCCTTCTTTTTAAAGTGTTCATTGCATATATTATACCTAAATTTATTCGGATTTCTTATTTTGTTGTACTCGTACATGTATTTGTTGCCATATTTTAAATTTAAATGTTCTCCACCTTATCGCCTACCTGCACTAAAAGTCAACTGCGCACTATGCACATCTCACTTTTATTAATATGTCTATCTTTTAATACAATAGGTCCATTCGAGATTTGAATGATTCTGTGTATGCATATTCTGGTTTCGAACATTCTGGTTTTGAATATTCGGACGTTGAAGAAATTTCTCTTTTCGAGTACCTTGGTAGGTTAATTGTTTTTAGTTGGCATAATTTAAGTAACCCAGAACTGATCTTGAACTGACCCAACTCACCCAGCAAATTTACTGGGTTATTAGATCCAACCCATCTACTATCTATATCTAAACAGTTGCGTTCTTTATTTATTTCTTAAAATAATAGATGTGGATTGAATGTGGAGTGGCTTGTATACAAATGTAATCAAGTTCAAAAAATCTGATGTGGCCAGCACATTACCTTCCGTCAGTTCTATGTATTTTGTACAAATTTCATAAAGAAAAGTTCCTTGCTAAATTAAATATTCTATTTCTTGTACATTACCTTCCGGCAGTTGCATGTATTTTATGCAAATTTCATACAGAAAATTATTATTTTGTGACGTTTCCTATATACAGTGTAATGTATCTGCAGAAATAAAAGATTTATTATTATTATTATTATTATTATTATTATTATTATTATTATTATTTCTTGTACATTACCTTAAAGCAGTTGTATGTATTTTATACAAATTCCATACAGAAAGCAAAAGATCCTATACCTATTTCCAGTAAAATTATGACAAACACACTATGTCAATTTCAATTGACACTGACATCTTTCAATCAAAATTTTCTTAATATAGTAGCTGTTTTCACAGCTATGGCTACTTTATGAAATTTAATTTCTTTATAATTTTTTAACTCTATATCCATTTAATATTAGGTATAAAATGCAATCAAATCGTATAGAAAATAAAATATTCTTTAATATTTATAATAACATTAAATGTGAAAAAATGATATTTAACATAGTTTTTTCAAGAAAAACTGTTAAAATCTTCAAATGAGGGTACTTCCGGTTGTCCAATTGTACCCAAAATCTAATTAGCTCTTCGCATGGATGTAACGAAGAGAAATACGGAAGAATTATAATTTTTAGAATTGTAGTATGGAAGTTATCGTAGACGAAAATTTTGTTACACACACACACACACACACACGGACACACATACATACATACACACACACACACATACAGACATCATCGTAAAAATAGTAAAATCGTATTCTAGGGACCCTAAAACGTGCTTATTCATCAAAAACTCACCACCGAATTTTTTGACCAAAGACAATACCTTCCTTACCTAAAGGTGACGGAAGGTAAAAAGACAATTATACTCGTATACCTCGTCAAGCAATTGTTTGAACAAATGAATTAAATCCTACGTTTCAATATTAATCGTTCCTACTGTGAATTTTTTTGCGTTTCACGTAAATATAGCTTCCGTTCAGTGTACAATACGTGTCTATGTCTATGAAAGTTGAAAATTGCTTGAAACCATTCAAATAGGGAAAAGGACCGCAGTTGGATAGTAAAACTCTTATCCAAGATATTAAGCTTGGTTTAACAATAAATGCTCAATACTGAACTGAGCATCTGACAACAGGTACATTTACATTTTGGCGTTGCCAGGTGCTCAGTTCAGTAATTAGCGTTTATTGTTACAGCAAGCTGGACAAAAATTCAGGCTACCTATTCCTTGTTCCATATAAGCCATTCAGTATTGCAGAGAATAGGGAATAGTTTTGACCTCTTTGATTGGCTGAAATTGGAAGCAAGAGACAAGTTTACTCAATGTAATTTCGGCTACTTGAAACTGGCGCTGATGCTGAATGGCTTAAATGGAACAGAGTATATATCAATTTCCAGCCGCTAAGATGTTATTGCCATTATGACAAATCAAATTGTGAAAAAAACTGATCACTCAACTAACAGAATCCTTTAATATTTTGTCATGTTGTGGAAAAGTACGCTAAGTATTAAGTTTCGAATATTTCGTTATAGAATTATAATGTAATAAGTAAGAAATAACTTTCTTCTATTAATGAATTATTCTATTAATAGGAAGTAATGATGAAGCCGGTAAATAGTTATAAAATTTCTGTGCGTGGGTAAGAACTTTATTTATGATTCCATGTTTTATATGCCTTTCAATCATGAGTTTTATATTTTATTTAATATTAGATTTACATTCATAATGTCAAGTTGAATCGATAATACATCAAATTATAGCACCGAAATAAATATTCATTTACGGGATATATCGTTTCGATTCATTTTTGGTTTCTAGAGGGAATTTAAATATTAATAATGAAATCCACCTTTAGTTACTAAATATATTTTATATGAAATATACATGTTTTGCCGAATATAAATATCATCGTATTTACTTTTAAAGCACGTAGTTAACGTAAAATATTGCAATTTATTGATTCTGAATAACTATAAATATAATGTAGCAATAATAGAAATATCGTACCAGACTTATTTTTATACACAGTGTTCCAATATTAAACATCCGAACTCAAAATGTAAATAAAGAACTTAAAAACAAGTGGACAAAAAAATTTCAACAAGTTAATTACCTGTCATTTGAAAATAAGTTTGTTAGAACTTATTTAATCAATTTTTTAAAGTATAATTGAGAGTAAAAATATAGAATTAACTAGTGTGAATTTTCGATTCATAATTTATAATTAGCCAGCTTTGACAATTTTTGTCAGTATGAAATTAAATTTACCAGAACTTAATTTAACAGCTTTGACAATTTTCCTCCATAAATTAGTTTGAAAGTATTCCAAAATAAGATTGGGTGCGGGTGGGAGCTTTTAAGAAGTATGTAGAAGGAAACTTGGTGAAGTGTATTATTCTTGAAAAGGACAACTTTGAAAAAACATACTTGAAAAAAAATTGTGAACGTTAAATTGTCTTATTTTCATTAGCATGACTCTTGTACACTACCACATTATAATATACAGGTGTCCCATAACTTCAGGTACATATTAGAAGGGCATATAGTTCTTAATGTCCTGATTACGGAACAAAAAGAATTTTTTCAAAATTCAAAAATTAGTTTTTGAGGTTTTGAAGGAAACAGTTTTGGGAGACTGGCTGAATAGGTAGTTTTAATATTAAATATTACGTTGTATTATATCTAATTAATAAGAAATGTTTGCATAATACAATCATTTCATTAGGTTTCTAGTAGCCGGCCACATAAATTGTGTTTCTCATAACAGTTTTGATATTGCTCTTCTGATTATTGTTACAAATATGAATGATTACAGTAACAGTGAGTTAGTGGATATGTTGCTAATGTATGGCGAAGCAGGGCAAAACTGTAGATTAGCTCAGCGTTATTACGCTGAAGGTTTCCCAGGACGACGGCATCCGAATTCTCGCATATTTGTAAGCCTTACTCAACGCCTTCGCGACACTGGTTCTTTGCAACCTAATCGGGGAAGAGACGGCGGTGCTCATCGGAGACCAGTAAATGTTGAAAATGCTGTCTTAGATTTGGTACGCAATGACCCAACAATCAGCATAAGGAGAATATCTCGTCAACTACCAGGTGTACCACGAATGACAATTTGGAGAATTTTAAGGAATAATAATTTACATCCTTATCATTTTCAACGGGTCCATGCGTTAATTGAACCCGATCATTACTCTCGAGTAAGGTTTTGTGAATGGCTTCTAAACCAACATGCTCAGGATGGCAATTTTACGTTAAAAGTAATATTTTCCGACGAAGTGATATTTACTCGTGATGGTATACATAATATTCATAACTGTCACTACTGGGCCGAAGAAAATCCATATGCTGCTGTCAGGAGTCATTTTCAGCACAGATTTTCACTAAATGTTTGGGCTGGGATGGTAAACGGATCGTTACTGGGACCATACATACGAGTACTTTCTAACAGAATGTCTGGGAATGATTATTTACAATTTTTGCAGAATAATTTGCCTGAATTATTAGAAGATATTCCTCTTAATGTACGTCCAAATGCATGGTTTATGCATGACGGTGCGCCGCCACATTTTGCTAGAAATGTCAGACATCACCTTGACAGAGTATTTGAGGACAGGTGGATTGGTCGAGGAGGTCCCGCGTCTTGGCCCCCTAGATCCCCGGATTTCAATCCGTTAGATTTTTATTTGTGGGGTAATTTTAAATCCCTCGTATATGATAATCAAGAGGCACCTGAAACCCTTGAAGAATTACGAAAACGAGTTGAAAATTGTGCTGAAAGAATTAGACAAGAGAATGCAATTCATCGGGCTTGTTCAATTTCTTTAATTCAACGTGCTGCATTATGTTTAGCTGTTAATGGAAATAATTTTGAACAGTTTTTGTAAAAATAAAGTAAATAATTTGTTTTTTTTTCATTACATACACATCTCCCAAACTTAATTGGTGTGACAAAGCTTTACGTAATTGCATAAATTAATTTCATTGTTAAATTATTTTATGTAATAGTTATAACTAATTTCACTATTCCAAATATTATAGTATCCAGGGGTACAAAAAATGTTCTTCTTAAGTGAACTACCCTTAATTATAGGAATTTTGAAAAAATTCTTTTTGTTCCATAATAAGGACATTAAGAACTATATGCCCTTCTAATATGTACCTGAAGTAAAAAGTCTCGATGGAATTTCCGTTAATACTCCACAAAGTTGCTCTTAAACTCATATAAAATGTTATAGTTGTGCGGTTTACAAAGTTCCAAAACATAACCTTTTAACAAGATTAGTTTAATATCCAATTACTGCGTAAACTTTCGTTTTTACATTCCCTCTATCCATTATATTATTTATATAGACACAAAAAATACATCTTCCTGTAAAAATCGGGGGAGCAGAGCAGATAACGGAAACAATTTGTCAGTGAAGGAAGGCGCTTGCTCCTGCTTCCTAGACGTCAGGTCCTTAATTCCAATCAGTCAGCCACATAACGTGCAGCATGTGGCTGGTTCCCATGCAAGAACAAAGAGTAATAGTAGTGCAGTTATGAAATGTAAAATGACAGAAAGGGAAAGTGGGCGAAGTGTTATTACAATTAAGAAGTTGATTTGACCTTAACTGTCATTTAACATTTAGCGCAATCGAGAGGAATTCTTGAAGTAATCATTTTGTTTATATTCTGTGAAACAAATTTATTTATTGATTATCTGTCATACACAAGCTATGAAATGAAGACGCAGTGTATTTTTTTTACGTAAGTGTTGTAGTGGAAACGCCAACTCAGTAAATATATCGGGAGTCTACTTTTTTATGGACCATAGAAAATACAATGGTAAAATTTTCATATGGCTGCCCTTATCATTTTACACAAAAGTGTAAAGACAAAATTTTCAGACTTAAATTTTGCACCAAATTAGCCTATTTATTTAATTGTTAATACATATTATACCACTGAGTTTAATCCATGATTACTGGTGAATAATTTAATGAAATCAATAATTATTATAACTTTATGACAGATGTCATCTCTCATCTGCCGAACTCAAGCTATACAATTGTTTAACATTTAATTCTATTTATTTATTTAATATCTGTCTTACAGAAAAACACCACACAGGACAGTTAAATAGTAAATATACAAATGTAAAGTACAGTCAATTACAAAATATAAACATACTATAGTATAAATCTCAGAATATGAAAAAGAAACGGTACATGAGAAAAATCAAATACTACTTAATAAGTACTGAGACGACATATTAACAAAACAAATCAATTTGGTTTACAGGATTGTTGTACTCTTTACACATATGTGCTATAGAAGATCTGGAGAAAATATTCGTTTAAGGTTTTGGGAGATAGAATTTCATTATTAATAAGTTTTTTAAAGAAGAAAAAGAAGATAACTTATTAAAAGAATTTTTTTTTAATCAAATCGTCGTAACGCATAGTTTGAGGAGGTTAGGTACCCATAACTTTAAAATATAAGAATTAAGAAAACGTTTCTGGACACCTTCAATCATTTTAGCTTGATTCGAGTAAATATGGTTCCAAATTAAAGAGCAATATTCCAGCTAGGAACGAATAAACGCGTAATACAGGGAAAAATTGTCTGAATGTTATTAAAATTGTGACAGTGTCGAGCGAACTAAGTTAGGGGTCAAATGTAACTCCCAAATCGACAGTCTCATAACATCTATCAATAGACGTAGTGGTGTGTAACATAGCGTGGAAATATTGAGGTGAAGTCTTTTATACCACTTATATAAACTATCAAGATCGAGCTGCAGGGAAATACAGTCTTGTACACTATTTATGGCTGTGAATATTTTGAGATCATCAGCAAAAAGATGTTTATTGTTTGTAACGCATTTGGTAATGTCATTAATAAAAATTAGGAATAGGAGAGGGCCTAAATTAGAGCCCTGTGGCATACCAGATGTAACTGGATAAGATGGAGAAATAGAACCCTGATTGTGAACAAAAAATGTTCTATTGCTCAAATGAGAGGTTGATAGTTGAGTGAGAGAATTAGATACAGAAAAACCATTAAGTTTATGAATAATAATTTTATGGTCGATGCGATCATATGCCTTCGCAAAATCGACATAGACGATGTCAACATTTGATAGGAAGTAAGTGATGAAACTAACAAAATTATAAGAAACGAAGGGATAACCCAAGTGTGACGTGGATAATGAGGAAATGAAGGGTTTTTAAAATAAAAACCAATAAAACTCTTAAAATCACACTGTTCTATATTCAAATAATGACCGGTTTCGACTAATTTATAGCCATCATCAGACTAACCGGAGACTATAGAGAAAAAAAAGAACGAAAAAATGCCTAAAAAATAATAATAATTTATGTTTAAACGACCACACAAATATCAACCACTCACCGCTCCTTGATATCCTACTATAACACAGACGCCAATCCTGTTTACGCAGGAAATCTACCCATTTCAGTTTCATTCGGATTTTTTCCAAATTTTGAACATTCATTTTAATAATAATTTTTCACTTTCGCCACATGGTGCTTTGAATTTTATATTTTTTTCACATTTTTTATATATTTTCTTCGCCAAATGAACCAGTTTCAGTATCTGCGTGCACTTTAACCTGTAGTGTTATCGTGTAAGTAATATCATTTACTATATTCTCAATTTATACTTTACATTGTATTTCTTCTCTCTGTAGTCTCGGATTAGTCTGATGATGGCTATTAATTAGCCGAAACAGGACACTATTTGAATTTGAATATAGAACAGTGCGATTATGGTTTTTATTTAAAAAACCCTTCATTTCCTCAAAATTATAAGAGATTATTGATTTTAGCGTAATTTAGTGCACATATAATGGACTTTTTGCAAAAGTTGGACAAAATTGCAATAGGCCGATAATTATTCATAGAAGTGATAACACCACTTTTGTGTACAGGAGTGAGTAATTTTCCACGCTGATGGCAATATAGTTTTTAAATACAACTTGAAAATGTAAAACGTCAGAGGAAAATGGCGCTGCACAATCTTTGATGACAAGATCAAGAACAAGGTCTGGGCCGCGATAGGTTGGGTTTTATTTTTTTAATTGGTAAGAGTATTTCTTCAACACAAATGTTTGTAAGATTAATGGGAATATTGGAGTAGATTAGAAGTAGGGGTAGTGTAAACGCTGTGGAAGTAAGATGCGAAACCATTAGCAATTTCTAGTGGAATAAGAGTGAGCACCATATTGCACTTTTTGGAGCAAATAAAGCTTCAGAATTTACTGCTCAAAGCACTTTGTAAACATCTAAAAATTATAATTTTTATTAATGCCTCTATTTCATGAACGAAACGCATGTAAACAATAATTAAATGCAATTTTTAATTTTGAAAATTTTTGTAAATACAAAACACACTTTTGTTCTAAAATGAATACGGTAGAAATTACAGCCACATGAAAATTTTATCATTGTATTTACAATGGTCCATAAAACAAGTAGTTACTCGATCCTGGTACACATTTACAAGACAATGTATACATACATCATACATTCTACAATCTTCTTTTATTTTATTTTTTAAAAAACTTAACATAACCTAACATAATCCACAAAACTTGGTCCGAGTTTTACGGGTTACCAGTGACCGACATATTCTATTGATAGCAATATCACGACGAATTATAAAATAAAAACTATTTAAACATTTAGATAGCGTCAAGTGTAAAGTATCACTTACATGTGTACACGGTGTAAATCGAAAATTGGAACATAGGCGTTTAACATGGGAAATCAATTATTTTATGCAAAAATACTTTATATAAAAGTAATAGAGATTTAAAGGTTGCTTTCTAAATCATGTGAAACTATTATTTTATCTCTTCATATAAACGTAAAAATTAATTGCAAAATTACAGTTTTTATCAGCTTTTTGTCTAAGCAAAGAAAAATTTATTTCCCATGTTAAACGCCTATGTTCCACTTTTCGATTTACACCCTGTACTTGTTCTTGAGTAATCACAGTTGATAAATAAAGTAAAATAAGTAAACGACATTTTAAAAATTAATTATCTAAGTTACCAAAGGCATTTTTCGAGCAAGGAAGTATTTGCCTTAACTTCAGAAACAATTAAAAGCGGATTAAAACTTTTGCTATTATGTGACAGTAAATTACTTTCATGGTAAACTTTTCGTTTTATCCAAAGCCAAATATGTATACGTATTTTGCATGTGAGGGCATAGTTTAAAAATAAAATAAGAAAACTTTTAATAAGATGATTATATTATATTCATAAATAAACAAATTAATATTAAAATGAGCTAAAAGTTTAACCGAATATATTATGTAGATTAAAAGTAAATTAATTTGGAACGATAATGAGTTTGATAATTAATAAATTTATTGATAAATAATTAATTATAATAATAATATTATTGAAAAAGAAAATCATAAAACGAAATCTTTCAAAAAGAAAAGTTAATCAATTTTGTATTTTAACCATAAATTAATCACATATTTGACATTCAGTATTCTCTTAAATATTGTATAGGTACCTGAATATAACTACGAGTAGATATGTAATACCAGCGCGTGCGAGCCGACGCCTAGGACAGAAGCATTCTAGTGGGTAGGTGGAGCCTAGGTAGGGGATCGGTAACACAGATGCGGCGCGCGGAGGCAGGCGACGTGAGGCGGGCAGTTATGTAAACAAGGGGGAGATAAGTGTAACTACCCGGGTATTATTATATCGGTTGAGACGCTGCTAGAATGTTCTGACAAATATTAGAGGAACAATATAAGCGACGTGCGTGTGTTATAGATAGAGTTACACAGTTACAGAGTTAGAGTTAGTCCGTTAGAAGGAAAGGTACATAGATAGTAGGAAGTAAGGAGTCAAGTTACGAGTTGTGATATACAGACAGTCGGTGATACTGAAGCTGTGGAAGTTAGAACAGTTAGTTAGAAGGACAGTTAGTTAGTTACATATATAGACAGTGAGGTGAAAGGAGTGAATTCTGTCCGGCAGTTGAACATACAAACGGTGTTGAGTAAATTGAGTATCTAGACATTGTGGAGGTCGGTAGGTCGGACAGTTGAATGTGATGTAAATAAATAGTGACATAAATAGTCGAAATAAATAATCAGTAATATCGTGTAAATAAATAGTCGTACTAATTGTTTAAATAAATAAATAATCTTAGTGTTTAAGTAATTAATTATAATCTTAGTCTAAACTAGTACTTAATTTTTGTTCAATTATAGTAATCGTCATTGTTATTATCCTTTAATATTTATTTATCGTTTTAATAAACATTTATTTTAATTATTAATAATTCTTTGATTTTTACACTTCACCAAAAGAAATAAAAAACGTTGTTTCCAAATTTCGGAAATTAAAAAACAGTAAAAAACACAAAACATACAGAATAAAAAGATTCCTTGTTAATCACATTTATTACAAGAGTAGAGGCGTTGTAGACGTTGTACTATATGCTTTTGACTCTATAATCATAATCGTCACGTCTTTATCAAAGATATCTTTTGTTATAAGATTTTCATTTGTTGAATTCGGCATTATTTTAGTCTGCGACGAAAATAAAAAATGCTGTGTAATTAAATTTTAACATACTATTTTTAATGATTTTCAAAAACGATTTAACGACTTAATTCCTCAAAGTACTTCCACGTAGCGATAAGTTTATGATTTATTATAATTTTATTTAATGCAGCAAAATTAAAATATAAATAATACATAATAATTACGCGTTTTAATAATAAACGAAATCTCTGTCATACAGCATTTATTTTTACAAAATTGATGTTTCCGTATCGCTACACACTTATACATTGGTCTACAACAATTTAAAATACAACTATACTACATATAACATTAACATGTGCATTATCACACTTAAGCTTGAATTAAATTATACGATTTTCTCATAGTCTCCAATTAGATTTTTCGTTCGATTGTCATTCGAGTTTAGTTCGATTTTTATAATATATAGACGTGCAGTATCTATTAATGCCGTATATTTTCGTGTACATATTCTGTGTTCGTGTAAATGGCAGGTTGCTACACAAAAATAAGTATATAAACATAGCCATACATAAATGACACTGTTTTAATCTTTCAAGTCGTTGTTAAGTGTTGTTAACACTGTCTGTCATATTGTACGTATGTGTACTTTGAATCTAGTATAAAAATAGAATGAAAAAATCTGATGTGGCCAGCACATTACCTTCCGTCAGTTTAATGTATTTTGCACAAATGCCATACAGAAAGTTCCTTGCAAAAGATTCTATTTCTTGTACATTACCTTAAGGCAGTTGTACGTATTTTATACAAATTCAATACAGAAAGTTTCTAGCAAAAGATCCTATATCACACAAACATACATGTCAATTACACTTGACACTGACACCTTTCAATCAGAATTTTCTTAATATAGCAGCTGTTTCCAGAGTTATAGCACAGCTGGGTAATTTATGATTTTTAATTTCTTTATAATTTTTTTACTCATTATCCGTTTAATATGAAGTATAAAATGCAGTTAATCGTATAGAGAATAAAATCTTCTTTAATATTTATAATACTATTAAATGTGAAAAAAATATATTTAACATAATTTTTTCAAGAAAACCTGTAAAATCTTCAATGAGGGTACTTCCGGTTGAGCAATTACAACCAAAATCTAATCAGCTCTTCATATGGATGCAACGAAGAAGAATACGAAAGAATTATAATTTTTGGAACTGTAGTACTAGAGTTATCGAGATGAAATTTTTGTCACACACACATACATACACGCACGCACAAATACACACACTTACACGCGCGCACACACACACACCAACCCACCCACCCACACACACACAGACATACACACACACACACACACACACACACACACACACACAGAGAGAGAGAGAGAGAGAGAGAGAGAGAGAGAGAGAGAGAGAGAGAGATCATCGTAAAAATAGTAAAATCGTATTCTAGGGACCCTAAAATCAAAAAGTTACCACCGAATTTTTTGACCAAAGACAATACCTTCCTTACCTAAAGGTGACGGAAGGTAAAAATGGGGCAGACCGAATATTTCTGAACTTGAATCTAGTATGAAAATTGAACGAAATTCGGATGAAAATGCCTAATTTACATTATAGTAAAAAGGACTAGAAATTCTCGAAAGAGAATCGAACTAAAAACTAGATAAAAATAGTATAACGTAATTTAAGCTTTACAAGTAAGATTTTACAGATTTTTATGTACAATCATGTACATACATTCGTTTAAAAATTCAGCTTTTCAAAAATCGTATAAAAATTCGCAAAAAGCACATATACATCTGGTCGTTCTCAATAATTACACCACGAGAAACATTTATACAACATGATTTAAACCTAATCATGATGTACTAACCTCATCTCAGTTTGCGGTAATTGGTATTAGCATATTAGCATGTAAGTCACACATGAGCCTGTAACCCTATATCTGGCGAGGCACGTGTTGCTCAGTCCATTGCACACCATATCCGACTTCTAGCACCTGCATTGATGGAGGATAATCGCACACCACACATACACACACCTGTCCATAGCAACCTTTACTGTCAGATGTTTCCGCCGAAATAGCACAGGATGCGCGTTACGACACAAACAGCCTTCAATTGTTTGTAGGAGGAAAGAGATTTCTTGAAAGGTATATCATTATTGATGATTGGATGATGTTCGTAGAGGGAATTCTATGATAGATTATTATTTTCTCCTACGTTTTCTTTATGGAGTATAGAACAGATATTCAATCATAAATTAGGATTAATTGCATTGTGCACTTGATAAAGATTAATATGACTTTTATAAAGTAGATATGAGTTCAATTATGGATTATTTTTCTGTATTATCGAAATAATGGTCAAAATATTATTGCCAAATCCTAAGTATATTTTTTTTACTTAATTAAAAATCAAAGAAAGAAATTTAATTTTTGGATTAGTGAATTTTACTCTAATTTTGACAGTTTATTTCTTAACATATAGTCTAATCTAATCCAAGTAACTACCTTTTTTAAAACCCCTCAACAGGATTAAATTTCCAATTACAGAGTGGCTTCACATTCACACACATCCATGTCCTAGTGGGATTCGAACCCAGAGCCCCGAGGGCACCATGACATGAGGCGTTGCACTAACCATTGAGCCACCGGAACGATAATAAAATGAAGATTAAATTTTAAATACCGGGATAGAATAGAATTCACTAATCCAAAAATGAGGATTATCTTAAATATTTTTGGAATCGTTAATTTTTATTAATCTAAATACATACCTACATATTATGTACTTATGGTGGAAACTGTATTGAATTCCTTTTCTATTCTATTTACTTTTTCATTTTTAAAACGTTACTAATATTATTTTGAAATGATTAGTTCTTTGATAGCGACATTTATCTGTCAGTTACATACATTTGAATAACTGCATTTTGTTTGTTTAAAGCGTAGGCTCTGGGATTTAAATTATAGATAATTTTATAAATTTATCCATAAAATATATAGAAAAAGCATTAATGCAAATTTATAAAAAATTTAATAATCTTTAATTTTTATAATAACATTAATCTCGAAAAAATAACATTTAAAGATATTTTTCGAAGAAAAACTATTTTGAGCTTCTAGTAAAGTGCCATTTCCGGTTATCCGATTTTCACCAAAATCTAATGGGCTCTTTCCAATACAGAAAAAGTTCGAAATACAAAATATCAAAATTTTCTGAATGATAGTACCTATTTGAGTTAGAGTGGACGATCCACACATATATACACACAGACATCATCGTGAAAATGTTAAAATTGGATTCTAGGGACCTTAAAACGTGGTCATTTATCAAAATCTCGATATGCGATTTTTAGCACGATCCCTATACCTCCCTTACCAAGAGTAGCGGGAGGTAAAAATTATGCAAATCAGCCACTAGAAAATGTGACTGAAACTATTTTTCAATAAATATAGTATAACAACTCGAAGAATAAACGAAAAAATTCTTTGATTTGTATTTTAATAATGTTGTACTGTATAAACTATTGGACAAATATAAATAACATTGATATTATAGCATAAGCTGTAAAAATTACTCATATGTCAATTTTTCGATGCGTCATTTTTCGTTTAACCTGAGATGAAAATAGAGGGCCTTAGTTAATATACTGCAATGCTACGGCCCGCTCCTACCACCTCTAGTTAAAATGACAGTTAATAGTTATTGATACCATGATACCATAACCACAGGGCCGGAGTAAGCATAAAATGATGCTCCCAATCAAAGCAAAATAGCTTGGAAAAGGAAAAGTAATTTTTGTCGTAGGATATTGTTTTAAAAAATTACATTTTTCTCCTCGCATAATATAAAAAGTAAAGATTGTGTTATGAATTAAATAATGTTTTTCGGAAATCGGAGTGAAATTACTATTTTCGTGTCAAAAATGTGGCTCGATAGATGCATTTCCCTGATTAGTCACGAAAATATTTAAACGTTTTATTTAAAATTTTATTGAATATTAATATTTTGTAGTTGTTTTGTAAATTAGGTATAGGGCGCGAGCAAACACGTGACTCGGGTGTCCTTGACGGACTTGGAATCAGCTGATTTGTGTGCGCATATCGTTTTGACAAGATGAGTGTCACTTTGACAAGACCAATGTTTTGACTTATTTTGGTTTGGAAATGCTAGAATGTTATTAATGTACAATTTTCAGACAGTAAAACACATGAAATTAAAAATAATAACTTGTCAACAGTTCAAAATTAAAATAAGTCAAAATATTAGTCTTGTCAAAGTGACATTGTTCTTGTCATCACACAAAATTTGTCGTCTTATCATTCGCACTCATTGAAAATATTTTATAAAATATAAAATGCAAAATTATTATGACATAAAACATAACCTTGTTACGTTACCAAAACAAGCCAAAACTGTCATTTTTGTCCGCTGTCGGCGCCTATACTAATCACAGAATGTCTAAAGGAATCTCTTTGCAATTATTTGCTTCGCAAGGCATTGCAAATAAATAGAAGCGTACGCACCAAAAATGACAGTAATTTATTGGTTTTCGTTTATTATAATCAAAGTTTTCAGAAATAATTTAACACATGACTCGTCAGTGAATGTCTGTAGGTACTTGACTCGAAGCCGTAAAATAATCGGCACGAAGTGTCTCGCATTTCAATTTGGCTCAGTATGAACCATTTTCCTGACTTTTATGTAAAACTACTATTATTTGAATGAGATAAAATCACTGCACAAAGTAATACAGAACAAGAACATGTAACTTATTCTATAAGTAATTACAAATTCATAATGATGAATTGAGCATTTGAGCGTTCTTTTAAATTAATTTTTATTTTAATATTTTGTCAATGCTTGTTGCTTGACGGCGGTAAAGTTGTTCGTACCACCTTTGGTTTGAGTTAACTGGAAGTTAAAACTGTTGTTCGCATCGTTTCTCACCTTCAGTTTAATTCTTAACTAATGGTGAAAAACTCTAGAGGTGGTAGGATCGGGCCTAAGAGATATTGCTTAACCAATACTGTACTGTTATTTTAAGACACGAATAGATAGTTTTTCTTATTTTACGTGTCTTTCGTAATAAGTGACTAATAATAGTCTCATCAATTATGCAAAATAATCATGGGAGAAATTAGCATAAAGGAGTGCCTTGATTAGGCGGGCATATATGGAAGGAAAATAATATTAGAAATGGATATACTGTAATTAAAACTATTAATGTTAATAATATATTCAAACCAAATCGACAAAGGTCGCGCAGATGACAGCAATATAATTTTGAAAACCGAAGATACCAAATTAGAACCCCATTAGATTATGAACGCCTGTGTTCGTCTTTATCGTGATTTTCCACTGAATTTATAGCTCAGTACGTGTAAACTAGGCGATGGATAACTGGGTTAGACACATTAGCACTATATGCAATGGGGCTCCTGCACCATAACAAAAAATGATAAAATGTACACTTTATACTTAAAGTATTACTCAATAAATAGCGATTAAGATGAAAAAAAATTTAATGGTTACTTTGCGAGATATTTGAGGTTTGTTGTCAGTGTCACTGTGCGTCACATTAGTGCTACCTTTCTCTCGTTGCCTTCTATAGAGCATGTGCGAGAGAAAGATATAGCAGTAGGTGTCGCTATAGCTACTAGATAAATTACAGCTGACTCGTCCACTATTTTGTTACAGTATTATTAATCATAGAAATTATCCATAATAACGCGTTGTTCTACTCCAAACTGTGCAAATTATTTGAGAAATGGTTATAATTTTTTTAGGTACTTATGTTTTTCTAACCTCAAAAATCTTAACGAACCGTATTTTTTCTTGTTTTATTATTTTAAATAAGTATAAAATGGCAAATATGGAAGTTATATTTAATTATGAAAAATAGTTAGTACATAAATTTATAAGAAATGCACTTTTATTTGATAATTTACTGCATTAATATTGGCACCAATATAGCGGACGAGTCAGCTTTGTATTATCTAGTAGCTGTAGGTGTCGTCGTGACGTCATGTTGACATTAAAAATCAAATGCTGTTAAACTAAAAACAATTAAGACGTTTTAATACTACGAATTGCTTCAAAATTAAAAGAACTTCCCTTTAAAATAATTAAAAAAAAAAACAAAGTGCAGGACCCCAGACGGTCATGAGGGCGACAGAAACTTAAAATACTGCACGATTAGGAGGCATATAATTTTGAGGTTTTTTTGTTACTAGAAAAATAGTTAAAAATGACGCTCTGATTTTTCTAAACATATTTTAACATAACGCACAATTTTTGTAATTCTACACAACTCTTATTTTACCATCCAGTTGACTGTCGGGGTATAGTATGTTTGGTCGAGTTTAAAAATTTAAAAAAGCTATAAATGGAAGGAAACAGAATCGTATTTGAATTTCCTGGTAATATTTAATTCAGTATTTTTTTAAATTTAGTTTTAAATCAACAAAATTATACAAACAATGTTTATGCTCGTTCCAGTATTTCATCTTTACCAAAATCTCAAGTTGTACATAAATAGCAACTGATTTTTTTTTCTTATTTTTCCCGGCGTTTTATAAGAAAGAAGAGAAGATTTTAAATAAAACAAAAACTTTCATTAAATTGTATAAGCTGTTATAAATCATCAGTCAATTTTTTCTCGTAGTGTGAAAAGCATGTTTTGATAAATTTACAAGAACTGTATTTTTAGAAACCCTTGACCCTATTATATAGGACTAGACTACTAATGGTTTTCTTGTATAAATTCGAAGCCATAGAATTTCGGGAAACACTATAAATTAGTTTTTTTGTTTGTGATGAAATGATCTAATTTTGTTTGCGTAGTTATAATTAAAATTTACTTATATTTATTCTGGTAGAATAAAATTGAATGCAATTTGCGTAAAGCGCAATATGTAAAATGTCGCAAAGTAGTTAAATTTATAGATTTTTCAATTTTATGTTAATGAATTTTCTAAAATTACACTTCGATCGATTTTCCACATGCAAAATGGAAAAATTTACAGTAATAACAAGTCTTAAAGTTGTAGTTCATTGAGTTTTATTTAAATAATGCCTTTACTGCAAACTGTAATTTATAATATATTATTTCTTTATACTACATTCCACAGAACCACTGTAGTGAACTATAATTTTGCCAGTATCTTTTACTAATTTTATTATAAATTTCTTTTGCCTGTCTATACAATTTTTATATTTCAATCTTTTGTATGAAATCTGTTGCTATACGAAATTTTTGAATAAGTTACATTTCTTGAATTGATGTAAATCTTTCTTCAAAAATTATTTCAACAATAGTAGATAGGTAAAGACGTCATAACAATTACAGAAAATGGATTAACATCCACGCAAGATAACTGTATACAATACATCCATCCAAATTCTGCAAAATAAATCATTCATTAGTTAAATTAATAATATTAATTTGTGTCAGAAACAGAAAGCACTCAGTCGAAATGTAAACAAATCTAACAGGTCTTACGTACTAAACGCCATGACAGCTGCACTTACAGATTTTAGTCAAAAAAATCTAATGTGAAACAGAATAAAACATATCTACAAAAATTTCATACTAGAAACTTTACTGATTTTTACCTCCCGCTACCCTTGGTAAGGGAGGTAAGGGATCGTGAAAAAAATCCACGTTTTAAGGTCCCTAGAATCCAATTTGACTGTGTGTGTGTAATAATTCGAGAGCCACCTATAATATTTGTTTAAAAATTATTTCTAATATTTCTAAATTATCTCATTTTTCTCGAAATTTTTCAAATACATTAATAAAAAATAATATATCGTTGAAAAGAGAAAAAAATGGCGGTTTCTATTTTATTAAAATAGTTATAAGTTGCCATTTGAAAAATAAAAGTTGATAGTCGTATCTTGTAAACCTGACTTTATAAAAAATATCTACATCTGCCATCAAATAGTATATGTACAATAAGAAAACTTTTATATGAGCCATTTTTTTATATTACTTATAATAAAAAAGTTAAAGGGGGGGGTCTTCATATATATATATATATATATATATATATATATATATATATATATATATATATATATATATACAGAATGTCCGTCTATAAATAAACCAGCAAATATCTCTCTTATTATTGCTTTTAGCGATTTCAATTATATATAACATAAATTATAGTATGTTACCTCCTCTATAAAATTTCGGAAGTAGATCAATATTATTACTTCCGGTTTTAGAAAAATTGATAGCAACTTTTAATTTTCAAATGGAACACACGATATATTTTTTCAAATTTGAAAAGTACGTGAAATTTGCTATCCAACTTTATAAAAACATTCGTATGTTGTATTATTAAAAAATAGAATGGCGAATGTTATATAGTTGAAATCGCTAATAGTAATAATAAGCGAGATATTTGCTGGTTTATTTATAGACGGACAACCTGTATATATATATTTCCAAAATAAATCATATAATCACAATGAGTACATTGTCTTTTCATTTTATTGTATAAGCAAGCTAATCCAAGTAACTACCTTTTTTACACCCCTCAACAGGATTAAATCCCAATTACACATTCGCACACATCCATGCCTTAGTGGGATTCGAACCCAGAGTCCCGAGGGCACTCATGACATGAAGCATTGCTCTAACAATTGAGCCACCGGAGTTATAATAAAATGAAGATTAAATTTGAAATACCGGGATAGAATATAATTCACCCGCGGAATTCACTAATCCAAAAATGAGGATTAGCTTAAACATTTTTGTGAATCGTTAATTTTTATTAATCTAAATACATACCTACATATTTAGTTATATGCTGGAAACTGTATTGAATTCCTTTTCTATTGTTCTATTTACTTTTTCTTTTTAAAACGTTACTAATATTATTTTGAAATAATTAGTTCTTTGATAGCAACATTTATCTGTCAGTTACATACATTTGAATAACTGTGTTTTGTTTGTTTAAAGCGTAGGTTCTGGGATTTAAATTATAGATAATTTTATAAATTTATTCGTAAAATATATAGAAAAAGTATTAATGCAAATCTATACAAAATTTAATAAGCTTTAATTTTTATAATAACATTAATCTCGAAAATATAACATTTAAAGGTATTTTTCGAAGAAAAACTATTTTGAGCGTCTAGTAAAGTGCCATTTCCGGTTATCCGATTTTCACCAAAATCTAAAGGGCTCTTTCCAGTACAGAAAAAGTTCGAAATACAAGGTTTCAATATATTCTGAATGATAGTATTTGAGTTAGAGTGGAGGATCCACACACACATACACACAGACATCATTGTGAAAATGTTAAAATTGGATTCTAGGGACCTTAAAACGTCGTCATTTACCAAAACCTCGATATGCGATTTTTATACCTCCCTGAAGCGGGAAGTAAAAAACGCTTTAAGTTTTAGTTGTCAAAACAGGCTTGCCAACTGGGCCATGTAAATAAATGAAGCTCGTAAATTACGACAGTAGATGGCATTACAATAGCATAAAAGTCTGATTCCATTGTTTGCAACAAATTTGTGAAGCAAAAAATAATCTAATTAAATAAATTCGAGATATTTGCTGGTTTATTTATAGACGGACAACCCGTATATATATTTCCAAAATAAATCATATAATCACAATGAGTACATTGTCTTTTCATTTTATTGTATAAGCAAGCTGGCAGTTTCGTAACAATTTTTTACTTATAACAGTCCTTATTTATATTTTGAGGTACGTAATACCCCGATCACACCAATGCAGCAACTTTTTTTCACCACATCAACGAAGAGTTAAATATTGAAATATTTTTGTGAAGATAACGAAGTTAATGCTTGCGAAGTGATTTACATATATTCTTGTAATAATGTCAGAAATTTACTTAAATTGACTTCCTTTTTAACATTTTTCCTCAAGGGTGAAAACATTATGTCGAACAATACGAAAATAGTTGACTAAATTTGTATGTTTTCTAGTCAATTTTTTTAAACTTGTATTAGAATTTAGCCAAAACGTACAATCTAAAACAGTATTTAGGGGCCATAAAATAAAATGTTTCAAATATTATTGGGTTTACTGCATTCATAGGTGACCTTTAAACAAGCCAACATTTATTTTTTTCACTACATTTGATTTCGTTATCAGTAGTGTAGTGTTATTTCATTTCTGCGTATATTTTTCTCACATTTACTGATTTGAATATCGCCTGACTTTGTCAAATTAAAAATATCTCATTAATTAAATCTTTCACTCAACATATATTTTACGTTTCAGATTCTAAGAGTTAAGTGTGTTTCCATGCTACAATATCTCACCTGAAAACTGTTTTGTATTGTTTTCCTAAGGCGTAAGGTGCAACTTATAATGAAGAATATATTTCAAACTGTCAATAAATTGTGTTTCCGCTTCATAGATACTTTGCTTTTCGCATAGTTCCGCGTCAATAGTTTTAACAGGTTGTTTAAATTTAGTTGCTGATTCTCTTTCTAGCCTGGAGCCTCCTAGATTGATGCGAATGCGAAACCTGATTCCCAATATTGGAAAGGTAGTTAGTTACAAAAAGAGGCCAATGGTGAGGTGAAGCTGCACTGTTTACCAGATCGAAATTTGCAACTCAGATTAAACCTATTGAACTAGGAAGCATGTTTAGGCATCATTTACATTAGCGATACTGTATTAATATGACAATGATACATTTCACAAGGATTTTATTTGTTCTAATTATTTTTAAAGAAATCAATTCTAGGTGTTTCTAAATCATTTTTACATTATACTTTTTTTTGGCTAAATTCTACACTAAGTTAAATTTTGCGTTGTCTTAAGTAATAATCTTATACATGAAAATATAGTTTGTCAACAAGTCAACTACATATTTACTATTTTCACATTGTTTGACATAAAGTTTATGACTCGTATGAAGAAATGGATAAGGAAGCGAGTGTAAATTTTTGGATGATATTATTCCAATGATTATTTTTTGATGTTTTTTAAAACCAATGAAATGCTTCATTGTATGTCAAGTGTCTGCGTTTTAACCAATCCTGTCATTATTATATTGAGAATAAAGCTCTAGTGATTATTCCCGGGAATAATCTATGTAGCTTTTATTTTTGTTGACATATGTCAGATAGCTATCAATACATAAGTAAAATGAGCGAGTGCCATTTCTAATTATGAAATGAACCAAAAAATTATAGAAACCACTTGTAGAATACCATCACTAGTAACTAGACTTGTGTGAATTTATCATAGTATTGTATCTCTAGACAGAAAAATTCAATCATCATTGTTCCTTTACAAAGTTACGAAAAATTCCTTTCCTAGTTCCTAGGCATAATTCCCGGTTTAAATATACCTTCTATTATAATACTCCCAGAACGAACTACGAAGTAAAGTCACCTATTCGTATGCTTTGTTTCAATTTTAATAATTTACCTGATTATTTTGACATATTTCTCGGCTCGATTGAAAAATTTAAAAGTGCTTTATACAATTATTATGTTCATTAGCATTTGCTACTATTCGGTAACAAATATATACTGTGTAAAACATAGCTTTATGTATTATTAAGTTCTGTCATTCATTTACATGTTTATTACTTGTGCCTTTAATTCATAAATTTCTGTATAGTCAACTTGTAATTGGGGTCTTGAACCCTGTTGGTCAGATTATTAATAAATAAACTATAAATATAATTTCTGATTATTTATATTTATTTTGCTTTGTCAAAGTTGTAGGCGTTTTTTATTCAAACCGGTTATCTCCTTTTATATGGTACGTCAAACATGTAACCGCGGTATGCTGCGCGGTTACATGTCAGGTTACTATTGCTATCCTTTTCTAGCTCTCAAAACAATGATATTTTGGCAGTTAGACAAATTCAATAAAAGTAAAAATTAAATCTGTGACATTTTTTGTCAACTTATTCTGTATTAGATCAATACGCTTTAAATTAAATGTATCACACTATGAACAAGATAAATATTCGACAAATGTCAAATAATTAATTTGACAGAAACGTCTGTAGTAACATGGCATTTTTTATTCACACCGGTTACGTTGGGTAACCATATGCAACCCGGTTACATAAATAAAAAATCTGTTCTATGTACTTTGTGCAAATTCCACACAGAAAGTTTCTTGCAAAAGATTCAATATTTCCAGTACATTACCTTAAGTCAGTTCTATGTATTTTGTACAAATTCCATACAGAAAGTTTCTATATTTCCAATAAAATTATAACACAAACATAATATGTCAATTGCATTTGATACTGACATCTGTTAATCAGAATTTTCTTAATATAAATAGTAGATGTTTCCATGTTTATAGCAAAGCTGGCTGTTTTATGAAATTTAATTTCTTTATAATTTTTTAACTCTATATTTATTGAATATAAAGTATAAAATGTAATCAAATCGTATAGAGAATAAAATATTCTTTAATATTTGTAATAACATTAAATATGAAAAAATGACATTTAACAGTGTTTTTCAAGAAAAACTGTCAAAATCTTCAAATTAGGGTAGACCAATTATAACTTAAATCTAATCAGCTCTTCATTTGGATGTAAAGAAGAAAAATACGAAAAAAATATAATTTTTGGAAAGCTGGTATTGGAGCGATCCGAAAGAATTGTCACACACACACACACACACACACACACACACACACACATACACACACACACATACACACATACACACACACATACATACACACATACATAGATACATCCATACATACAGACATCATCGTAAAAATAGTAAAATCGTATTCTAGGGACCCTAAAACATGCTTATTCATTAAAAAACGCATCATCGAATTTTTTGACCATGAGCAGACCCGGATTCGAACGAAGGGAGGAGGAACAGTAGATCTTGAATATAATAAGGATATAAACACGGTATTCCGATTTAAATTATGAAAATAAAAGACATTCTGTGGCGTATTAACCTAGTTTGGTGCCACAAGCCCATTCACCGTTCGTTTTTTAGCTCCTCACAAACCAAAAATAATTGTGCACCCTGGGCCCTCGCAATATTTTGCGCCACAAGTCCGGGCTTCGTGGGCTTGTAGGATAATGCGCCACTGATGACATATATAAAATAAAGTTAGGTATATTTTTCTCCTTTTTGTTATTTTGTTAAAAATCCCTTCCAAAAATATTTTCAAATACACAGAGTTGCTAATTTTGTTCTTGTGGAATTCTAAAGAGAATTGCCAATAGTATTTAATTTCATCAAACATATTTTCATTTTACTTTTCTATTTATAAATGTAACTCTTTGACCTTGTGGGTTACATTTTGTAATAGCTATATTGAAATCTATGTCAAGCCAATCGTCATAGGCCAGAAATGAATAAAACGTATAATTATATGTTTATTTACATTAAAATTTGTTTATTGAAATATTTATTATTTACAATTATAGAAAGTTACATATAAACTGTAAAACATTTTTACAGAATGCACCTAATATTCAAATATCTCTTAAAGGTCTCCCGATTAGTAATATTGATAAGAATATACTTGGGTGAGTAGCTACTCAAATAAATAGGTACTCGGTAATCGGAAAATATAATGGGTACTCGGTAATCGGAAAATATAATGATGTGTGTAATATATAATTCACATTATAACCGATACCTACTAAAGTCATTTTATATTTCATTTAATTGTCTATTTGTCTATTTCATAGCCCAAGTGTAAATATTTAAGTTTATATTGCTCAGAGTATTTGTATTTTCATTTATATATTTTCAAATAGACGTTTAACATTTATATAAAGGAAAATAAATGAGAACCTAGGGCCTAAGTTAATATTTATAAACAGAAAAGAATGCATATTCTATTTCATTAATGACTATTTTATTTACTGACAGTAGAATAGCAATTTAAAAACCTTACTGTTATTTGTATTGTATATATTATGAATGGCAGAGTGTTGGAATTGATCATTTACACTTGAGCTGGATCAATGAACTCAGGAATTTGATTTTTTTTTGTACGGATTTCTGAAATTCCGGCTTTTATTTTCTCGTTTCATCTTATTGTATTCGCCAGGATTACGAATTTTTGAAACAATTAAGTTACGAAGAACATCTGAATCTGAATATAAAAGAGTTTAAATTCTCTTTCTCACTATTGGTGACATTTTTATTTGAAGAGATGCGAGTTTGATTAAATGAGCAAAATTGTGCCATTTTAAATTACAAAACTACTGATATCAGCAAACATAATTTTTATCAGCGGTTCAACTTTTTTATTTTAAATAGGAACATATATTTTTTATTTGCTTATTCGCTAGAGAATTTAATTCTGAATTCAACGATATAATCGTTTCATACCATCACATAACGAATTTTTTAAGAAAAGTCCATATTAATTTAATTTAAATATGACTACTGACTATTGTGACAAGGCGGTAAGAGGGTAAGAGCAATGACAGATAAATAACTTTTTATAAACTTTTCGAAATTTTAGTTTCAATAATCGTATTTTAACTCTGTTTATATATAGGCCTATTCTGTAACTCAGTGGTTAATTTTTAACAACTGATTAAAACAGTTATCCAATAGCTATTGATTTAACAACTAAATATCCTAATTTTTGTTATGTATCAACATACTTGATTGGTTAATATTTTTAACAAGTTGTTAAAAATTAACAACTGAGTTGCATAATAGGCCCGATATTCTAGTTATAAATGTCAAAATTTAGTTTAGAAATTGTTATCGTATTATGATAGTCACGACATTTATTTGTTGATCTACAAATTATTATGTATACGTGCGTGACTTTGTCTGCTCTAGCCTATGCACCCTGTACCCCTAAGATCATCCTGTCCTAAAGATAGCGCTTTGTTTTAAAGAGTCGAAATGAGTTACTCATGGAGTAAACATGTAAGAGTCTAGATAAGTTCGTCGCATCGTAAAAACATTTGTTGTTGACGGAACATGTAGTGTTTTTAGATTTGGGGCGCGTGCTAAACGCCTGCCCGCTGGGTTACGGAATGTAACATGTTAGGCTATGTTTAACTAATAATAATGTAATCATTTAGTTAAAAAGTTTAGTTATTTATTCAGTAAATTTCCTAACAAGTAATGTCCATGTCCGTAGTGTTCATCAAGTATAAAGTGTATGTGTGGGTGTGTTCTTCCTTATCACAAGTAAGTGTAAAGTGTGTCGTTGGAATCATCAGTATTAGTATAGTATCATCCTCTTCAGATCAGCTTAGGAGACCCCCTCGTGTTACACTATAACAAGTGTGCCACGAATGGAAAAAATTAATACATGTTACTTTTTTACGAAGAATTAGAATGCCCTGAATGAAATTAGTGAATATTTTGTTTTGTCACTTGATCATACTTTTTTATTAAATGTCAACACATACAAAATACATTCATTTCTTTCATTTATTCATTCTACGTAAAAAAAAAACATGAATTTATTTTTTCCATACTTGGCACTCTTTTTATTCCTACATTTAAATAAAATTAACTTAATATGGATTTTTCTTAAAAAAATCGTTATGCGAGGATATAAAACGATTATATCGTTGAATTCAGAATTAAATTCTCTAGCGAATAAAAAAATTAAAAAGATATGATGCTATTTGAAATAAATAAGTTGGGTCTTATGTTTTGGGAACCGCTGTTATAAATTTATTTTTGCTGATATCACCAATTTTGTAATATAAAGTGGTACAATTTGCTCATTTAATCAAATTTGTATATCTCAAATAAAAATGTTACTAATAGTGAGCAAGGTTATTGAGACATCCTGTATAATGGATTTTTATATACTTATGCATTTAAAATATTAAAATTTCATTTCAATGTTTGAAAGAATATCACCTACTCATGTTTATATATAAAATGACAATGACGTACATGATGGCGCGCTTAATAATAAATGTTTAAATTATATTAAAATTACATTATTGTTTCGTTTGTCATTTCCATAGCACTCCATGCATTTTATAATAAAACATTAAAATATTATAAACTATTGTTTCTAACTTTAAAACTTTTTATTCAAATATCAATTTATTGATATGATTGTATTTGTCAAGAGCTTTCATTGCCATTTAAGGTTTAAAAATTAAGAGTGGTGGAGGTGAGGAGTGAATTAAAAAAAGCAATATGTGGCCCCCTATGTCAAAACGTATAGCGCAAACCGGGTATATCTTTCACAATCTGTTTCCAAATTGGATCGTCTTAAGCACGCCACCTATGTTAACATACAAAAAAATCAATAGTGTACCATCAAGTCCATTGTTAAAAATAACACTCTATAATTTATTTTAGTGTAGTTACACAATATTCAATAGGGTCCTCCATCATAACAAAAAATTGGGTAAAATGTTAGTTATATTGAAAATTGACAAGAAAAAATCATGACTGAGACGAAAAAAGTTTTTAAAAAATTGCTAATTATTCTATTGGTTAAAACAAAACCTTGAATTCTACTGATAAACCGCGAATGTTTGAACGTAATTTTGTTCGCAATATCATATTTGAAATTATATTCGTAAAACATTTTAAAAACGAGGAAATATATTTATTTTATAAATTATCTATTTCGTTTATTAAAATACAATATTTTCAGTAAAATTTAAATTAGAATTTACAAAATATATTTAAATACGAGAGTGAAATTAATTTAAATTTAAGGAAAATATATAATTAATAAAACCAGTAGCTTACATTATTAAAACTGCTATCGTTTGTATTATTTAACTTATATATTCAACTTAACATTTTATCAACAAGTAAGAACAACAATTTTTATTTGATTTTGTATTTATGGAACAATCAATCTAACAGAAATAAATGTTCCAATTAAAGTGTTATATAACAAAAAATACGAAAATACCTAGAAAATACTTATTATAAATAATAAATATAAGGAAAAAGTAAACATTTTTTTGGAGGAGAATATATTTGTCAATAACACTGTTCAATATTTTATACAATAATAAAAACAAATGGAGTATTCGTCGACTACAATTTTAATTTAATAAATAGAGTATATATTTACTGATTTTTAAATATAACTAGTCTGTTATATCTATTCCTTATAAAATCGTGCTTCTGCGAAAACAATTTAGTTTCGTGATAAATTCAAATTTTCTTCAAGTTAACGCCAGACATACCACTAGAACACCCAATCAAACCAGTTGAACTAAAAATAATTAAGACTTTTTATACTATGAATTGCTTCAAAATTAAACGAAGTTTCATTTAAAATTATTTAAAAAAATTAGTGAAAATACGAGCGCCATACTAGAATTATTGAGAATAAGACATACAGTTCATATTTTTTAGAATTTTTTAAAAATATGTTCAACGTAGTTTCTTATAACAATAATACACTTCATAATTCTTTCTTTCCACTTATTAAAAGCTTCCAACCAATCTTCTTTTGGAATTGGAATGCTTTAAAAATAAACATAAACACGAATTGTACTATTACATCAATTTCTTATTCAGATGAATACTTTCTACCCCGTAAATTTTGTTCAAAAATAGTCGAAAATTTAAGAAGATGCTCTATGGTTAATTCCATATTTTCACTTACAACGTTTCTTTAAAAAATTGTTTAACTAAGTTCAATATAACTTAATTTTGGCAACATAATTTCAAATGATAGATAAATAACTGTTAAATGATTAATTATTTTCAATAAATATTGTTAAAACATTATAATTTAATATTTCTACGGTTTCCATTTTCTTTTCACAATATTTTATTTTTGTTATTTAAAACATTTTTTTCAAGAGTCTATATACAATGTAGCCATTTGCGCTGTCTTTTGTCAACGCAAAATGTCACTTTAACGCTCTTGCGGGAAAAAGTAGAAAAAACATTCGCTATCCAAATTTGTAACTTGAGAAATGTCACTTGTCTACATTCTTAATAGAAACGTTTAGTCAGGAAATAATGGCACTGTAGTTACATATTTACCACCTTCACAAGTCAATCTGACATAACTGCTCTGTCGATATATTACATAACCAAACAAAATGCCGCATTGCTGTGAAAATAAAATAGGGCATTTATTTACAGAAACGAAAGTATAAAATGCTTAGATTAGATTGAAGCAATAGCTCAAGAAGAGTGGAAAATGACGATAAATTAAAATTAAATATAAAATAAATTGTGTGAACAGTTGTGCTGCCACCTGCAAAAGTTTGGCATGAACGCTCCCAATGGACATCAACTTTTTCACTGCACTAGTTTAATGTACTTATAATATTCATTACAAAATTGGCATTAATTTTTTGAAAAAACGAAAGCCAATACAATATCTTGAAGTCATATTTGAATACGTTCCTATCTTCACTGCAAAACTATTGAGTAATACTGTAAGTACAAAGTGTACATTTTATTATTTTTTGTTATGGTGGAGGATTGTCTCAATCAACAATGTCCCATTTTGTGCTCTTAATACACAAATAGCTATTGAAGGTTATTAAAGTTGTATAAACAGCAAGTTTCTAAAACAAAATGCATCAGGTTTCATTTCAAACAAAAATATAACTTTCTGTAGAAGTAGGTACATATACCTATAGTTGATTATTTTCTGTGTAGGGACCGGTGTCAATTGTTACAAAATTTAAATTTTTATTTTTTACATTACGAAATTTTGAAATTACCTATATGAGAACCTACCCACCATAGTGAATAATATTGGGAATTTTAAACTTTTGAAAATGTGACAAATATAAAAGTATAAGGATTTTTAGTCAGGCATTACAAATGTTACAATTGACACCTAACATGTGTCAATAGTAACAGGGCCAGTGTTAATTGTAACAAATTTTAACAGTGATATAATAAGATAAAATAACAGATAAAAGAAAAAATTATTGAAAAAATAAACATTTATTTATTACCTGAGAAAATACAAAATTCAAATGACTCATCTAAAAGCAAACAAAATATATATTCTGTTGGTGATATGGACCATTTTGACCAATGCCTTTAGTCGCTAAAGGAATTGCAGTTTAGGTAAACATAAAATAGGTCTTTCTTCGTACAATTTAAATTGCCTGGTGTCCAGATTTTACATTTTCGCCACTGCAACCAATCTCCTGTGCACAAAAAATATGGGCCAATACATATCAGAGAGTTTCCTCATCGGAGCCATCTGAAGAGTAATCTGCGACTGTTACTTTTGGAACTGTTTTTCGTTTTTTTGCTCTTCTTCTCTTATGTCTTCGATAGCAGTGGTTTTTTCTTGTAATTTTTATGATGATCAATACTGTACTTAATTATTAAACACGTTACAATCGACACCGTGCCATGTGTTACAACTGACACCGCTTAACTTTTAAAGATATTATTTGCTTTTTTGTATTTATTCGGTAATAATTCGAAATGTTTTTTAATGAAAAATAAAAGCAGATATAACTCACAAAGTGATCCTTAATTTGAAATATTTCCGAGCAGAGCACTTCTAGTTTCTAGTGTTTTAGAAACAATGTGTGTCACTACCTGTATTTACTTTTTTGTCGACTTACAGACATTCGTCAGAAACAGACGCCGTATTTGCGCGTATGCACTTACACTAAATACCAAAGAGCTATGACTCTTTCTGCTTCACTCTGCAAGCGCGTTTTAATCTACTTCGAAAAGATGGCCCTGTTACCTACCGTTGTTACATTTGACACCTGTTACAATTGACACCGGTCTCCCCTACTCTAAAAATTACAATCATTTTATGCTAACAACAATTAACTTTCCTCTGTATTACAGTGTCAAATCCAGAGAAGAATATATAGAATTTTTAATTTTGGTAATAATAAATTTAATTTAAAAGTACAGAAAAATGTAATGTGTTTGTTCCCAGCTGAATATATAAAATTATTTTTTTATTTACGACATAATAAATAAGTGCAAACATGTCAACAAAATTTCACACATGATAACCGAATTCGCACCCTCTCCAAATGAAAGCAATTAAAAACATCAACCTCGGAAGGTTTATTTAAATGTGCAGTAAATCCGTACACAAATTAAACCGAGAATTGATGCGTTGTTTTGAAGTGTCGCTTGACTTGATTTGTAAATGTGTTAATGTAAATAATCGGAGCGCGGTTTATTTAAAGAGACACAGATAGTATATCGTACTACAGAACACGAACACGCGCGATTACCTCAGCGCTCAGTTTTATACTTAACCCACTGAACCGAAAGCGAATGCAAAAGCAAAGGCTGCGACCAGCCGGCGACGTGACCTACATTTCCTGTTTTTAAAAACAAATCGCATTTATAAATACGCACTCTATCAAGCTTGCCTAGTTTGGTTTATACCATATTGGGACGAAATGTTTATTTGCGGCTATACCTAGAAAGCATTCAGCCTTACATTCTGCTCGTAACTAACTGTGTAATACAATTTTATGCTTGATTACATAAACCACCGACAAAAATTGTTCTATAACACTACACCAGATTTTTCACGAGTGATGGAGCGATTTTTTTAGATCCTGTTACCCTATGCTTAAGGAAGGGAAGTATAAGGATAGCAAATTGAAATTTTTGTAAATAATAGTTATTTATGCAACAAGTGTGTAAAGTAGTACTTTTTTGTTCGAGTGCGATGTTTTACGGAAATTGTAGCACGAGATAAAAAACACTATTTTACACACATGTTGCATACAACATTTGTCCTACAAGCGAAATGTTAGTGATGTTTCTCATAATACTGAGTGTACACAGGCATCAAGCATCTTCAAATATGTACTGTTTTGCTCTTTCTCATACTGTACAAAATGTAACTTAAACACTTGGAAGAATCTCAGATAGAAGAGGATTAGTCTTCTATAATTGTACAAAGTGTACATTTAATACTAATATTAAAAATTAGGTTAGAATACATGTCAAAAAAATGTTAATGTACTTAAAAATTATATTATTCAATCTGCTAAATTATTACATTTGTTTAATTTACAGAGTATATTAATATGTATACCAGAGAAGTCAAGAGCAGAAATGAAAGGTCAGTCATAGACTATGTGGTAATAAATAAAGAATATAGAAAAAAAGTGACGAATGTGAGAGTAAAAAGAGGTCCAGAAATAAATAGCGACCACTACTTACTACAGGCAAAAATAAAACTCGAGAAAGAAATACACACAAACAAATATGACAAGATGACATGCAAGAAATCAGATGAAGTAATTAAAGCATATATGTTGAGAAATGGCGAAGTAGCAGAAAAATTTAGAGACTTAGTAGAAGAGGCAGTCAAAACTGGTAAGGAAGGATGGAGAAATCTAGACATAGAACAAACATGGCAAAAATTTAAAGATATAATTCTAACAACAGCGAAAAAGGTATGTGGAACAATAGTCATACACAAAAACAAGAAACAAACAAAATGGTGGAGCAGTGAAATAAAAGAACAGATAAAAATAAAGAAAGAGAAATGGAGAATGTATCTCCAGCACAAAACATACGAAAGTTACACACAATACAAACTACAAAGAATCAAAATAAAACAGATGGTACAGGAAGCGAAAAAACAATCATGGGAAGAGTTTGGAAGAAAAATGGAGGAAGATAGCAAAGGGAACCAAAAATTATTCTACAAAGTATTAAAAAATTTAAGAAAACCTAAGCAATATGAACTGAAGCAAATAAAAGGAAAAAACAGCAAAATATTATCAGATGATAAAGAAATAATGGAGCGCTGGAAAGAATATTTTCAAGAATTATTATTCAACGCAGAACAAGAAGACACCTCTACAAACGACAGTAACAACAGGAAAACACAAGAAGAAAACGAAGAAGATGACATAACAAATGAAGAGGTCAGAGAAATAATAAATTCTATAAAAAGAGGAAAATCAGCTGGACATGACAGAATAACATCAGAAATGCTCAAGTGCATGGGACCAGCAGGTTTAGAAATGCTAGTAGAAATTTTTAAGAAAGTATGGAGAGAAAGTAAAACACCGGATGACTGGAAAATAGGTATAGTGGTACCATTATATAAAAACAAGGGTGACAGCAGAGTCTGTGATAATTACAGAGGCATAACTCTTCTGAGTATAGTCGCAAAAATCTATGAGCGTATAATAGAAAAACGACTAAGAACCATTGTAGAAGATCAACTCGAAGAAGCACAAAGTGGATTTAGAAAGGGAAGAAGCACGCAAGATCATATATTCACCATAAAACAAATAATAGAAAAGGCAAATATAAAGAAATCCACAATATACCTGGCATTCTTAGACCTGGAAAAGGCTTTTGACAGGGTCCCACAAAAATTAGTATGGAAAATCTTAGAAAAAAGGGGAGTTACAGGCAAGTTAATGACCGGAATTATAAGTCTGTACGAAAATAATAGAAATTACGTAAGAAAAAATAATTTGAAATCAAAGGAATTCTCAATAAACGACGGCCTAAGACAAGGTGGAGTACTTAGCCCATTGTTATTCGTAGTACTCATGGACGATATAATAAAAGCAGCGAGGAATAGAGTTAGAAAATTAAATATTGGCTACTATAAACTTCGTACAACTCAAATATCGGAATGCGCTTTTGCAGACGATGTAATGATTTGCGCATCAACGTCAAAAGATCTCGAAAGAAACTTAAATATATGGGTGGAAGAATTAAGAGCGAGACAGATGAAGTTAAACATCTCGAAGACAAAAATAATGGTAATAGGCAATAACAACGAAGAAGTTAACATTAAAATAAATGACGAAAAAGTAGAGCAAGTTAATGCTTTCAAGTACTTGGGCGTGTTAATAAATAAGGAAGGATATATGGAAGATGAAATAAACGACAGATTAACCAATACATCTAAACTATATTACGCGCTAGCGAATTCATTTATTGGGAAAAAAGAAATATCGCAGAAAACAAAAATGACAATCTACAAAACAGTGTACAGACCAACTCTAATATATGGAAGCGAGAGCTGGGTAATGTCAGAAAGTCAGAAAAGCAAACTGCAAGCAATGGAGATGAAGTACTTAAGAAAAGTAAAAGGTATAACGCGCAAAGATAGAATAAGAAACGAAAAAGTTAGAGAAGAATTAGAAATAGAATCCATAGCCGCAAGAATAGAAACCCAACAGCTAAAGTGGTTCGGCCACTTAACACGCATGGAAGAGGACAGACCAGTAAAAACAATATGGGAAACAAAAGTACAAAGAGCCAAAGTAAGGGGAAGACCTAGGAAGACTTGGAACGAAGAAATAGGAAAAATACTAAAGAAAAGAGGAACCACCTGGAACGAAGCGAAGAAATTAGCGAAGAACAAAAGGGAATGGAGAAATTTCTCACATGCAGTAACATAATGTTGTAATTGAATAATTTTATAAATGTTTTATGCAATTAATATTACATGATTTGATATTGTTACAAGGGATTAGATTGTAATTATGTAAAGCTTTGTAAATATTCGTTTGACCTTACACCTACGGGTAGAAAGGTTTTGATTATATATATATATATATATATATATATATATATATATATATATATATATATATATATATATATATATATATATATATTAATATGTATTTCTTAATAAATTTTATTATTTTCATTTTTATTTACTACCTAATTATCTACTCGACAGGTAAATTAACTGAATTTTAATGTTGCCCAGCAACGCCCTTTTACTTTTCAAGCACTAGTGCATGAAAAGTACTTTTCACGCACTAGTGCTTGAAAAGTGACTCTACTCATTGTAAAGAGTGCATGAAAAGTAGTTTTCACGCACGGTTGTAGGAAATAGCTACTTGTGTATTAAGAGCGCAAAATGGAACATTGTCGATTGAGAGGTTGTCGCGCGGCATTCTCTCGAAATCGACAATGTCCATTTGCCTTCGAAACACTCACAAGATTTTTTCTACAGTCGCCACAATGGGGTCCTCCGCCAAGTTTTTTGTATAATTTATTTGTTTCAATACATTAGGCTAGTGCAGTGAAAAAGTGGATGTCCATTGGGAGCGTTCACGCCAAACTTTGCAGGTGGCAGCACAACTGTTCGCACAATTTATTTTATATTTATCGTTATTTTATATTCTTTTTGAGCTATTGCTTTAATCTAATTTAAGCGTTTTATACTTTCGTTTTTGTAAATGAAAGATCTAATTTATTTCACAGCAAAGCGGCATTTTGTTTTTTGTTTCGTTATGTAATGGAGTGCCATTAATTTCTGACTAAACGTTTCCATTAAGAATGTACACAAGTGACATATCTCAACACTGTATTGTTAGAAATTTGGACAGCGAGCGTTTTTCTACTTTGTCGCGCATGAGCGGGAAAGTGAGATTTTGCGTTGACAAAAGACAGCACAAATGGCTACTTTGTATATAGACTGTAGAAAAAGATATTTTATAATCAGATTTTAATATTTTCACGATAGTTCCTGTGGGTGGATAAAACTAATTATAATGAGGTGGGATCATAAACCATTTTCTTTTGTTCTGAAAATTCGATTTATATACACGATTTTAAAAAACGGTAACATTTTGAGCATATATGCATTTCGATCTACTAAAAATAAGATTTTTTTCAAAATTGGCAAAATTAAGGGCATTGTTCTTAAGGTGTACATTTTTCTTTTGGTGACACTGGCCGACAGGAATTTTTTTATTAAAAGTAATTCTATTTATTTTTTTGTTACTCAACAAAAGCTACGGGAATTATTTTTATTAAATATTTTTTGTGAGCCAATGGCACTAAAAATGTACCTACACTTTAAGAACCATGCCCTTAATAGCAAATTTTTAAAATATTCTTTTCGAATCAGAATCAGCTGATCGAAATGTATACACCCTCAAGATAATTTTACTCTTTTTTAACGCCCGGTATTATCTACTTAGTTTTTGTTCATAAGGTAAACAAAGTTACAGTAGACAAGCTAGTGCTTCTTTGATTAGCCTTTTCAAACGAGTGTTTTATACTGTTTTCTCTGTTTTGCTTTTCATTTATATTATTTTTTTATAAAAACTGTTTACAATTTCCATTAAGCGTTGAGTGAAATTTTTGATAATATCATTAATTTGTCTTGATATTTTGTGTATTTATTGCAGTTATAAATGTGACTAAAAAACCGTAAAAGAATGAAGCTCATAACAACAATAACGGTGCTAGAATATTCCAATTCCGAAACAGAGAATAGTTATTCTTGACAAGAATTTCTTGTAACAAGTGTTTGAAAGTCATTGATAATTTATGTTACTAAATAAAAGAAAAACCTATTTAATTCTCTATTATGTTTACTATGATAGTTTTATTTAAGATTTGTTGGTGCATCTTGGTACCTATCAGTATTTTCTTTTGCTTTAATGTTTGTAACAATGATCTGTGTTGTTAAAATAAATATATTCATTTCGAATTTATAAATTTTCAATTGTTTTTTACTGCTTTTCCTGTAATTACGTCTATATTTTCTATATGATATTTAATATTTATGTCATACATTTTTGGGTTGATAACAAACAACAAAATAATAATATAGCTTAATGCATTAGTAATTACGGAAGCAGAACATCTCTAAGATTGCATGTCACAGCTTGTAATCATCGTGTGTCAAATAAAACGTCCAACTTTATCCATGTTGGATTTCCACTTGGCTTCGTAATGGAATTAGATTGGAATTTGTGAGAAGCGTTTATTCCACTTTATTATTTTTACATCTGTACTTCCTGTTTTAATGTATAATTTATTATACACTTTCTGTACCATACTTCTATTCTATTTATTTTTCTCTAGTAAAATAATATCTTCGAGAAAAGCAGGGAGGATAAAAATAAAGGAAAGATGTTTGTTTTGCCATGGAAACTTTTAGCTGTTCGAATGTATTTCAAAGTATTTTTAGGAAAGGTTGTATATGTATGTGCATAGGATGATTCACAAAATATGAATGAAACAAGAATAATGGGAAAAATAATTTTGAATAAAACATTTATAAAATTAAATTATGCATCATATAACATACTTCGAATCACATATACATCCTAACAAACAAATAACTTATTAGTGATGCACGCGGGGCGAGACGAGACGAGAAATATAAAATATCGATTTCGTCTCGTTTTCGGATCCGCAATCTCGTTCTCGCTCTCGTTCTCGCACATTTTTTTGGGTCTCGTCTCATTCTCGCGCGAGTCTCGCTGTAAAAATACGCGCATGCGCACTACGTATTTACCTCTGTATTTACTTATCAGTAGAACTATAAGAGACAAGTTCGCACCAATCGTTCCGTCTTCCGTGTATTTACAGTCGTGTAATTATAATAAAGAGACGAAACACTAAATTCTAGTCACCGAATTATTTCAATACGAATATCTGTTAATACATTCTGTCATCAGTAAAACTAATTAAACATTAAAAAAATATTTTTTGCAACTGAAAGTTTCTACACTTTATTATTAACTATATGCCACTATTTAAGTAAGATTTACTCATAAAAAACGCTACACTGGGAACCCGCTGGCAACCAATCACTCCGCTTCACTCCGTGTTGGCATTTCCTCGCTCTCGCACTCAAAAAATATAGTCAATTTATATAATTTTCACATTCACGTGTTCTATGCACGAATTACCGTTGATTCCACTCCCTGTACGGTGCATTTTTCATTGAATTTATGAATCAAAGCTCCAAAGTTACAAATACTTTTTATTGCGAGAATCTCGCGAGATTTCTCGCTTCTCGCAGTTGTTATATCGATCTCGCCTCGAATTTTAAACTGCAATATCGCTCTCGTTCTCGTCTCGCATAATGCGACGAGACGAGACGAGATGCGAGAGTACTCTCGCCTCGTCGTGCATCACTATAACTTATAATATAGGATCTCGTTAACGGTAATAGATACGAAGTAGGTTAAATTAAACAAAAATTGCCCATTTTAGTATTGCATTTGAGAGAGAAAATGCATAGTTTACTAGATATACACTCTGTATCTCCGAGTTGATCCCCACGTCATCAATTTCTGATGCAAGAATTACTAAACTTTTATCTAGCATCTATGTCGTACACACACGGCATATGAGACTTTTATTCGCTAGCTCATTATCGTAGGAGTTTCAAAGGGGTATGTTATCTCCGTCCAACGAACTCCAAAAAATGAAATAGGAACGATATTGTAACCGCGTTACGAGAGTTATTTCCAAATATTTGAATTATTTGAATATTCATGTCATTCTGTCAGTCATGTGATTAAGGTGATTTGAACCATATGCTTACTGTTGACGACGTGTGGATTAAGTCGTGGAAATGGAACTACTACTGAGTTTTGGTTTGCATCTCTTTAGGGAAGTTTTTATGTTTTTTCGAAATTCGATGCTCATTTTTTTATCACAGTTATAATATCGAAGTTTTAATTTTTATATGGACGCCATATTGAAAAGTTTTTTTAGTTTTCCAACGCAACGATTTATAACTTTGTCATGTTCATATGTTTCAAACATCGAAAATATAACAATATTATTAATTTTTTTCTGATACAGAGTAAATTAGAAGGAATTTGCCAAATATTTTTCAAAATTTTTAAATACGCCTGTAAAACGATATTCACATATGGGCCATTAGCCGATTCTTGTGTTTCATTTTGTTAGTTGAAAAGATAAAGCTCCGAAATGAAGTATTTTTTTTATATCTCACAGTTAAATTAACCAATTATTTGATTCATAGCACGACGAAAATTGCCCTAGGCCTCTTTATCCTTCTTCGTTCATTACCTTGACATCAATGCGTTACAAAAATAAAGTTTACGATATATGAAAAAAGATGTTGTGAAATATCAAAATGGGTCGGTCTAACATATCTTTCGATAAAATAAAATAGATTTAAAAATACGGGTAAGTAGTTTTTATCTAAATTCAAAAAAATTAACCGCATGTTTAAGTGTACATTTTTAGTAGCTTTAGCACTAGCCGACACGGAATTTTTAATAAAAATATTAGCCACGTAACTCGTAACTGTTGAATGTTGAATAGCAATTAAATTAATTAGTAATTGTTATTAAAAATTTTGCATTGGCCAGCGGTGCAAAAAATATATACTTCAAGAACCTAATTTTGCGAATTATAACAAAATATCTTTTTGACTGAGAATCAGCACATTGAAATTTATATACCCTGAAAAATGTTTATCCTTTTTACCTTCCGTCATCTTCCTTTAGGTATTGTTTTTGGTCAAAAACTTCAATGATGAGTTTTTAATTAATAAGCACGTTTTAGATCCCTAGAAAACGATATTACTCTTTTTACGATGATGTCTGTATGTGTGTGTAACAAAAATTTCGCCTGCGATAACTCTAATACTACAATTTCAAAAATTATTATTCTATTGTATTCTTCTTCGTTACATCCATATAAAGAGCTGATTTGATTTTGGTTATATTTGGTCGACCGGAAGTACCTTAATTTTAAGAGTTTTTCTTGAAAAACCGCTGTTAAATATAATTTTTTCACATTTAATGTTATTATAAATATTAAAGAATATTTTAATGTCTATACGATTTGACTGTTGGCAGCTATGGAAACAGCTTAAGAAAATTCTGATTGAAAGATGTCAGTGTCAAGTGCAATTGACATAGTATGTTTGTCTTATAATTTTATTGGAAATATAGGATCTTTTGCTACAAAATTATTGTATGGAATTTGTATAAATACATACAACTAATAATAATGTACAAGTAATAGAATCTTTTGCAGGCAACTTTTTTATATAAAATTTGTACAAAATACATAGAACTGACGTAAAGTAACGGAAGGTAATGTGCTGGCCACATCAGATTTTTCTAACACTACTGTGTAGCTTATCTAATTATTAAGAAAATGAATACAAATCTCAATACTGCATATTTCCCATTGCTATATTGATAAGTGTGCCAATCTAATTTTATTTGCAAATTTCAGTAATGAATGATATACTCGTATCTGTACTGTGTAAAGGGATTTTATCATGGGCTCTCAAAGTGAGATAGACAAGAGTCACTTTTTTGTACGCACTCGGCCACTCATATAATAATACTTGAAAAATAAACGTAATTATTTCTAATGGTTATCTCGGATATGGCGCTTGAGATTCTACCGTATTTGCATAGAAATAAATAATATAAATTTGCGAATCCAGATTTTGTTAATACTAATTATTTTTAACCGTAAAAATATACAATCTGTAAATATAATTAAAATTAGAAAGTAGAAATCAAAAATATGGTTAAACATCACCTACTTCTGTTTATTTTATTTGATCTGAAAACTGACAGGTGATATTCGTTATTGTGAACTATATTATAGGTATTTTCTTATCAAAACCAAAGATATTTTCTTACCTGAACTACGAGTTTAGTAGGGCTACACCGTTCGCACCTGCGTCAAGCCGGCCCTGCAAACAAGAAGCATACGATGATTTTCATTCATGTATCAGAATATCCAGGGGCCGACCATGAACTTTGATGTTTTGGGGTATAATTAGCTTTTATTGCAACAATTGAGAATAGTAACGGTTGCCTTGATAATTTTAAAGCAACTTTACAGCTATGTGCCGAAAAAAGGCTTAGTAGACAATTTTAATTCCATACATAAAAACGATCCGATAAATAAAATAATTTGCGTCTTGTAAGTGAATGGTTATTGTATAATATCAAAAATTAGCTCAATTATCCCCCACGGTCATCGGACTTAAACTCTTGATCAAGTGCAAGATATTCTTAAAAACATTATAACTAAAGAAGAATTACAAAATAAATTACAAGAAGAATGACAATATAACACCATCGGGGATCAAAAATTTGGTACATTCAATGGCTAGTTATTTAGTTGCTTTTATAAATCGTAAAGAAGCCCAACAAAATATATTTCTGTTTTGTTTATTATGAATATTTTCAATGTTTACCTCATAAAATAACTGTATTATTTGTTTATTTTTTTCTCTGTATAATGCGTAACATTGGTAACGCTTTTCTTTTTTGATAAAAAATGAAATAAATTGGATTTTAGACTGCTATTTTTTCTAAAATAGAATGAAACTATTATCGTACAAAGACTGTATGTATTATCTTTGATAAGTCAAGAATAATACTAAAAAAAGGAAAAACAAAAGAATTACACTTATTCGTACTAGTTTTTGTATATCAAGGCCGCGAAATCATTCTTTAGCGTATCGAGAGAAAAATGAAACTTTTCACCGAGGTTTGTATACTATTTTATTCACAATCTGAAATAAAAAATTAATATTTGATATTTAAATAATAATAACCTAACATAAATAAACGAATGGTCTGAGATTGTTCATTTGTCACATGAACTGTCACTTTGATTTCTAACCTTAAATATTGATTGCATTCATTACTTGTATTATTTACAAGTTTATTCTATATTTTTACCATATAAATTGTAAAGATGCTTTGTTTATATGTAAATACCCATCATTGATACGCATTGATCTCTCAAAGCGGGTGGCAGCTATTTCCCGCCTCGAGGTTGGAAAGTATAGCGTGAGTATAGCTGAGGTTGGAAAGTGTCAACTTTCCAACCCCAGCTATCTTCACGTTATACTTTCCAACCTCTTGGAATATGAGGTTAACAATAACTAACTTCCCAACTTTTTAAAAGTCAGAAATCGTCATATTACTAACCGATTGTGAATAAAATATTTTTTGTGCAACCGTAAAAAATATGTAATTACAAATTTTATTAATTTTAAACAGTTTCATTGTAAATATAAAGTTAGCTTCCAAGGTGGCTATGGGATTAACATTTGATAAACAAAACCATGCAATTCTCAAATGTGAAAGTGATTGTTTACCTAATTTCGCGGCCGCTACCCTGACAACGGTCACGAATTTTAATTTCGCGGCCTGTTTTGCGGCTGCGAAATGCTAATTTCGCGTCCGGGTGCACAAAAAAATAATTAATTTGATCATTCATGTAGAATATTAATACAGTGTATGTCACATTGTCGGCCTGTCGCTGACTGATTGTTGTACGGGTTATACAGATTGCCCGCAGCGAAGGGCCATTTGTATCTGCAGGGTCCTGGGCTACAGAGAATAAAGCCCAAGCTTAAATCCCCTTTATTAAATAAATTAAATAAAACAAAGAAAAAAAAACTTTGACAGCTAATAATTGAGGAAGTGGTTTTTTGTTTAAAACAAGAATCCATTTAATCTCCTCTTATAAGTGGTTTGCCTGGGGTCTTCACGAACTTGATCGATTAATTTACAAACTTGTACGCCGGATGTATTATGACCAAAAATAGATGCCTCAACGCGTTTTATTTGTTGTCGTATGTAATGTATGTTCATATGGCAATATAGACATTTCAAATATAGGTCATAACATTACATTTCATTCGAGTTGCAGTCGCACTAAATTAATTCAATTAATGCAGTCAACATAAAATGTGACAGAAATAAAATAAATGGGAAAATTACATAGTATGTGTTTCATCACGAATTACAACATTAAGGTTTTTTCTGTATTATTATTTTTATTTTAATGTACATACGCGTGTTTTTTCACTATTTAAAATAATTTCATTACAAACAGTAATATAAATTGCCTTTTCAAAATATAAATAAATTAAAAAAAAATCATTTTTATATCACATATTTATAAACTCAAATGTATTGAAATAATGAAATCTTTGACTAGGTCTGAAATTTTTTTCTAGAGAATTGAAAATATGAGTAATATAATAACGTAATCATCAGGGCTTTTTACCTTCCGTCACCTTTAGGTAAAAAAGGTATAGTCTTTGGTCAAAAAATTCGATGATGAGTTTTTAATCAATAAGCACATTTTAGGGTTCATAGAATATGATTTTACTATTATTACGATGATGTCTATGTGTGTGCGTGCGTGCGTGTGTGTAACAAAAATTTCGTCTGCGATAACTATAATTCTACAATTTCAAAAATTATAATTCTTTCGTACTCTTCTTCCTTACATCCATATGAAGAGCTGATTAGATTTTGGTTATAATTGGTCAACCACAAGTACCCTCATTTGAAGATTATAACAGTTTTTCTTGAAACAACTATGTTAAATTTCATTTATTCACATTTAATGTTATTATAAAGAATATTTTATTCTCAATACGATTTGATTGCATTTTATAATACTTCATATTAAATGGATATAGAGTTAATTAATCTGATATGCAGTACATTACTTTCCGTCAGTTCTATATGTATTTTGTACAAATTTCATACAGAAAGTTTCTTCAAAGATTCTATTTCTTGTACACTACCTTCTGACAGTTGTATGTATTTTATACAAATTCTATACAGAAAGTTTCTAGCAAAAGATCCTATATTTCCAGTAAAATTATAACACAAACATATTATGTTATGTATGTTATTATAAATATTAAAGAATATTTTATTCTCTCTATTCGATTTGACTGCATTGTATACTTAATATTTAATGTAAATAGAGTTAAAAAATTATAAAAAAAATTAATTTCGTAAAGTAGACAACAATGGAAACAGCTACTATATTCAGAAAATTCTGATTGAAAGATGTCAATGTCAAGTTCAATTGACATAAGTGTGTTTGTCTTATAAATTTACTGGAAATATAGGATCTTTTGCTAGAAATTTTCTGTATGAAATTTGTACAAAATACATAGAACTGACGGAAGATAATGTGCTGGCCACATTAGATTTTTTCTGTTATCTGTCTGTATTTCAACTATCATTTTAAACAGATATTTATCTGTCAATTGAAAGTTATTTAGAAATTATATAATCAATTTTTTAAAGTTTCGTAAATGAAAATATAATATAACCAGAGTATTTGGAACGTTTTCATATGAAAATAGGTATTGAAAATAGTATTGACAAAACATTCCTGTAAATACTAAAAGATCTAAAGCGTATGTGTGGAAGCAGTTTAAAATATTTTGTGATAAAATCCTATCAATTTAATAATGGCCAAAATTCTAATCGACTGGGCATACAAAATGGGTAAAATTAACGAAGAAAATTATAAAGAGGTAACAGTAAAAACCATTTGGAATACCACAGCCAAATTTTACATATAAATATGTATTGTTACGGGTTATTTATTTTCCCGGGAATTTTCTGATTTGTAACACTGATTAAAACAAGAGTAAATGTTTATTTTACAAAAAAATTGTACCTCAGCATATATTACAGGTTATCTAGCTCACATTGCACGGGAAATATTTCTTGGCGGTGTCAGCAAGTGCTGCTATCCATCGGGACTAGGGGTAACAACACAGTTTTGAATTTTTGGCACTACAGTGCCTAAATAATAAAATTTAATATGATTTTTTGAATTTGAACTCTCTGGAAATAGTCTAACAAATATATTTCGTACATTAAAAATGATCTTAAAATGAAGCATTCAAAATGTGTTGCCTGTAAGAAACTACGTTCATTTACTTAAAAAGTACTACTTATTTTATGTATTGATTCATTTTATTTGAAAATGACCTATTATTACAAGCAGTTATATAGCAGGAATAAAAATTAAAAATAAACGCAAATTGTTCATCAATAAACCATTAATGGTCTGACATTAACTTTAAACATGCTTGTAGTTCTATACTACATTATGGCATCATTCAAAAGTTTCAAAGACATGGGACATGGTACTCTAATTTTCAGTAAAAAAGTAACGTGTTTAATTATTTCATTCATAGCACTCTTAAAATAATCATATTTAAAAAATAATAATATAAAACATTGTATGAATTTTTATCAAAAAAATAAAAAAATCGTTATAGAGGGTATGAAAATTATATCATTGAATTTAGAATTAAATTCTCGAACAAAATTGATTTAAAGATTGTCATTTAATAGTATATTAAGTATTAAGATCGATAATTCCTTAACGTTCGTGATGCTTATAATATTTTTTGCACAATCGACGCACAAAATTTAAAAGAAAAATGAGATGTGAAAATTATTTTGACATATTAAATTTTTTTATTTGGCAAGCTTTGATTTTTGTTTTTATTTATTTACCGTCTCGCCTCCTAAACGGTAAGTGAAGCACATATTAATTCACAAAATTCTCGCCTGCAAGAGTCGTTTTATGCAATTTTTCTAAGAATAATCTAACCTACCGCACAAAACTAATCTAACGTACAAGCTTATTTTGTCGTCCTATACTAACTTTAACTTTGTTGTTAACTTTCATATTTTTTGTCGTGTTATATTTGTCGTCCAACATACTGATTTTGTTGTGAACTTTTCCATTTCAGTCGTGCCTCGTGTCATAAGTGTCATAACTTGTTTAAAATATCAATTTTTGTTATTATAATATAGGATGTTTCAAAATGAGCGCAAGATTTAATTCTTCAATAAAACACATAATTTATTCGAAAATCACAAATATTTTTATTTTAATATGAAGTATATATATGGCGATTATGTGTGGAAGAGAACATCCAACAAATGGCCGCCACGACTCTGCTGGCACACTGTTGCTCTTTTAGAGAAGTTGTTGATTACATTTTCGCATATTTCCCCTCCAATTTCGCCAATGACACGTCGAATTTCTTCCTTTAGCTCAGGAATTGTGGTTGGTTGGTTGACATAGACGGAAGACTTTACAAAACACCACAGGAAGAAGTCGAACGGCGTTAGATCGCACGATCTCGGTGGCCAATTCTGGTCGCCAGTGCGTGAGATTACACGACCAGGGAATCTCTCATGCAACAACTGCATTATCTCTCGCGCAGTGTGACAGGTTGCCCCGTCCTGCTGAAACCACATCTCGTCTAAATCCATACCGACCAATGCAGGCCACAAAACTCCGTTATCATATGGTGATAACGTTCACCATTCACGGTTACTGCATTGCCGGCGTCGTCGTCGAAGAAGTATGGCCCAACCACTCCACCCTGCCCAAAATCCGCACCAAACGGTGACTCGATGTGGATGCATTGCCTTCTGATGAACAACATGTGGATTCTCTGCTCCCCAAATCCGGCTGTTTTGCGTGTTCACGTACCAATTCAAGTGGAAGTGAGCCTCATCGCTAAAGACAATTTTTCTAACAAAATCAGCGTCCATTCTTTGGTTGTCCAACACCAGAGCTGGGCAAAGTACCAAATAAAAATACTCGAGTAATAAGTAAAAGTATTCAGTACTCAAATGTACTTTTAAAGTAAAGTACTAGTACTTTGAACACTTTTTGGGAAAAGTACAGAGTACTTTCTAAGTACTTTAAAGTACCTACTTCTACATGTAATATTAAATTATGTGACAAATCGCATCTAATTTTATGGTAAACACCAGTTTTATTCCGAAATTATATAGAATGGCTTTTTAAAAATATGTCACCACTCTTTTACTAATAAACATTTAAAGGAATATCGTTTATGTATTTGTTTCCACCTTAAAATATTTAAGTATTTAATTATAAAACGTAGGTTCTTCTATATATCAAGTAATAATAGAATAGCTACTTGTTTATGCAGTATGTAAGAAACCTATCTACTTATTGCACACAAGATTTTATCTATTACCGTTTCTAAGAAGTATTTTTTAAATATATTTTTTAAAATTTAACATTTAACAGTCAATAAATAAAGTTTCATTGGTAATTTACATTTCCGCGCTTGTCTGGAAATTTATAACATTAATCAACTCAAATGAATATGGAAACCAAAGACTTTTCTAAACGATAGTAGAAAAATATATAAACTGCATTCTGTTTTGTTTTTGGTAATAGAATAACGAACCTGCAAAGATCATCTTTTATGAATGATTAATTGTTGCACAAGCATATTTGTTGTACTCGTAGTTATAAAATAATAATTTAAAATATTAATTTGAAGTACTCTAAGTATTCAGAAATACTCAGAGTATTTCCATGTACTCTAAGTACTTTTTAGAGTATTGAGTACGAGTATTTAGATGAAATATCGCAAGTACAAGTAAAAGTAACAGATTTTAAAATGTACTCGAGTACGAGTACAGGGTACAAAACTTGGACTTTAAACAGTACTTTCGAGTAAATGTACTCGAGTACGACCAGCTCTGTCCAACACCCAGTTGACAAAGGTACAGCGTTGCATATGATCACCTAGCTTAAGTTCTTGTGTCAATTGAACTTTATAAGGATGCAGATGGAGATCTTTATTTAAAATTCTCTGCAAACTGCTTGTCGAAATGGGCAGTTGCTGCGAACGGCGGCGAATCGATGTGCCTGGATTTTCACCAACACTTGCAGTAACTAAGGCAATATTTTCAATGGACCGGCCTGACCGAGGACGACCTGATGATTTCTGGTTCACAACTGAGTCAGTTCGATCGAATTTCTCGATCAGTCTCTTAACTGTCGAACAATTTGGTGCATTTTGTCGACCAAAAATTGCACGCACTCTGCGAACTGTTTCCGCAAAACTTTCACCATATTTTAAATAAGTTTTCAATATTAAAATTCGCTGTTCGTTCGTGTAGCGTTCCATGACTAATAATCGCAATGCGTCTACTTGACAGTTGTCAACTTTTTAGTCCAGCACCCTTAATTAAAAGAAAATGCCGGCCAATTCAAATCTTGCGCTCATTTTGAAACACCGTTTATAAATATTCTCCCTTTTTACTTCCTTGTACAAAGTAAAGGAAGTATTGTATTCGCGAAAAATTTCGGTTTCCAGATTTCAACGGAAATATCCATTTTGACCATCCCTGAATCCATTCTGACTAATTTCGTCGTAACGTCTGTACGTACGTACGTACGTTCGTATCTCGCATAACTCAAAAACGGTAAGCCGTAGAAAGTTGAAATTTTGTATTTAGGACATCTATAACATCTAGTTGTGCACCTCCCTTTTTGGTCATTACATAATATCCAGAAATGGCACTTTATTTGAAGCCTATAATAGATTTTAATGAAAAACTATATTAAAATATAATCCAAAACTTTTCAAATTTGGTATATAAGACTTTTATATCAATTGGAATAACATAGCAGATTTTGGTTAAAACAGGCTAACCGGAAGTGATATTTTACCTGAAGTTGTTAACAGTTTTTCTTGAATAAAATGGTTTCATTTTGATTTTAGAAATAAATGCTTCAAATATTATTAAATTAGCCCTTTGTATAAGCGAGATATGTAAATTTAAAACATATACTTTTTGGTTTTTGTAATGAAGCTTGCTATGGATTAGGACAAAAAATAACAAAAACATAAAAAATAGATGTCAATGTCAAATTACGTCAGATACCTGCAATTTTATAATTGAATCTATACTTCATATTAGTCTTGCGTACAAGGTAGTCGTGTGGTGTCCACATCAGATTTTTTAATAAAATACTTAAACAATTTTTAAGTTTCATTACAAAATAATTAAACCTAAAATTCATATGTAATACCTGAGATATTATTACAGACACAAAGTATTCTTTGGGAAATAAAAGGTACGAGAAATAATGTACAAAACTTTATTCCAATACTGTCATGTTCACATTCATTAAAAATTCACTAAGCTATATTTAATTTATATATTGAGTGTAATTGAATGTCAGAATTATAAAAATGACATCATATCACCTCAATAAATGTCAGTTTAATAATATTTAATTGACGATATAAATTATTTGAACGGCAAAAATCACGTCATTTTGCGGGAATTGCATAAAAAGTTTAAATTTTAAATTCAAATTATTGTAGAGGAAATTACATCACTGCTTTTCCCAGCAAATGAAACTGTTCCGTTACATTTACGAGGTGAATACGAATGTTTATTTAAAAGTATAATATACGGTCTCATAAATTATTGTGACCACTGTGGTCACATCTGCGCTGTACAGCCAAACTGAAAATGAGATTGTAAGTGAAACTGAGCTTAAATTATTTCATTAGCATTATTTACTGAATGATTAGCTCGTTTTTAAAGAGGAGCGAATGAATTAATTCGGTTTATAAACCTGCAAGCTTTAAAGAGGAACAGGTGGTTTCAGGCAGTTAAGATTTTGTATATTTGCCAGCACTTTTCCTTTATGTTGTAGATTATATCCTATTACACAAATAAATAGAAAGGAACGTAATAGCTTTTTAAATGCATGACTCAATATTATTGTAATATTTTTAAAGCAGTAGCTCACATAAAAGATATTTACATACAAATAGGAAAATAACAAGTTTTACATTTATTATGTAAAATGTTTACTAAATGCTGATGCGTAAACCTTATGCATAAAATTCTCCGAGAAATATTTTCGTTCAAATTTACCAGTTGGTTAAATCGACCCCTAAACATCCCACAATATTTTACAGTAGGTACTTAATATTGATGAATAATATTGATGCCCTCCCTATACAGATCAACAAACTGAATAGAAAATGTAAGTAGATATAATTAGATACAGAAAATTTGATAAAAAAATCTGATGTGGCCAACACAATACTTCCCGAGTCACAAAAAAGATCCTTAAATTTGGATTAGCGAATTTTACTCTAATTTTGACAGTTTATTTCTTAAAATTTAAAATAAAGTCTAATCTAATCCAAGTAACTACCTTTTTTTAAACCCCTTCACAGGATTAAATCCCAATTATAGAGTGGGGTCACATTCACACACATCCATGCCTTAGTGGGATTCGAACCCAGAGCCCCGAGGGCACTCATGACATGAGGCGTTGCGCTAACCATTGAGCCGGAATTATAATAAAATGAAGATTAAATTTTAAATACTGGGATAGAATAGAATTCACTAATCCAAAAATGAGGTTTAGCTTAAACATTTTTGTGAATTGTTAATTTTTATTAATCTAAATACGAGTACATATTTACTTATGCTAGAACCTACATTGAATTCCTTTTCTATTGTTCTATTTACTTTTTTCTTTTGAAAACGTTACTAATATTATTTTGAAATGATTACCTCTTTGATAGTGACATTTATCTGTCAGTCACATATATTTGAATAACTTGGTTTTGTTTGTTTAAAGCGTAGGCTCTGGGATTTAAATTATAGATAATTTTATAAATTTATCCATAAAATATATTTAAAAAAGTATTAATGCAAATCTATAGAAAATTTAATAATCTTTAATTTGTACAATAACATTAATCTCGAAAAAATAACATTTAACGGTATTTTTCGAAGAAAAACTATTTAGAGCCTCTAGTAAAGTGCCATTTCCGGTTATCCGATTTTCACCAAAATCTAATGGGCTCTTTCCATTACAGAAATAGTTCGAAATATAAGGTTTCAAAATTTTCTGAATAATAGTATTTGAGTTAGAGTGGAGGATCCACACATACACACACACGCACACACACACACACACACACACACACACACACACACACACACGTCATCGTGAAAATGTTAAAATTGGATTCTAGGGACCTAAAACGTGGTCATTTACCAAAACCTCAATATGTGATTTTTTGCACGATCCCTTTAGGTACCTCCCTTATCAAGGGTAGCGGGAGGTAAAAATCAGTAAAAGTGTCTAATATGAAACTTATGTAGATATGTTTTATTCTGTTTCATATTACATTTTTTTGGCTAAAATCTGCGATCGCACCTGCCATGGCGTCTAGTACGTAAGACCTGTTAGATTTGTTTACATTTCGACTGAATGCTTTCTGTTTCTGACACAAATTAATATTATCAATTTAACTAATTAATGATTTATTTTGCAGAATTTGGATGGAATAAAAATGAAGGAACAAAGAATCTGCATTAAATTTGTGCTAAGTGTAGTGAAGTGGTGAAATTGTTAGAGAAGGTTTTTGGCGAGGAAGAGCTATGTCGAAACCAAGAGTTTATGAATAGTATAAAACCTCGTATAACACGTTTTCAAGAGGTCCGTGAAGACGTGAAAGATGAAAAGAGATCCGAACGTACTACAATACGAGTATTTAACACTTATGAAAATGTGATGACTCTGGTATTGTGCTTAGTAATCGCTGAAACTTTTTAATGACCGTATTATGATAAAAACTATATCTAAGTCTAAAGGGCGGTGGCACCAATACTTTAATTGAGAATTAAACAAAAATTAAATTGAAATCAACATCTATATAATATATTTTATAGGTGTATAAACGTTGATTTTAATTTAATTTTTGTGTAATTCCCAATTAAATATTGGTGCATCGGCAACCGGCCATAAATCTGTAAAAAAGCTGCCAAAAACACATCTATTTTTGTTAATTAATATAAAATTATTCATAAGAGATAAGCGTGGCAGCTTTTTCGTTTCTATTTTGTTCACTATTTACAGATTTAAGACTTACAGTTTTGACCATTATACGGCCATAAGGAAGGTTGTTGAGGAAGGTACGCATCATGCGAAATAGTTGATGAATTATTACCTAAGCTGGCAAGAATTACTTTCGTTTTAAGACAGTTAAAACATTATCTAAATATTGAAATTCTAAAAATGACTTACTTCGCACTATTCCATTCGTTGATAAGTTATGGTGTTATTCTTTGGGGTAACTCTTCTCATTCAAACAGAGTCTTTAAAGCACAAAAGCAAGTAATAAGAATTATTATGGGCAAATGCAGAGATCATTGTAAACCTCATTTCATATTTTTAGGAATAATGCCTCTGCCTTGTCTGTTCATTTGTGCTACTCTTTTAGAAATTCATCGAAATAAATGTAATTTTCCGACTGCATCGGAGCATCATGGTTACAGCACTAGAAATTCGAATCTGTTAAAAGTTCCCAAATTTAGATTAAATAAATCAAGGAATAATTCTCTGAATCTGAACTTGTACAATGTTTTACCTGAATCAATTAAGAATCTGTCATATAAACTTTTTAAATCAAAAATTAAAATTTATCTTCTATTCAGTAGATGAATATCTTCAACAAACTAAAGATTTTTTACCGTCTCTAATATTTAATTAAGTACTCTGTTTAATATTTATTTTTATTATATTAATTTATTACCATGCAATTATTTATGTATGTATAGATGCGTGTTAATATTTATGTGTTTATAATGACCTGTTACAAACATTTTATGTAACGTAGTTGAAAATATATGAAATATATGAAATATGTATATGAAATATATGAAATAAATTGTGGACAAACAAATCCTGGATTTTGCATCATGTTAGGGCACCGGACCACAATTCACTACTCATTCTTGATTTTTTGGCCAACAACAACATCGTTGTGATGTTGCAGACACCGTTTATTTTAATGCAAATATAGGTGAATAACCTTTAATTATTAAAAGTTTTATTTTGAAAGTTCAATTAGCAGATAACACTGAACCGTGCTACCGTGCAAGAACTTATAAAATAAATTTTCATAGTTTATTGCAATATCGATACAATATGCTGATAAAGAACAACGCAATAGTTCTAAAAACACTTCTCTTATTCAACATGCATTTCATTTTGTTAATGTAATTCCATACACGTTTCGTATTGAAAGCAATAGCAAGAAAATGTTACAATGCATCAACATCAACGATCAATATTATTTACTTGCCCTAAATCCTTGACATTGAAATTAACTAGCAATTAACAACCAAATTGATTCACTGTCACCATTTACATAATATTCGGAGGTGTATCAGAGAACGTGTGCGTCCAAGCGTATATTAGGATCTATAGGAAGTAAAGAAGAGATTAATTGGTTTTTAGACAAAAGTTGCTCAATTAGGACCTATTATAGTCGTGCATTTGTGTTTTCAGAAAAAGAAAATAGGGCACTACTTTTAAAGGAAAATGCATATTATAATTTTTTTAATTTATATTATTTATATCTTTTCAACATAAATGTGACATGCCAAAGATTCACGGAACTCACAGGGGTCTTGTAGTTCACTGGGTAGAACGTCCGACTAGATGTGGGAAGACTCTTGCTTCAAATCCCACTGAGATCCATGAATTTTTCACAAATCCGTCATCTTTATATATATATATATATATATATATATATATATATATATATATATATATATATATATATATATATATATATATATATATATATATATATATATATATATATATATATATATATATATATATATATATATATACAGAGTGTAAAAAAATTTAAGGGCATATAGTACTGACCAAAATAAGTAAAAAAAGCTTAATAAACATAGGTTTGATCTTCAATTACTTCCGAGAAAAATCGAAGAAAAACTGACAAAGATAGTGATCAAACAAAATTTTGTCTATGTCAGTAAAAAGACTACAAAAAAAAAATTTTGAAACATTTTTCTCAATTTCTAATAGTTACGAAGTTATTTGAAAATTAAATATTGATCAAGGTCGCCGCAACATAAAACTTAGTACAATTATTTGATTTAAAAAAAGCACATCTAAGACTACGTCTGAAAGGTAAACAAAAAAATCTCGTTTAATGAAAGTCGTAACTCTTATAGTTTTCGAGATAGCAGAGGTAAACCCCGTAACAACTCATTTTTCACTGCCTTATATCTCGGAAACTATTGAAGATCGGACCCATGTTAATTAGCTTTTTTTATTTATTTTGGTCAGTACTATATACTGAGTTTACATGCAGTTTTGAAAATCGTTTTCAAAACGTTTTTAGTTTTTAAAACGCCATGTATATAGTGTCAAAACGATTTTGAGTTATCTCAAACCAAAACTAAAATTCATGAGTTTGACTTGAAAACTTGTTGTAAATCTACTCATGTAAACAGTTTCGATATTGCGCATGCGTATATAGCATAACGTGTCTGTTGATTTGTGTTTTGGCGTTACTAACCTACAAATAAACAGACAGTTGGGTAGTTTTAGTGCGTAGTGGTACAAAGTAGTCAAAAATAATTGAAATAATGGCAAAACGAAGAATTTAGAGTGAAGAAGATCTGTCACTTACATCAGCCAAATGCGCATGCGCCGAAACTGTTGTTAAATCAATCTGTAAACCAGTTTTGAAAATTGCATGTAAACAGTTTCGCGTATTTTTGACTGAAAACTGAAACCATTTTCAAAACTGCATGTAAACGTAGTATATAATGAAACATCTCTAGACGGCGAAGTAGTAAGACATGAAACCGAAATGATATAAAACAATATTTTCTACAAACAGTACTCATTATTAAATCTTTACAATTACAATGATATTCTAGTACTAGTCTAAAGTCTAAAAGTAAAAATCTGATGTGGCCAACACAATAACTCCTGCCATTTAATTATTATTAATTTAAATATATATATATATATATATATATATATATATATATATATATATATATATATATATATATATATATATATATGGTGTAAATGAAATAAGTGCATTAAATTTAACCAGTAATGTAACTTGACGAGAGCAACAATATTTCTTAATAACTTTTTCTCGAAATCGCATATTTTTTTAGCATTTTTACCACCCCGTAAATTGACGAGTCGTTCCACGTATTTTTCTAATAATTGAATGCAGTAGCAATAGCTATGAAAAATTTTGTTTTAGCAATTGACAGTTTTGTCAGTTGTAGGAATTATATTTTGACATTAGTAATAAACTTGTTTATCAGGTAAAATTTTGTCAAAATGCTTACGTTTACAAATAGCGAGTACACAGATATTGTAATTACTTACCTATGGTTTATTTATTTATTCGTATCTTTACTACATTTTAATTTGTGGTTGATATAAAGACAGTATTATAAAGTTGCCAACGCATTTAGACGGAGCGTTTCCAAATCATACTGTCCCTAATATTCGCACATTTGTTAATCTTCTACATCTTTATCACAATACGAAGTGTCACATATGACAATTTTAAATAAAGCAACAGTTGTATCCATATTATGTGCAAAAAGATCAATGTTTTCAGCAGACTTCAATATTGGGAATGGCTCATAATGTTCATTAATGAGACTGAATTTACTTGGGAAGGTGTATTTATTATGCACAATACACATTTCAACAGACGAAAATGCTGTAAAATATTCGTTAAAAAATGTTTGAGCGGGAACAATAAATGGACGACTAATTATTGGTACTCATGTACCTCGTTTAAATAGACAAAAGTTTGTACTTACATTTTTTGAATAACGTATTTAAACTATGATTTGTCGACGATAAATAATCATCTCATAACCTAATAACTATGCTTTTGCTCTTCCTCCCCTCGTTCCTCCTTGTCTTCCTCTATTCACAGGTAATTAAAGCCTGGTTTGATACACAACTTTATAATTCTGGTATCCAAAATTTAAATGTCTTTATTTTAAAAATTGTACTATTACGAATTAATTAATAATAAACGTTATTTTTGTTGATTCGTTTATTAATTACTGTGACTGCAAGTGTAACCGATAACCGACAATTTTTGAGCTGTTTGTATCCCACTTGAATACGGCAGGCAGCCATTTGTTCTCCATGGGCGCGCGCCGAAATATACAGCAAATCTTTAAAGAATTTTAATTCAAAATCTAAAAGACTTAGAAAAAAAAGTTATTAAGAAATATTGTTGCTCTCGTCGAGTTACATTACTGGTAAAATTTAATGCACGTATTTCATTTACACCCTGTATATATATATATATATATATATATATATATATATATATTTAAATTAATACTTACATATTTACTTATGCTGGAAACTGTAAGTTCCATTCCATATACTATGGTTCTATTTACTGTTTTCTTTTTAAAACGTTACTATTATTAATTTGAAATGATGAGTTCTTTGACAGTGACATTTATCTGTCAGGTACATACATTTGAGACAATTAACCAAGGAGTGGTGTTTATTTAAAGCGTAGGCTCCGGGATTTAAATTATAGATAATTTTATAAATTTATCCATAAAATATGCAGAAAAAGTATTAATGCGAACCTGAAGAAAAATTAATAATCTTTAATTTTTATAATAACATAAATCTTGAAAAAATATATTTCAAGGTATTTTCCGAAGAAAAACTATTTTGGGCTAGTGCCATTTCCGGTTAACTGATTTACAAATCTAATGGCTTCTTCCTATACTACAATAAGTTAGAAATACAAGGTTTCAAAATTTTCTGATTGATAGTATTTGAGTTAGAGCGGAGGATCCACACATACATACACACAGATATCAACGTGAAAATGTTAAAATTGGATTCTAAGGGCCTTAAAACGTGGTCATTTACCAAAATCTCGATATAAGATTTTTAGCACGATTTCTATACCTCCCTTACCAAGGGTAGCGGGAGGTAAAAATTCTAGAAATGTTTAGAAATATCAGCTTGACAAGTATAATGGTTTATTCGTTGCGGTTGCCATTTAGTGGTCTGGTAGTATTTAGTGCTAGTATTGAAACATGGCTTATGCCATTAAAGCCCTAGTTCAAGGATCTTCATTTTTTTAAATCAGTGAAATGTGTTATTGTAAACAAACGAATAAATACGTGTTTATTATTATTTTTATAAAAAAATATTTAAAAAAATTAAACATCCTGCTGTACTAAAGCCAACCATGAAAACATTGCAAAAAGTTTTATTAATTTTTCAGTTATTTATATTTTACTTCACTTTTTGTATCGTATAAATCTAACATTAACAATATTGATTTAACATTTAGGTAATTAATATGTTCTCGTCTGAATATAAATTATTTAGAGTCTGTCATATTTGATTGAAAATGTAAACATACAATTTAATATTTCATTATGTGAGTGATCCCGACTTCTAATTTGTTTTCTTGTCACAAATTAATTATGTAAATTAAAATTTTCTGTGATGAATTATATGTATATCTGACAGACCACTAATTCGTTAATATTTCAGGAACCTCCCTATCATTAATAATTCAGTTTGGGAGAAAAAATATACCTAGGGTTATAAAAACGCGAAAATCAACTGCATGTTTATGTTTTGTAATATATTTTTAACAAATAAAGTTTATTAATTATTTCAACGTCCAACTTATTGTTATGTGCATTTATTTAATAAAATAATAATTTAAAATTAATATTAATTATACGACCAAGAGTTGCATACTCATACTGAATTTGCTGTATCATTTGACAAGGATAAAATGATTTTACATTCGTTACTTAGTACTATGAAATTACATTTAATAGGACCAAATAACTTCTACATGTTTAACAACATTTTGACAAATAATTCCGACTAGTTCTTGTCACAAAATTCTTAACTAATTAACTATTTTAAATAGTCTTGATTATGAATATATGTAAATTATCATCACATTGACCGACGAATCATTAGTAGAATTAATATATCACCTATTTATAATGAGAATATTGGAATTATCCTTAATCCAAACGATAATTTTTATTTATAAATATATGTACTCGTTTATTTATTGTTTTAAAGTTAAAAATTAATTCTCCGTTTCGGAAAGTAAATTCCACTACAAAGACAAACAGGATTTTAATTTGAATGAAAATATATAAAATATAAATAAATATATCATCACGGCATATTACCCATGTTGGTAGGGTGCCAATCTGCTTTATACGCAGATATCAGTAATTTATTTATTTATTTATTTATTTATTTATTTATTTATTTATTTATTTATTTATTTATTTATTTATTTATTTATTTATTTATTTATTTATTTATTTATTTATTTATTTATTTATTTATTTATTTATTTATTTATTTATTTATTTATTTATTTATTTATTTATTTATTTATTTATTTATTTATTTATTTATTTATTTATTTATTTATTTTAAATATACAATGCTCGACAGGCTGCAAAACTAATTATGAGCAAAGAATAATGACAATACATAATATAATTTAATAACACGCAAAATATTCAATTTAATAGTGTTTTCAGCTTACACAGTGCAAGTGCGCACTGAGTGCAACATATCACGTGACCAAACTGAACGAGTTCGGCCCTCATCCTGTGGCAGCGCAGTTTAAGCTGAAAACGATTTTGTTTAAGCTGCCATAAGTCAGTGCACAAAAGTCGCACTGAGCTAGTTCACGGTGCAACTTTTTCTTAAGCTGAAAACACATCAGCTGACTAAATTTTGCACTCAATGACAAGCTGAAAACGCTCAGTGCAAAAAAAGTGCACTCGACTTGTAAGCTGAAAATGCGATAACTTAATATCAAACAAATCCCTTGAAGTAATTAATGTTTTTTACTAAATTGTCATTAAACGAACATTTAATGATTAGAACATTGTTATCAAAGATATGAAAACAATTATGTTAGTGCTGGTGTAGGCAAGTAGAATGGTGTATAATGTCTAGTAGAAGAATAGGGAAAATGAAAATTGAGGTAAGAGAGAGACAGAGGGTCATCAATACGAAAATGAATTAATTTATACAAATGAGTGAGGCAAATTTGCTCAAGATATTTTTCTGATAAATATTTAATAGAATATTGAATGATATATCTCGAGGTGGGTAATAATTCATTATTTTAAAATAAATATATTTTTAAAAAAATATTTTGTACTGCTTCAAGAGCAGCAATGTGAAGATTATAAATAGGATACCAAATAACCACACGTATTACAATTTAGAACGAATAATTGAAAAATACAAATTGAAAATTGCTTGAATGGAAATTTCGAGTATTTCTAATAATAAAACCATATAACTGATTAAAATGTGGATTAAATGTAAGTTTTGCGTCATATATTACACCAAACTCTTGTTGTTTGAATGTCTTTATTAAAATTAAAATTATTAATATTATAGTTATAATGAATAACTGATTGACATTCTTGCTCCTTCGTTACTCTGATCGGAATTTCAATATTATTATCGGTATTATAGACCGTAATTATGCATCTAAATCTGATACAATATTCGCCTTGTTCACATTCCTTTAAGAACCACAACTTCAAAACTTACTAGCACATTAAGCGAAGTAGTTTTTTTTTCTCTAATGCTCGCTAAGAATTTACAGTTGACGAGACATCTCATAGTCATAGTGCACTCGAACCGTAAACAACGCCGATGTAGTTCATCCGTGACTTGCCAACCGTCCATCAGCGAAAATAGATATAACGCACGTGTCCAACCTCCTGTTTATATCAATATATGATGTGTTGCATGATCTTTCCTTAAGTTTAACGCAAAGTTCATGTTGTTGTGGTTAAAAAGAATGATAGCGAAGCGAAATATTATTGTTTCATTATGTCATCATAGTGAATCAGTTTTAAAAATGTACATGGTGGTTTCCAGGAATTCTTATAGGAAAGTTAAATTTAGAAAATGTGATATAATATTGTAGTATCAATATATTTTTAGAAAATAGGGAAAGGAAATGAATGACTAGACTAGTGACATTATGAGTATGTATTGAATTATATTTTCCAATTATTAGATCATTCTATCAGGATTCATCAATAACAGAAAATTCACCGTTGTCCGATATGAAAAATAAAATATAATAGTACCTAATTTACGTAACAACACCTGAAAGTGATACTTTACTGGGTTAGCAAGCATATTCCAGAACTTGTGAGCCCCATAAAAACACTGTCATGTTGGATACAATTTTTTTTTCGCAATCCTGAAAAATGAATAAATAAAAATCTATAACTATGCATCATTTTCCGGTCTAAAAATTGATCAGAAACAACTCATTTTCTAGACACGTTGCTTTTAGATTTTTGAAATACACATTAATATGTGCGATTTATCTTCCGACTTTCATTTGTTTTTAAATTATGCCATCATCACAAAAAATATAGAATGGCAACATAGATTTTTATAGTGGAAACCGATAGTGATTTTTCTTCCCTTTAAGATCAAGCAAATAAATCATAAGGTTGCATAACAAAAATACAGAGAAAAATCGAGCTGAACATTTAATAATAATGAATAATCAAGATACCTAGATTTCATTTTTCAGTTTAGAATTTATCGTTTAATCATGTTATATAAGTTATAAGTACCATTATACCAACATTAAATGTTTAAAGATTTAAAAAAAATTATCATATATAATATCATAAGTGGTAAATTTTTGCCGGAATTTTTTTTAGATTGTAAAGCGATCGGAAAATTTTTCCAGGAAAAAATTTAACCACGAATGGTATTCGGATGACTATTTCCAAAATAAAAATCAGGTAATCATTTATATAATTTTTTTCTTGACAAAAATTTTGTAAGTTTTATTGTGTTTAGTGGTATTATGTTTCAGTTTGCTTTTTCAACATTTTAAATAGATTTCTGTTCGAATCGACTCGTTTTTAATAAAAACTGATAACACTGAAAATATACAGACTTTGACAGGTATGTAAACAATATGTTTCTAAAACGTCAAAAAAATTTCGTTTATCAAAACTCACTTACTTGTAAAAATACGACATCTTATTGGCTTAAAGGGTGCGAAAAATTTTTTGTGACGGTGTTTTGTCGAAATGAAACTTGGTAACTAGGTAGAATCCTGAATTTGGATTGGTTTATATATTTATGAGTGAAATAGTCAACAAAAATTTTTAAACTGAAATATAAGATCTAGGTATCTTGATTATTCATTATTATTAAATTTACAGCTCTTATTTTTCTCCGAATTTTTGTTATGCAACCTAATGATTTATATACATGATCATAAAGGCAAGAAAAATCCACTATTAAAAATCTATATTGTCATTTAAATATTTTTGTGATGACGTCATAACTTAAAAACAAAAATCGACTTGTTTTAGCGTTTCTAAAAAAAAAACCGTTGAGTTCGCTGTTTTTTTAATATTCCATATTTTAATCCCAGACTGTATATATACTCGGATTTCTAAGTGTGCCAATCTACTTTCATTCGCAGATTTCGGCAATTACGATAATAACATTGGGGACTTTCCAGATGTCACATAACGGGTTCTTAAAATTTAAAACTGTCGTGGAGAGAGCACTATTTTAAAATTGACAATAATTTTGATGTTTCATTTCGAACGGTTTCGAACCCGGGCTGTCTACACCAAAAATAGGGACAAATGTCCTAATCACCGATGAGGATTTTATAAGCTACCTTGAGCAATGCGTTATTCTTGATTGTAAGTAAAATAGGATATAACAATTAATTTTTTAACTAGCAGAAATTGAGAAAAATATGTCAAATAAAATTATTACGAGTTTCTATTTCCAATCCAGTGGCGTACAAAAATAGAACTGTATTTTGCCGGTAAGTTTTTGAGATACAAAGTGAATAAAATAATAGGGAGAAATGGCTATTTCCTTTATTATTAATTTTAGACCTATAGTTTAAATTACAAGTTGGAGACAAAGTTACATAAATGCAACTTTTTGGTGTGTAAAGGTCCTGACTTGAATTGTACTTTCGATTTAGTCAGAAGCGATCGTTTATAACTTAAATGGGATCATTTACATTTTCTGAAATAATTTGCAGTGATGCCAAATACTCTGATGTACCATTTGTTTTTAATTATTTCGAAAAATTCGAAATGTTTATGTTGTATGCCACAACTCTTTAACACCATTGCCAAGTATCCGCACTTCCACTCGCCGTTACTGTCCCTGTATACCTAGCTTCCCAATACCGAGTATTCACATCCATAGCTATCCCAGTATACCAGTAACTTCCCGAGTACTTCACTTGACACTAAACTGCATACGCTCACCACGATACTGCTGTGCTACTCAAACTCACTGATACCTTACTTCTTACTGTTTGAAGGACTAACACTGTATGTCTGTGACTGTCTTCGCACACACGTACGTCGCTTATATAGGGGATCTTAACATCTTCTGGAAAATTCTCGTAACGTCTCGAACTATATTATCTCCCCTTGTTTACCTAACCACCCGCCCATCGCGCGCTGCACTGTGTTATTAATCGCCTTCCTACGCTCCTCCTCCTACTAGAATGCTTCTATTCATAGGCGTCGGCTCGCTCGCGCCGGTCGTGGGCTCGCGGACCAAATGTTGTAGGTACTCTCGCGTTACAGTATTAATATCGCCGGCAGGAAAAGTATAATTTTATTACCTGATGCCTGGATAACTATTAATAAAATAAATCAAATTTGTTTTTACACAGCAACCCTATGCAAAATGATAGCAACGATGATGAGAATGATAAAAAATTAAGTGTTCAATACGGCAAAAATTAAAGTTCACTGCCCAATTCAAATATTCGGCTTTGCGTCCTCTACGAAACGATCCCCGCGACATTGAATCTGTTCTTTTTTTGCCTTGTTAAACAAATAATTATGTCTTAATTATTTGGTCGTTCTTAATAAATGATTAAAAACAAATGATACATTAGGTAAACGCACAAATGTCATGGCAAACTGATAATGCATTAAAATTTCATAATTCTGTACGAATCGGGCTTGTTCTGTAGCAACTAGCAATTGCTTAAAATAATTACCCAATAGATATCGATTTGATAACTAAAAATCCATTTTTTGTTATATGTCAACACACATTTATATGATTGGTGAATTTTTTTAAATTCCTAAAAATTAATTACTGTGTTACAGAATAGGCCAAATAACTCTTTCGACGCGGGAGTTTGCTCTCTGAATTATCTCGTATATGGGCAAAGAAAATGAATGACGAGTGAACTTATGATTCATTTATATTTTAAAATTAATAGATTATTTTACATTTGCAGTTTCATTCATGTTTATATTCTATTTCTTTGATCTATGCACACATGTTCTAGTTTTCGATATTAACAACAAAGCTACCAGACAAAATTTTATAACTAATAAACTTGTTTGCACGTGCATGCACCATTGCACCTGCTCTTTAGAATAATTTAATATCCTTTGTGACCACATAAAATTAATTTTATTCATTTGTCATCAGTCGGAACTGTAAATTTGTATGACACAATTTTATAATTAGAAACAATGTACAAATGAGGAAATTAAAAATGAGAAAAAAATGAAAACTATAAATAACTCATTCATATTTGCTATGTAGCTAGAGTAAAATGTGGTGTATTATGTTACGACTGTTATGAGTGCTAAGTTTAATTAATGTACTAGTGACATTGGCCTATAGTTTGTGTTCCCATTTAGTTTATATGAAAAGAACGTACCTACATACATTCTTTCCTTGATTTTGATAGGTACAATATTTCTTTCATACCTGCAATTAAATTTTGAAAAATATATTTGAGTAATGTAATAATATTTATTTTATTACATGTAGGAAATGAATGTAATATACATAATTATAAGCAAATCATGGATACTGAAATAATTATATAATTATTTAGTATTACCTACTGGTACATGAAATGAATGAATTAATTTCTTCCATTATTCATACATGTGTACCTAATTAAATATGTATAATGTTATTTTAAATAATGCGGCCCAAATGTCGAATGCAAATTCTATTAATCGCTTATTATAAATCAAAATAAACATGGTTATATGTTATAACAGCATTAATCAATTATTACAGAACGGAATAAATTAAATTATATAATAGTAAACAACTATTTCATTTTTTTAACTTGTTTTTCTTTTCTATTTTAATCCAATATTTAATCCATCTTCGGCCAAGTAATAAAATAACATGATTTTGTTTTCGAAAATTATATTTTATTATTTAACAATATTAGTAACAATTTTTAAAATTATTATAAACAAACGGATTTATGGTACTAGGTGCCCAGGGCACAGCAAATTATAGCGTCCTGGGCACAGTGCATTTTTGTTCAAATATTAACAACTTTATGCCTAGTTTTATAAACAAAATTTAATCTCGGATTTCAAAATCCGGGATTATGTGTATATATCAATAGAAAAAATTTGACATTATTCATTCAATCAAAATTACCGATTGAAGTATCAAATTATATAAATTATAAAAGGAATAGATGCTTAATAAAATAACTTCTCAGCAGATATCTTCTACTAACATGAAGAATATTTTTAATATATAGACAGAATCCTATCCATCCCGTCACTACCTCCATGTCCTATCCATCCTGTCCCTACCTACATCTCCTATCCATCCCTTCCCCTCTCCCATGTCCTATCTATCCCGTCCCTACCTGCATGTCCTACCCATCCCGTCCCTACCTGCATGATCTATCCACCTCGTCTCTACTTCCATGTCCTATCTATCCGGTCCCTATTTCCATGTCCGATCCATCCGGTCCCTATTTCCACGTTCTAGCCATCCCGTCCTTACCTCTATGTCCTATCCATCTCGTCCGTACCGCCATGTCCTATCCATCCCGTCCCTACCTCCATGTCCTATCCATCCCGTCCCTTCCGCCATGTCGTATCCATCCCGTCCCTACCTTCATAAAAACCTATTTTTTTCAGAAGTCATATAGTTGGAAACAAAATAATGAAATTTCAAATATTTACAAAATTTTGGCAAACATATTGAAAATTAGAATAAGATTTACTGATATCTTAATTCACATACACCTATTTACCCATCAACTCTACAAGGGGCAGTTGCTTTAAAAAAAATATTATCGTACTTGTGCGAAAACGCACCATTGGCCGAAAAAGGGTTCACTGTTTTTAAAATCAGAAGCATATCTATGTTTATTTACCTAGTACACACCGTTTTTTATCTTTACATTTAATTTGATATAAAATATATAAATTTAAATATGTAGGAAATTTCCAAATTTTGGTAACTACGATAATAATGATAGAACTAAAAAAGTACATGTTGTTACGAATAATATTATATCATTTTTTGTATACTGTAAATAATTACAGCAAATTATAATTTTGTGTTGCACAAATCTACATATAATGACTTTTTTTGCTTGATATATCACTATAATATCTATATTTTCGACTAATTTAACGCTTCTACGAATAAGGGTCGCATGGCTGTGTGCGTTAGGTATTCGGTAACTGGTTGTGATTAACATTATTTACAAATTTCAAATAGCACAAATGTGACCCCTGTGCTGCTCACAATGGTACAAATATGTCTCCATTACAGAAATCTACGAATAAAAACAGATTGGCACACCCAGAAATGAGTAATAAACAATGATGATACATTTATTTATTTATAGCAATTTTATAATTCAAAAATAGATGGAGTCTAAGGTTAAATATAACTACAACTAATAAAATTACCCTTAACCTTAAAATTAATTTTAATAAAACTAAATACGTATTTCGAGAACTAAGTTCTCATCATGAGTAGGACAACAAGGGAAAGTTAAACAGAGCAGTCAAGATTACTTAACATGTTGACCATGCCAGAAGTCCTAACAACTCAGAGTATAATAAGGGAAAGTTAAACAGAGCAGTCAAGGTTACTCAACATGTCAACCATGCCAGAGGACCTAATAACTCAGAGTTGTTAAAACCTACGGCATGGTTGACATGTTGAGTAATTTTAACTGCTCTGTTTAACTTTCCCTTGTTGTACTACTGATAATGAGAACTTAGTTCTCGAAATACGTATTTAGTTTTATTAATATTAATTTTGAGGTTAAGGGGTAATTTTATTAGTTTAAATTTTTATAATAAATACTTTTTGTCTTGGAAATACTGAAAAAGAGATATTGTCAAAAAAATAATTTCGGTCGCCATTTTTTAATATGGCGGAGCGAGCACAAATTAAACATTTTATTCAGGATAAGATACTGTACTAAACTGCCAGTTTGTAAAACTCCTGGATTTTTTTCCGAGCAAGCACGTTTTAAACTCTCTATTGCTTGGACTAGAGGGCCAGTTGTATAAAAAGTTGTTAGCTGATCATGTATTTAACTGTACATTGTAACCAGGGATACGTATCCAAAATACATTGGAAAATAAGCCTTGTCAAAGTTAACAACGTGATTAATGTTAACAATGTTTTACGCAACTGGGCCTTACTGTCAATTTTATTCGACAACTTCGTTATTGTGAAATTACGTCTAACGGCTAGTTGCGCGCTTATAGTTAAATTTTAACTGTTGGCTAAATTGACAATGTCATATCGAAACAAAATATTAAATGAGTTGTTAAATATTATTGTCAAAATTTCGATACGCACTTTTTTACCTCCCGTTACCCTTGGTAAGGGAGGTATAGGGATCGTGCTAAAAATCGCATATCAAAATTTTGGTAAATAACCACGACGATGTCTGTGTGTATGTGTGTGTGGATCCTCCACTCTAACTCAAACACTATCATTCAGAAAATTTTGAAACCTTGTATTAAGAACTTTTTCTGTAATGAGATTGAGAAATGGCACTTTACTAGAAGCTCAAAATAGTTTTTCTTCGAAAAATTCCTTTAAATGTTATGTTTTTCGAGATTAATGTTATTATAAAAATTAAAGATTATTAAATTTTCTATAGATTTGCATTAATACTTTTTCTATATATTTTATGGATAAATTTATAAAATTATTTATAATTTAAATCCCAGGTCATACGCTTTAAACAAACAAAACGCAGTTATTCAAATGTATGTAACTGAGAGATAAATGTCACTAACAAAGAACAAACCATTTCAAAATAATATTAGTAACGTTTTAAAAAGAAAAAAAGTAAATAGAACAATAGAAAAGGAATTCAATATAGTTTCCAGCATAAGTAAATATGCACTGAGAAAAATGACTGGTTTTTAGCAAATAAATATTCATAATTAAGGGGTACTTCATTCATTCAATTATTGCAACCTTGCAACAATAGTACATTAAAACACAAGTATCATAAGGCAATCTGTTAACGTACGAGTCCAAGTTTGGAAAACGAGCCGCCAGGCGAGTTTTACAAAGGACGAGTGCGTCAACAGGCCTTATGATACATGTTTTTTATACTATTTTTTCTATTGAGGTAATTTTACAATTCGATTTTTTTTAAAAAGGACTTGTCAAAAGTATGAGTTGATGATTTTTTTATCAGTTATGTTGGTAGCGTTTCCCGCTAAAAATTGAAATTTCACATTTTGACAGTTTGTGTATCTTGTGATTTTGTCTGATTGTTTACATTAAAACATTGCATCAAGCATTATACAATTATGAAAGAGGAAAACCAATACATACAATGAACTTCAAGGTTATTAATGAACCATCCTGATTTGACATATCGGTGTTTCGTGTTGGTTATTATCATAAATAAATATTGAATATAGGATTGAAGGACGTTACGTGGACCATCAAGCCTTTTTATTGAGAAAACATATAAATAAAACTCTTTAAATAATGAAATACTTTAATGAACAATTTATTGCTTTAGACTTTTACTTTCCACCATTTTTACAACACTCACTGCTCAGTTGCACAGATAACGGCAACAGCTTTTCTTACAATTTTTAATACAAAACATATATGGCATATATTCGATAGTTCGCCACAACGTGGAACTGCAAATCATGGGTTAAAACGTCAACTTTTCATATTTGTTTGCTAGTAGCCACCACAAATTGAGTAGACAGTGTTAACATTTTCAAGTAACGTGCATCATACATTTCATAACCTGCCTGGAATAACAATACATAAGATTCAAAATTGCATTACCATAAATTTAAATTGTAATAAATAAAACTTACCGTTTTAATTATTTTGACAAAGTAAACCTGAGCGCATTGTTTCTTGTTTCATAATTTTTTACTTGAAATTTTTACTTCACAGATTCTTATTCTTTCTTAAATAACACAGCTATAGCTATAAATTTCTTTTCTTTCTAGTCCTATCACCTAGTGAAAGGATAAAAATCCACAATTAGAAGTAATATTTCAACACAAACAATTTACCATTTTAAGGTTATCTGTCAGTTATGAAAGCATGAACATGAAAGGCGCCAAAAACAGTACGTTTATATATTTTCTAAACATCGTGTTTTCAGTGATAAACAGTGCTTTTATAGAAACATAAGAACACCGAAATAGAAAAATACAATTTAATCTTTAATATGAAATGTATTTTATTCAGTCAGTTATATTATTTATTTGACCGTCATTTATTTCATTTAAATATAATTTAATTTTCTCAATTAAATTAATATATTTATGTTTAGTATTTTAAATTGAGATTTTTAATAAATAAATTTATAATTTTCTGAAATATTTATTTGTTTCTTATAAATATGTAATTGTTTAGAATTAAATTCATAATATATTTGTGTAAACTTTATATTAATTACAATGAAAAATAGTTTTTATTGTATGAATCTATATTTATTTGTCACAAATAAATATTATTTGTGGCAAAATGATATTTCCATTGAGTGAACAATGTTCTATTTGTCAAATGACGATTTTAAGTGAAGTGACTTGTATGGACTTGTTCATTTGTTGTACGTTGCATCTTGTTTATAGTGGTGCTCATTTGCGACAGTGTTCATTTCTGGTGATTTGTTTTTCATTCGTGTGCTAAAAAGTAGTGAATATGGGTGACGAAACAGTGAAAAATATACTACATGAGTGGAGTTTTAGATATTTGCTCTGCATTTTTCAATATATCTTTTATACCAAGGCACATGCATCGATACCTGTACAGATTGTGTATTTATACTTTTATATTTTTTTATTATATGTAGATTAATGTACTTAAGGATGTAATTTGTGTGTTAATAAAAATATGGCGTACGAATAAATTAAATGTTTTTATTTAATTATTTTCCTTCAATTTTAGTCTATTTAGAGTGAGCAGCTTATGAGAGGTAGGTATTTAAATTTGGTTCAAATAAATTATTATATATCCAATAATAACGAAATAAATTTAGCGCAATTAAAATAATTTTTAACGTAAATAAATGCATAGTTCTCATGAAATAGAAGATATAATTGATCTCAATATATATTTATTTGAGACAAATAAATGCTTCAAATAAATGATTACATTGCTTCAATTGTAGATATATTTGGATCTATTCAAGCTTAGGATTTATTTGTAACAAATAAATTTACAGTTCACGTAATTATATCTTTTTCTCAGTGTGTATTTAGATTAATAAAAATTAACAATTCACAAAAATGTTTAAGCTAATCCTCATTTTTGGATTAGTGAATTCTATTCTATCCCGTATTTAAAATTTAATCTCCATTTTATTATAGCTCAGGTGGCTCAATGGTTAGAACAACGGCTCATGTCATGAGTATCCTCGGGGCCCTGGGTTCGAATCCCACTAAGGCATGTATGTGTGTGAATGTGAACCCACTCAGTAATTGGGATTTAATCCTGTTGAGGGGTTTAAAAAAGGTAGTAACTTGGATTAGATTAGACTATATTTTAAGAAATAAACTGTCAAAATTAGAGATTAACTTAATCTTTTTTGTGAATGGAGCTGTAAATGGCGGGAGGTATTTTATTGGCCACATCAGATTTTTGTTAGCTTGTAGCCTGTAGTTAAGACTTTATCTATAAGCGGTGCAACTGGCAATAAGTCTATCTAAACTTAGGTCCATTCTTATTTGAACTGAAGTATATAAATATCTATAATAAAATATTTCATTATCAAAGAATCCGCTTATATTTTTCCATAATATTTCGTACTTTTGTACAAATAAATTTATTTTATACAAATTCACAGTGTAGTTTTGGTTGATATCATCTCAACAGTGAATAGACAATCACGTCAAGCCTGAAGCTAGGCTTTTCAATTGGGTCTGTTTGATGTGCAATGAAAGGACCATGTTCCTTTCTCATACGTGATGGAAACCTTACATCTCGTGTGGGCAGTGGTTATTCACCTGAATGGCACATCATTATCCTCCAGAATGCAGCATGATGAAATTATTATATTCCTATTTGCAATGAGGTCGTGCAAGAATTGAGGTTAAATATTTTACACTTCATTTACTGTTATTGCCATTATTTATTGGGTAGGACTCTACTCTATAGTATATTACGTATAGTCCGGACGTAGGTCCAGATAGTACCATTTTATTGGATGAAGTAGGTAATTTTAGGACGAGCTATCGGGTTTATTGTTGATACATATATACAGTATAAAATAAGTTGTAAAAAGGTATTTGTAAATACACTAAAATAGAAAATATATGTATAGGTATGTAAATAAGAAGTACTTACATGTACAAAAAGTTGATTATGTCATCAAAAAGAGAGCAATTTTGTATAAATTTTTCATACTTAGAGCAATTTGCGGAAAGGGTACTAATATTTGTACTCGTTGTACTTTATACCAGTAGTGACAGCAAGCACTTTAGAATTCAATCATAGAAAACAGGCGAATGCGATTTTACGTTTACAAATCTTGATAGCATGCACTTTAGAATTCTATATTCGCTTTTTACTTTCCGAATTTTCGGGTTCTATACTATTAAAATATATAAATTGGTTTTGATTTGAATTGTGACGTTATTTTAATACTTTCGCCGCGAGTCGTCATCTTGCAGGCGAATATTTTGAGACACATGCTACCAAATTTTCGCTTCTTGGCGAAAAATGAAAACAAATGCCTCATTTGATAGAATTCTAAAGTGCGTGCTGTCACTACAGGTGTCTTAGGTCAACCGACACATGGAGGATTAACAAGGAAAATTTTGATAGCAATATACAGATTCATCTAACATTTCATTTCAATGCATTATTGTCAATGTACGGAACGTTTAAAATTTAACTTACGTTAGTGCTTTCGGCCATAAGAGATTAAACGTTGGAAATAAATATATTAAATACCGGGTGTCTTAGGCTAACCGACACATGGGGGATTAGCATAGAAAATCAGTTAATTGTAAATAGTATCTCCTGAGTGCAAGATATTAAGTTGAAATTTTGTATGCTTACCCGGGAATTCTAATTCTATGGACTATATTTCAAATCAGTCAATTTACATGTGTAATATTAGAAGAAATTAAGAAAAATTGTAGAATTTCCAGGATTGTTCTTCATATCCCGTAAAAAATAGTTTCCAAGCAACGGTTCTGATAGTATGGTGGTAGCGTGTGCGCTTAATAATAAACTAAATTTGGAGAGACAGGTTCGGAACCAGTCGACTATTGTTTTTAATATTTCATTAATATTTAATAAAATGGATACGTTAGACGCAACACAACTTATTTTATAAAACAATTAAAAAATTACAACAAATATTCAAAATGACCGCCATTTTGTACTAAACAAAATTCCTAGACGATATTGTTGATTCACTTTGCTTAGCTGTCGATTTGAAATAAGGCTGCAGTCGTTCCTCATTGCTTCTTTAAATTCTTAAAGTGATCTATTCATAATGGCCGTAAAATTTTAAAATTTTAAACAAATCCAAAAATATTTATTGTAATTAGTGGTTCAGATTTCACAAAATATAATTTATGATTGAAATAATGTTTTTATTTTATTAAATGCGAATAAAATATTTAAAACATATTAATGAAAAAACTTATTTTGAAAAAAAAAATTAAAAAAATATATTTGTTCTTGGCTGGTTCCGAACCCGACTCTACGAATGTTCATTACCAATCGCATACATTACCATTATGCTATCTGCACCGTTGCTTGGGAACTATTTTTTCCAAAATATGAGCAAGAATCCTGGAAATTCGTCAATTTTTCTTTTTTTTTTCTAAACTGACTGATTTGAAATATAATCCATACAATTAGTATGATTAGTATTTTCGGATAAGCATACAAATTAGCAACTATATATCCACCATAATGATTGGCGTCAGATATATTCGATATGTGTAATTCTGAAGTTAGCGAAATGGTTAGTGAAGCACGACGAGGCGAGAGTACTCTCGCATCTCGTCTCGCCTCGTTGCATTATGCGAGACGAGAATGAGAGCGAGATTACAGTTTAAAATTCGAGGCGAGATCGATATAACAACTGCGAGAAGCGAGAAATCTCGCGAGATCCTCGTAAGAGTCTCGCAATAAAAAGGATTTGTAACCTTATAGCTTTGATTCATAAATTCAATGAAAAATGTATCGTACATGGACTGGAGTCAACGCTAATAGAACACATAAATGTGAAAATTATAAGAATTCACTATATTTTTTGAATCTATCTAGATAACTGTTAATGAAGTAAAAAATACTTTTATATATTTTTTTATGCAACTGGACGCGAAATACGCATTTCGCAGCCGCAATATAGGCCGAAATTAGATAAACAATCACTTTGACACTTGAGAATTGCATGGTTTTGTTTATCAAATGTCAATCCCATAGCCACCTTGAAAGCTAACTTTCTATTTACAATGAAACTGTCCTTGTCCGCGAAATCCTTTAGCGCCCTCGAGATTGTCTTGCCTCGGTCGCAAGCGGCCTCGGCGATAATTTTTCTCTCGTTACGCTAAAGAGTAATTTCGCGACCTTGATATAAAAATAATTATTAATATACAATTAATACATTGAAAATATTCTTATTCACAAATTTGTGTAATGTAAAACAGGCTTGGGTATATTTTGTATTTCTATAGTTAGCAATTAATTTTTATTTTGTCCAGTTTCGTTCGGTTTGACTTGGAATAAAGTCGTGTCTTTACCTATGTGCAGTGTATAAGATTATATATTTATTATTTATAAGTGCCTATTGAAAATGACGAAAATTTAAATTAAAATATTGTGACGGTGAGTACTGATTACTGCATACAAGTCACACATTAATATTATGTATAAATACGACAAACGGCAAACATGTGTATGTGTACTCCTATGTGACCTCTAATAATTTCTTCTGTTTACTACATTAATTATCAACGTCGATTTATCATATTCTGCAATTTGTGACACTGGTAAATGTACATAAAAACTTGATTACAACATTCTTATATATTGTTGACTTGGAAACATACTATAATGTAGACAAATTAATAAACATGCATATGTATCCCTTTCTATTATAATTACAATGCTATAGACGCCCCTATGTAACCTTAACAATAGCACCTGCCGTTTTTAATTCGACATATGGTTCCACCTTTATTTTTTTGTTCGTTATTAGTATAATGGTGTTGTTATTAGTTTTTGAATTAATGTTATCGCTTGTGTAAGCATTTGCATCATTATGAGTTCAATTTTACATTTAATAATCATTTTATTTATTAAAGGTGAATAAAACTTCTATAACTTATAGGGTTAGCTGTATGCTTTAGGCGACCGATTGTGATTCGAATTTGACCGACGTCATATTTATAACTTGAAAATGATTTCTAATTTTTTAAAAGTACAAAAAAGTCTCCGAAGGGACGCCCTCAATGGTGCAGATATAATTGATACACTCAAAAATGGGTAACAAGCCGTGATTATATATTTATATTTACTTATTGGGGAGTTTAGGTGTTATAGATAAGAAAGAAATCTAATATATATTTTTCATTATCATTGAAAACCATACAAACATATCAACACATTGCTGAAATCACCTAATCATTCCATTCATTCGAACGAACAAGTTGTCACGACCCCGAATATACCGATTTGAATACTATCCGTATAGAATTGGTCCCCCAATCTACATCATATGAGGGCGATGCCTAATCTACTAGACACTATATTATTCAAAGTATATGGTTAGTGGTATTTATATAATTTGAAATCTCTTCAGGCAGTCGTTTACCGCCAATCTTTTTTCATCATTTTCCAGTATTATATTGAATGGCTTGGCATTATTCTCTATAAGAAAGGTACTTTATAACCACATTTTTTTAAAAAAAGGTGAGTCCGAGCTCGTGGCCTCTCCTTTTATCCTTTTAAGTAGGTACATATAAACGTAACGAAATCTTTTAGGTATGTAGGTAGCATATACTCAGATTCATTTCTCATCCGAATGGTATTTGTGGTATTTAGATGTATTTGCACTACGGCCCTTCTTTGAATTATTTAGATAGTGTATTTTTTGATATTCCTTACAATCCTGTTATTAGGTTTGTTCGTTCCGCCACCCTGCGTCTATCGCAAACCGCGGCGGTGAAATTTGCTGTTCTTTTCGATTCGCGGTTCACTGTAAAGTCACTAGATTCTGTTCGTTCCGTTTTTCTAGTAACTTGCGGTAAAACGCCGCGGCAGCTGGCGGTGATAATTTTTACAGTGACTCATGACTCGGTGGTAAAAAAATAATCGGCGGTAATGTTCGCGTCTACATATGAAGTGCCAGTATGACAGTGTTTGACAAATAAATATTAGGAAAAAATTGTTCTTTTTCAATAAGTATGCTATGTAATGTTTCAGTTTTAGAAATTGAAATACATTTGTAAAATATATAAATGTCAATGTCATATGAATTATGATTTGTAAGAAGGTAAATTTAAATGATAACAATAGTAAACAATTAAAATAATGGAAAATGGAATAATATGTTTTTACTGAGTATCCTTTATAATTATAATAGTCTGAAGTATATTCGAAAATAATTTAACGCAAACGGATCGAACAGAAAAATAATTTTTAGTAACTTAAATTATTACCGCGGCGATTGGCAGTGAATCGCAAAACGCAGCTACAATTACCGCCGCGTTTTGCGGTAAAACGCAGCATAGCGGAACGAACAAACCTATTATTATAATGAGAATAAATCTCTAGAGATTATTCCCGGGAATAATCTCTGTAGCTTTTGTTTTTGTTGACATGTCAGATAGTAATCAATACATAACTAAAATGAGTGAAAAAGACCAATTTTGTGCCATTTCTGATCATGAAATAAACCAAAAAAATTATAAAAACCACTTCTAAAATTACCATAATTAGTAATTATATCTTTTGATTATTTATTTTGCATAAATGTGTTCTAGTTGTCAAAACAGACTTACTAACTGAGCCATGTAAATGAATGAAGCTAGTTAATTACGACAGTAGATAGCGCTACAATAGCAAGACAGTCTGATTCCGTGTTTGAAACTTGTGGATCAAAAAATAATCTAATTAAATATAATTCGAAACTTGTTGCCATTTAGCAGTAGCAACTGAGCCCTACGGGCATTCATGACTGGCAACAAGTTTTCGGAAAATCTGTCAAATTATTTTCATTTTATTCTCACTTTCTTATGTTGTTACTGACAATAATTGTCAATCTTCCCCTCAATCATTACGAAATTTCAATCTTACTATCACCGATGGTCAAAATTTGAAAAAGTTGTTGACAAGTACAGTAAACGTTGTTAGTAAATTTTCTTTCTGTGTATGTGTATCTCTATTTCTCGAGCAGTTCTATATATTTCGTCCAGATATCACAAACAAAATTTAAAATACATGGACACAATATTTCTAAAATAGTACATTCGGTTGCAAAATGTTTCCGAAAATTCGATGAAATTCAGTTATTAATGGAAGGAATTCTTATGTGGTGTTTGTTGTTTGTGTTGTATTTTTCTGAAATCTCAGTGTATATTGTAAAACGCCACAACACACAACAAAATGGCTGTACTGTCACTTTGACAAGTGGGGTCCAGCAAATATGTTTTCAAGGACTCTTAAAACAGCTGTTCGCCCGCGCCCTATAAATATAGACGTAAACCTGCGACTGAAAGTAAGAATGAGACAGCTGTTAATATGTGTAAACATTCGTTATTTTCTGGCGTACTTTTTAAGCATTAATTTGCGTGTAGTTTAATTATGAATGGAAATAGTTTTCAGAATATCTTCTAAAAAATTAATTGTAATAATATTAAAATATATTTATTTCAGCTCAGCGGTAAATATATATTTTCAATTTTTATTTATGTATAAATGCTTTTATGTAGGTACTATCTATTTTAAAAATCTGGTGTGGCCAACACAATACCTCCTGCCATTAACCGCCCGAGTCACAAAAAAGCTAATCCTTATTTTTGGATTAGCTAATTTTACTCTAATTTTGGCAGTTTATTTCTAAAAATATAGTCCAACCTTATCCAAGTAACTACCTTTTTTGATAATAAAATGTAGATTAAATTTTAAATACCGGAATAGAATAGAATTCACTAATCCAATAATGAGAATTATCTTAAACTTTTTTGCAATCGTTAATTATTATTAATCTAAATACATGCCTATATATTTACTTATGCTGGAAACTATTTTGATTTCCTTTCCTATTGTTCTACTTAGTTTTTTTCTTTTAAAACGTTACTATTATTAATTTGAAAGGATTAGTTCTTTGATAGTGATATTTATCTGTCAGTTATATACATTTGAATAACTGCGAAAGGAGTTTTGTTTGTTTTAAGCGTAGCCTCTGGGATTTAAATTATAGATAATTTTATAACTTTATCCATAACATATGTGTAGAAAAAGTATTAATGCAAATCTGTAGAAAATTTAATCTTTAATTTTTATAATAACGTTAATCTCGGAAAAATAACATTTGAAGGTATTTTTCGAAGAAAAATTAGTTTGAGCTTCTAGTAAAGTGCCATTTCCTGTTATTCGATTTACACCAAAATCTAATGGGCTCTTTCCATAATAGAACAAGTTCGAAATACAAGGTTTTAAAATTTTCTGAATAATAGTATTTGAGTTAGAGTGGAGGATCCACACACACATACACACAGACATCATCGCGAAAATGTTAAAATTGGATTCTAGGGACCTTAAAACGTGGTCATTTACCAAAATCTCGATATGCGATTTTTAGCACAATTCCTATACCTCCCTTACCAAGGGTAGCGGGAGGTAAAAATTATTTTAGCAAATTTAAAAATTTTCATCAAAAAACTCATAGTTGGTGTTGGGTGCATTATATTTTTATTCGTTTAAACAGAGGCTCTGTTTCATTGAATAAATGCCAATTAAATAATGTTTTCGAGTTTTTAACTTTGAAACAAACCCTCGCAAATAAATTTTTAATTGTCATGGGACACTTGATTCTTTGTTTGAAGGCATACGCACTACAAAGCTGTAACAATATTAAATTTATTAGTGTGCAACGCAATCAGACATCCTTTGTTAACCAGTTTGAGCGCTGACAATGCGAGATATTTTTTTGCATTTTAGCTCTATAAAAAGATTTATCTGGTACAGTGCGTGGGACGTATTGATTGAAACCATGTTTGTAGATGCCATTACTTCTGCGATCATAAGGTTTCCTTAACTCCGAGTAGTCCGAGTCAGAGTTGAATTAGTAAATTTTACTGCGGATTCTTTATAGCAACCAATAGAATTTCATTGGGAAAACAATAAAGATCTAAAACTTTTATGTAGTTTATAAGTTTTTATTATTTCATTACAGATAACCTTTTCTTCCACGAATTTAGTTAAAAATTAACTGAAAAAATATCATTTACAGGCATACTACCAGGGACATAAAAAAAATCATTTTTCAAACATCTTTCACAGAAGAAATATATTAATTCAGGGAATATAATTTGAAAAATTTAGAGGTGCACTTTTTTGTTCAAGAATAATTGGGGGGGGAGGGATTATTTTTTAAGTTCAAGGTCAAATAAATAAGCAGTTGCAGGTTAAACGTGTTTTTATGTAAAGAAATTAATTTGATTTGATTTCCTGGCTGTAAAACACATGATACTAAAAATATTAACTTTTTAACAGTTTAAAATTAAAATAAGTTAAACATTGGTCTTGTCAAAGTGACATTGTTCGTGCCAAAGTGACACGCGTACACATCAGTTGAAAGGGCTACTTGTGTCCCATTTTTTTGTTTAATATTTTTGAAGAGACGATAAAAACTTGTTACCCATATTTTTTCTTCTGGAAAAATTTTCAGTAATAAATAAAATAAAATAAATATATCATCACGGTATATTACCCATTGCTGGGTTTGCCAATCTGCTTTGTACGCAGATATCGCTAATGCTGACATTTTTACCTTCCGTCACCTTTAGGTAAGGAAGGTATTGTCTTTGGTCAAAAAATTTGGTGGTGAGTTTTTGATGAATAAGCACGTTTTAGGGTCCCTAGAATACGATTTTACTATTTTTACGATGATGTCTGTATATGTGTGTGTGTGTGTGTGTGTGTGTGTGTGTGTGTGTGTGTGTGTGTGTGTGTGTGTGTGTGTGTGTGTGTGTGTGTGTGTGTGTGTGTGTGTGTGTGTGTGTGTGTGTGTGTGTGTGTGTGTGTGTGTGTGTGTGTGTGTGTGTGTGTGTGTGTGTGTGTGTGTGTGTGTGTGTGTGTGTGTGTGTGTGTGTGTGTGTGTGTGTGTGTGTGTGTGTGTGTGTGTGTGTGTGTGTGTGTGTGTGTGTGTGTGTGTGTGTGTGTGTGTGTGTGTGTGTGTGTGTGTGTGTGTGTGTGTGTGTGTGTGTGTGTGTGTGTGTGTGTGTGTGTGTGTGTGTGTGTGTGTGTGTGTGTGTGTGTGTGTGTGTGTGTGTGTGTGTGTGTGTGTGTGTGTGTGTGTGTGTGTGTGTGTGTGTGTGTGTGTGTGTGTGTGTGTGTGTGTGTGTGTGTGTGTGTGTGTGTGTGTGTGTGTGTGTGTGTGTGTGTGTGTGTGTGTGTGTGTGTGTGTGTGTGTGTGTGTGTGTGTGTGTGTGTGTGTGTGTGTGTGTGTGTGTGTGTGTGTGTGTGTGTGTGTGTGTGTGTGTGTGTGTGTGTGTGTGTGTGTGTGTGTGTGTGTGTGTGTGTGTGTGTGTGTGTGTGTGTGTGTGTGTGTGTGTGTGTGTGTGTGTGTGTGTGTGTGTGTGTGTGTGTGTGTGTGTGTGTGTGTGTGTGTGTGTGTGTGTGTGTGTGTGTGTGTGTGTGTGTGTGTGTGTGTGTGTGTGTGTGTGTGTGTGTGTGTGTGTGTGTGTGTGTGTGTGTGTGTGTGTGTGTGTGTGTGTGTGTGTGTGTGTGTGTGTGTGTGTGTGTGTGTGTGTGTGTGTGTGTGTGTGTGTGTGTGTGTGTGTGTGTGTGTGTGTGTGTGTGTGTGTGTGTGTGTGTGTGTGTGTGTGTGTGTGTGTGTGTGTGTGTGTGTGTGTGTGTGTGTGTGTGTGTGTGTGTGTGTGTGTGTGTGTGTGTGTGTGTGTGTGTGTGTGTGTGTGTGTGTGTGTGTGTGTGTGTGTGTGTGTGTGTGTGTGTGTGTGTGTGTGTGTGTGTGTGTGTGTGTGTGTGTGTGTGTGTGTGTGTGTGTGTGTGTGTGTGTGTGTGTGTGTGTGTGTGTGTGTGTGTGTGTGTGTGTGTGTGTGTGTGTGTGTGTGTGTGTGTGTGTGTGTGTGTGTGTGTGTGTGTGTGTGTGTGTGTCTGTGTGTGACAAAATTTTCTAATGCGATAACTCTAATACTACACTTCCAAAAATTATAATTCTTTCGTATTTCTCTTCGTTACATCTATGTGAAGAGCTGATTAGATTTTGGTTATAATTGGTCAACCGGAAGTACCCTCATTTGAAAATTTTAACAGTTTTTCTTGAAAAAACGATGTTAAATATCATTTATTCACATTTAATGTTATTATAAATATTAAAGAATTATTTATTCTCTATACGATTTGAATGCATTTTGTACTTCATATTAAATGGACATAGAGTTAAAAAATTATAAAGAAATTAAATATCATATATATTAGTCAGCTTTGCTATAACTCTGGAAACAGCTGCTACATTAAGAAAATTCTGATTGAAAGGTGTCAGTGTCAAGTGCAGTTGACAGTATGTTTGTTATAATTTTACTGGAAATATAGGATCTTTTGTTAGAAACTTTCTGTATGGAATTTGAATAAAATACATACAACTGCCTTAAGGTAATGTACAAGAAATATAATCTTTTGCAATGAACTTTCTGTATAACATTTATACAAAATACATACAACTGACGGAAGGTAATGTGCTGGCCACATCAGATTTTTGTACAGTGCGGGCGTTTACCAGGCATCAACATCACGGGTACTCATTGCTGGCGTGAAGAGTACACCACAGGAGTCAATTTTCTGCCATTTAAAATTCGAAATATTTGGCGCTGGTCGGGATCGAACCCGGTTCTCCAGATTCGCGACCAGACACTCAGGCACGCGGCCACGAGACCCCATATTCATTAATTCGCCAGAAAAAAATTAATTTTAATATTTAAATTACCGCCATGTATGACGTAGCATTACGCCGAACCAATGAATGGCCGTAAAGCAATAACATCGGTACGTCCAATAGCAACAGCATGTGGGGGTAATTTAAACATGACAGATCATCTGTTTGACGTTTGAATAATAGTTTGGAGGTTAATATTTTCGATTGTCATTTTAATCTTGTACGAGTATAAGCTTAGTTAAAATCCTTCAAAATTCTGCTTAACAAATCGAAACACGTAATAAAAGTAACAGAAACCACGCAAATTGTAAATAATAAAGAAGAGATACAGTGACAAAAATGAACTAATGTCAAAATGAAATTAAAACTCGCACTCGCTCACCATCTACAGGTTACATTCTTAAATATGCATCCCTTTCTCCAGTTCAAAATAATGACGTCAGAGAAAATCTTTCTTAATTCATTAAAAAACACATTTTTAAAAATGAAATTTATATTTTTACATACATTTTCAACTTTACTTTAGGTATTTAGTGATAGATATCAGATTTTCAGTACCACGCAAGCAGCCTATTCAAGCACTTCAAGGTTGCTCGAGTCATGTGTCTGCTTATACCCTATAGATATCAATGAAAGCAACTGCAAAATTTGAATTTAGAGCTGCATTTTTCAAATTTAAAACTGCAGAAACAAGCCAGAGCTGCACCAAATTGTATCCCCTGTATTAATCATTTAGTCGAGAACCCGAGGTCCAATGCCCAATTATTCGAGTTTAGTGTTTCATCAAGACAAGATTTCTTGTCTTGATGATCATTTCTTGACTTGACTTGATTTTCAAGACAAGAAAATAAAAATTTCTTGTCTTGCTCATTTCTTGGCAACGTAATTCTTGTCTTGTTTCAAGAATTCTTGATATTTCTTGTTTCTTGATATTTTAGGGGAAACCCCTTTTTCTATCGTCTTATCCAATCCGAACGCTCAAGTGTAGCGTTGGCGTCTGCGTCTGTCCTTGCCCCTTTTAGTTAAATATTCAAATAATGTTGCTTTGATATTGGTTGCGTATGCATTGTATTACTAGTTATTGGCCATTGGTTATTTTTTGTGTTATTTCGATATTCCGTTCTATTTATTTAAAACAATGAGTGTTCAAAGAAAAATAAATCAGATTCGAAATTAATTTTATCCCAAAATAGTATTTCTCTCCCTCAAATATAATAAAAATATGATGCCGCCAGCACAGCACAATACCTTACGTCATTTAATTTTAATCATACTTCATTTCACGTAAGAAAATAGCGTTGGTTTAGATAGGGATATAAACTCTGCCCTTTGATTGGTCACAGTGTAAACCTAATACACTTTATTAATATCTCTCTCTTTTAATTTAATAGATCCATTTGCACTAAAATATAATGGCTTCTTTCCTCTTTTCATATTAGAATAAGGTAGAAATACATAGTTTCTAAATTTTCTGAATAATAGTATTTAATACAAATGCAGATTTGCAATATTAATTTCTTGTCAAGAAATCTTGATTTCTTGAAAAGAAATCTTGATTCTTGATGATACTTTCTTGTCTTGTCTTGGGAAATAAAAAAATACTTCTTGTCTTGGTCTTGTCTTGATTTCAAGACAAGATCAAGAGTATATCTTGATTTTTGCGAAACACTATTCGAGTTAACGAAAATCATGGATAAATTTCAAATAGAAGCGAAGTTATGTATTTTTATTTTTACATCTGTACTAATTTATTGCAATATTTTTATTTCTTTATTGAGTATAAAATTTTACTTTGTGTTTAACTGTTTATTTACTTCATTAATTTGACATACTTAAGATCGGCCAGGACTACATAACATGTTGTATAACTTGTTATATAACGAAGTTTTAAACATTTCAGACGTCCCAACTACTCTGTATATAACTTCTACAGTTAACATGAGATATCTCAAGCGCAGAAAGTACTCCTCGCGGCGACAGTTTACGTAATTATTTTAAGTGATAAAAAAACAAAAAAGATGAGGTTTTCAAATAATTACAAAGGAGCTTAATTTAATTTTTGTAGATTTACAAATGTACACCCTTTTTCGTACTTTGCTTGGTTTTTGACAAAAGCTTGTTGCTCGCAAAGTTTAGCGACCGAAATTGAACGAAATGACACTATAAACCAGAAACTTCAATAAATGGATAAATAAATAAATACATCAAGTAAATAAATATATCATCACGGCATATTACCCATTGTTGGGTGTGCCAATCTGCTTTCTACACAGATTTCAGCAATGATGATGACATATTGGTACCGCGCGGGCGTTTACCAGGTGTCACCTCACGGGCACTCATTGCTGGCGTAGAGACTGCACCTCAGGGGTCAATTTTGTGCCGTTTAAAATTCGAAATGTTTGGGGTCGGTCGGGATCGAACCCGGTTCCTCATATTCGCGACACTCAGGCACGCGTCCACGAGATCCCAGAATAAATACATCAATATGATATCAATATATAATCACGGTTTATAGTCCAATTCTGGGTGTGTCAATCTGCTTCTATTTGCATATTTCGGTAATGAAAATATATCTTGATTCGTTGAGAGTGTTTACTATGCGAGCTCTCAATGCTGTCGAGTCATGGGGCCACTTTTGTGATAATTGAAAATTGAATATAATTTTCAAGTTTAAGTTTAATTAGAGTCGAAGCCGGGTCGTCTGAATCATAACCGATCACCTAACAAACGCACATAGCCACGCGGCCCCGATATAACATAATATGTAATATGTATTGATAATGGGGACCGGTATTCACTTTTCGATTTTTTTTTTCTTGAAGATTGCATAAAATGATAAATTTTAGTGTTTGTTACACTTTCAAAATGTGTATGGTTACCTACTGAAAGATTTTTTTAATACATTTCAGTAAATTTTAAATTATGTGACGTCATTCCTTTAATATGTGCATTTCTTACTGAATAAAGCAAGAATAAAGTTGTTTATACACATGTCTGAATCAGTAATGCCATCTAACCACGCAGTGGCGTATTTAATTTTTTATTTCGGAGGGGACCCAGGTTGTACAAAAAAATCTTATATTACAGATATATAGGGTGAACACTATAAATCCTGACATAGAAAAACAGTTTCTGTCGGTTATTATCTGTTTCATAAAAATTATGTAAAGCTTTATTCATAAAGATTTAGAGAATATAATTCAGAATTTTTAGATTAAACTTTTTAAATTTAATCTCTTGATATCCGAGTAAACTTAATTTAAAGATTTGCTAAAACCAGATTTAATATGCGTTATTTCAAAAAATAAACGTCAAGAAACTGTCAAATATTTTTTTGACATGTTCTACGAATGTAAGAAGAAAAAACTACAAGAAAAGTTTACGAAGCAAAGATAACGAAGAAAAACTGAAGAGGAAGACCAAGGAAAATATGAAAAGAAGAGGTGAAAAAACAATGGGCAAGAGAAACATCAAATGGAAGGAAGCAAAATAGTTAAGAAAAGACAGACAACAATGGAGAAATATGTGGAAACAGAAATCAAACGAATAGCCAGTCTTAGAAAGGCTTGGGATTAGTAAGTACTTGGTTTGACATATTACATAATGTTCATTTTTTGAAATTCCGTATATGCATATCTATTTTTCCACGACTTTAAATTAATATTTCTTACCAAAAATGCAAATTTAAGAATTTTGGTACCTAAAAATTCAGAATTATATTCTCTAAATCTTTTTATATAAAGCAGTAAGTTAATGTTTAAACTTTAAACAACTGTTTTCCCATGTTAAACGCGTATGTCGCGTTTTCCAGTGTTCAATCTGTATATATATATATATATATATATATATATATATATATATATATATATATATATATGTATATATATATATATATATATATATATATATATATATATATATATATATATATATATATATATATATATATATAGTAGTAATATACCGTAACATAAAGTTTACTGAAATATAATCAGCAACTTAAGAGAAGTATAAAAATGCCTGTTAGCTAATGCAATACGTAAATATACGTGGCGGAGTCAAGTACGTCCGTCTTTGGAACGAAAGTTAGTTCCACGATTAAAAAAAATGTATTTTGTATCAAAATTATTATACTCGTATTAGTAATAACGTCAACACATAAATATAAAATAATTTAATAATGTAAAAATATTTCAGGGCGGGCCCGGGTCCCTCGAGCCCCCCCCCCCCCTATATACGCCACTGTAGCCACGTGTTATCAGTGTGAAATTTTGAATAATATGAAATTATTATTCTTTTCGTTCTATACTGGTTCTGCTACTCGTACATATTAGGAAGTTGTGACGTCATATTGTTATAGCGCGAACAGTTTTATTAAAATTATGAATAAAAAGTTTTATACAGGGTGAGTCTGGGAAGACGCCTCCCCCCTTTAACTTTTTTATTATAAGTAATAGAAAAAAATCTGATGTGGCCAGCACATTACCTTCCGTCAGTTGTATGTATTTTGTATAAATGTCATACAGAAAGTTCATTGCAAAAGATTATATTTCTTGTACATTACCTTAAGGCAGTTGTATGTATTTTATTCAAATTCCATACAGAAAGTTTCTAACAAAAGATCCTATATTTCCAGTAAAATTATAACAAACATACTGTCAACTGCACTTGACACTGACACCTTTCAATCAGAATTTTCTTAATGTAGCAGCTGTTTCCAGAGTTATAGCAAAGCTGACTAATATATATGATATTTAATTTCTTTATAATTTTTTAACTCTATGTCCATTTAATATGAAGTACAAAATGCATTCAAATCGTATAGAGAATAAATAATTCTTTAATATTTATAATAACATTAAATGTGAAAAAACGATATTTACGTTTTTTCAAGAAAAACTGTTAAAATTTTCAAATGAGGGTACTTCCGGTTGACCAATTATAACCAAAATCTAATCAGCTCTTCACATAGATGTAACGAAGAGAAATACGAAAGAATTATAATTTTTGGAAGTGTAGTATTAGAGTTATCGCATTAGAAAATTTTGTCACACACAGACACACACACACACACACACACACATACATACACACACACATACAGACATCATCGTAAAAATAGTAAAATCGTATTCTAGGGACCCTAAAACGTGCTTATTCATCAAAAACTCACCACCAAATTTTTTGACCAAAGACAATACCTTCCTTACCTAAAGGTGACGGAAGGTAAAAATGGCTCATATAAAAGTTTTATTATTTTACATATACTATTTGATGGTAGATGTAGATATTTTTTATAAAGTCAGGTTTACAAGATACGATTATCAACTTTTATTTTTCAAATGGCAACCTATAATTATTTTAATAAAATAGAAACCGCCATTTTTTTCTCTTTTCAACGATGTATTCTTTTTTATTAATGTATTTGAAAAATTTCGAGAAAAATGAGATAATTTAGAAATCTTAGAAATAATTTTTAAACAAATATTATAGGTGGCTATGTGAAAATAAACAAAAGGTAACAATGTAAAACAATTAAATTAATGTCAAAAAAGTACATTTGTTTGTTACTTAATTTAACTTATTTTGTAAACAAAAAAAAAACATTTTGAAATGTTTACGAAGAACGAATTAATTGATATGATTCTAATAATTGGTGAATCGACTGGAATCATAAGAAGAGCAAAAAGAATTTACCGGGAGCGGTTTCCTAGACGTCGGCAACCGAGTTTAAGAACACGTTTTGTTTATTTTCACATAGCCACCTATAATATTTGTTTAAAAATTATTTCTAATATTTCTAAATTATCTCATTTTTCTCGAAATTTTTCAAATACATTAATAAAAAATAATACATCGTTGAAAAGAGAAAAAAATGGCGGTTTCTATTTTATTAAAATAATTATAGGTTGCCATTTGAAAAATAAAAGTTGATAGTCGTATCTTGTAAACATGACTTTATAAAAAATATCTACGTCTGCCATCAAATAGTATATGTAAAATAATAAAACTTTTCTATGATGATGATTATTTGACAAAAAATATAGAATTTTATTTGTACCATTATATAAATAAAAATAAGACATGTAGAGCACATCGAATATTTATTCTTGTGTGTTTCTTACCGCAATATTACTACGTGCTACTTTTTAACAGTAATAAAAATTTTACTATCGCATGCTTATTTTACGAACCAAAAAAGATGACGAATGTAGCGTTAGGAAAACAAATGGCGTATTTTTAATGCCGGCTGACCTGATAGTAAAGATAGTACCTTGAGACTCCGGAATTAAATTTCAACTTCGTTCGAAAGTTTCTCCGCAATTCGATTGAGAGATGAAGAAAATTTAATTTCGAGGGGACTGCCTAACAAGAAAGAGTATAAAGAGTGTAAATTGGAAACCTGTGATTTAAATCTTTCATTAATTCTATCGCTTTTTGTTTACTTTAAAGAAGTGCGCTTTTTTCACAGTCAATGAAGTTCTATAGTTGAAAAGAGTTTTTGTGTGGTTTTTTTGATGAGGTTCAGATTTAAAAGTTAAACTCGGCATTTAGTAATCAAAATGAACGTTAAGGATTAATTATAAATTCTTTATGTATACTGAAATACGAGTAGGCTTGAAATGAAATTGAATTTTAAAAAGGTGATATTAAGCACTTAATTTAAACAAACGCAATCATCTGTGAACAACCGATTTATTTATGAAAATAACAATGTTTTTAACTGTCAACTGTCTTACTGAAAGAATATACAGGCTGTTTTTTAATTTCGGATAAAAACTTTAAGGGCATATAGTACTGACCAAAGTGAGTAAACAGGTTTAAACAACATAAGTCTGCTCTTCAACTGTTTCCGAGAAAGAGTCTATTTTGTATTAGAACCGAAGAAAAACTGACAAAGATATTTTTCGAACAAAATTTTGTCTATGCCAATAAATAGACTATAAAAATACAATAATTTTTTTTATGAAACATTTTTCAACTTCTACTCGTGCGAGTAATTTGAAAATTAAATATTTGTACTTATGGCCATTTTCAAAATAAGCTTTATGATCACTTTAAATTAAAAAATTAAAATTTTCATAATATAACTTTAGCACTTTTGCAAGCACTGTAACATTACTTTAAAATAAAGATAAAGTCTAAAGTAATTTTAATTACAGTCTTATGAGAACGACCCTTAGTACACTTATTTGATTTTATTTTTAAACTTGAAGCTCTTATAGATTCCGAGATAGTAAGGCAAACACCGTAAAAACTCATTTTCGCTGGCTTATATCTCGGAAATTATTTAAGATCGGACACCGTGTATACGGCATATTTTCTTTAATTTAATCAAACTAGTAACTCTTCAAATAATAAAGTTAACAATAGCGAGCAAGATGGTTGAGACTTGAGAAACTTTGTACTAGAGGTAGAGGATTTGATTTAAAACAGAAAATATTAAAAATTTGTGCATATTATTGCCTTATTATTGCCCTAGCAACGAATATTGTTTCCATATATAACATATTTATTTTTTGATTGGCTAACGCTTACATCAACGAAACATAAATAAGTTTATTATTTTGATTATTTTTTGACGGTTCTTAAAACCAATGAAATCCTTCATTGTATGTCACTTGTCTGCGTATTAACTAATCCTGTCATTATTATACTGAGAATATAAAGCTCACGTAAGTAGAATGAGCGAAAAAGACCGATTTAGTGCCGTGTGTCTGATAATAAATAAACCAAAAAAATATATAAACCACTTCTAGAAGTAATAGAATTAGTAACTATAATTATAATTCCTGATTATTTATATTTATTTTGCCTTGTCAAAGTTGTGTTTAAGTTGTCAAACAGACTTCCCAACTGGGCCATGTAAATAAATGAAGCTTGTAAATTTCGACAGTAGATGGCATTACAATACATGAAAGGCTGATTTCGTTGTTTGCAACAAATTTGTGGATCAAAAAATAATCTAATATAATTCGAGAGTTCGATAAATTAGAAAATAATTCTCCAGTTTCTTTCTCAAATTATTTTCAATTTATTCTCACTCTCTTGTTTATTACTAACAATAATTTTTTTCACAACATAATCTCTGTTTAAAGAATTATTTACAAGTTTCTTTCTGCGGTATTTCTAAAGTAAAAATTAAGTAATTGATAGTATGATATTGGTGGCAATAAAAGTTACATAATTTAAATTTGTTGTAAAAAGCACTATAGTCCAGTAAATTATTATTTTTCTGGACTCTTCCAGTAATGTGTTAGTTTCTGATTACAAACTTTCAGGTAAATTTCTAATTCCAGTTGACTAAATATATCAGAACTACGAGTACTAATATGCATATTATTTTTAAAAAGTAACTATGGTTTATGAAAAAATAATAGAATTGCATTAAAACTGATAATTTTTCATTTTAAAATAGGTCATTAATATGATTGATGTAAGAACAATCTCCAGTCTGTAATTTCTCATTTAAAATTTAAATTGAATGATACATTCATATTTAGAATCTACTAACATTTACATTATTCTTAAAAGTTATAAACAGTCACGTCATATTAAACCTCGTTTTCAATTTATGTTACTTTTATCAGAAAATATAAAAAATTAATAACTAAAGTGTATTTTTTAATGTCCAACAGTTATTAAGAATTATACGGATCTAAATTAGATTCAAGAACTACATTTATATGTTTTAAAAATATATCAATAATCTTGATTTTATTAAATAAACAAATTTCTCGAAAAAATACATATTTTAAAATCGCTTCTTCATCGTCTTTAAAATTTCTTCCCCCGAAGTTTCGGAATAAATAATAATAGGATGGAGCTACGTCTGAACTGTAGAGATTAGTTTAAAGTTTGGAAGCCCTGATCGTGAGGAACTTTAAATATCTAGTAAAATGTATTAATGATTATAAATAATAGCTATTTGTTTGGTAAGAGCGCAAAATGTTACATTGTTGATTGAAAGGCTGTTGATGCGCAACGCATACAAGAGTTTTTCTACAGTCGCCACAATAAATTTAACATTCTTTAGAAACCTATTATTTTTTGTTTTTAGCGTATATCTGATACTTTGCATATTGACTGTAAAAAGAAAATGTATTTCGTTGTAGAAAAAATGTGAATTTCGTAATTTTTGTATTTAATTCATATATGGATGTCGATCTTGATTTAATCATAAAGGTTTATGCCCGATAAGGCGTGCCTATTTCTTTGAGAATATAATTCATTAGTCACGTGACATGTTTTCCGCTAATGTACCAGGAGGGGGTCTCCTAAGCTTATGACTACATGTTGGCTCCAGCGATGACACTCTAACTGACTGGTGGACGCCTGGGATGATTGGCGTCCACTACTCCGTGAGAAGGAAGAACAAACATACACTTTACACTGATGAACACTACGAGAATTTACGGACATGGACACTACTTGTGATTACTGAATAAATAACTAAACTTTTTAACTAAATGAATACATTATTAACTAATACAACTAAGCCTAACATGTTACATTCCGTAACCCAGGGTGCAGGCGTTTAGCACGCGCCGCAAAACTAAAAACACTACATGTTTCGACAACAAAACACGTTTGCACGACGCGACGAACTAATCTCGACTCTTTCATGTTTACTCCATGAGTAACTAATGTCGACTATTTAAAACAAAGCGCTATCTTCAGGACAGGATGATCTTAGGGGTACAGGGTGCATAGGCTAGGGCATTCAAAGTCACGCACGTATACATAATAATTTCTAAACTTAATGATCAACAAATAAACGTCGTGACTATCATAATATGATAAGAATTTCTAAACTGAATTTTGACTTAAATATATAAACATATTGAAAGTAAAATTTAGAAACGTTTATAAAAAGTTATTTATGTGTTATTGCTCTTACCCTCGTCTTATTACACTAATCAACATGCAGAATCTCCCTAGTTACATGTCTATTACAGCGATGATAAAAAACAAAGAAATTATCACCTTATTTATATTCGTTACTAGTGGTTTTGTTTTCTTTATTTACAACATTGACAGATAATTTTGGGTACAAAAATGTGCGGTAATCGTTTTTGATATCACCAACGATGAAAATAATAAGGTAGTTATAAAATTAACCATGTTGTAATGCAAAATATGAAAAGTTAGGTTAGTAGCACACACAATGTGTCACAAAAATTCATTATATTTTACTACGTTTACATGCAGTTTTGAAAATGGTTTCAGTTTTCAGTCAAAATTATGCAAAACTATTTACATGCAGTTTTCAAAACAAGTTTAAAAATTGATTTGAAATCAGTTTCGGCGCATGCGCATTTAGCTGATGTAAGTAACAGACCCTCTTCACTCCAAATACTTCGTTTTGCTATTATTCCAATTATTTTTTTTACTTCGTACCACTACGCACTAAAACTACACAACTGTCAGTATATTTGAAGGTTAGTAACACAAAGCGACAGAAACGTTATGCTCTGTACGCATGCGCAGTATCGAAACTGAATTTTAAGTGTTTACATGAGTAGTTTTGAAACTAGTTTTCAAGTTCAACCCATGAATTTTAGTTTTGGTTTGAGATAATTCAAAACCGTTTTGACACTGTATACATGGCGTTTTCAAAACTAAAAACGTTTTAAAAACGGTTTCAAAACTGCATGTAAACTCAGTTATTCTCTCATTAAATATAAGCTCGTGATATGATTAATAATCGAAGATATTACTCGTGAAATCGAAGCAGCACATTTCACTCGTCCTTAGGACTCGTGGATCCTGCAACTCGGTTTCACTCAATAATATCATCGGTGATAATCACACCACTTGTTATATTATGTATGACTATACAACTTATCGGAAAACAGACCAATCAAATAGCTCAATTTTTCTTAGTTACGCTGTATAACATCGGTAATTTGCGTTGGTAAGTTGTGTTTCGGTTCGCAAACAAATGAATCATATTTAATATCATCCGTGGATATAAATATCACTGACATTTCGTAAAAATATAGTTGGTTTATTCGTTGTATAGTCTTAAAATATAAAATACGCAATAAAAAATCGACTTAAGACCTTTTGCCCCGGAAGTAACGAATTATAAATTATACAACCAGTGGCGGATTTAAGGGAAAGGGCCCAGGCTGCAAAGTATTTCAGGGGCCCAGGTCTAGTTTTTTTATTATCTTGTTTAGCTGATTTATATAATAGGTTAATAAAAAAGTCAATCGAAATAGAAACATTTTTCATTGAACAATGACAAGAGTAAGATTGAATAATATTCGTGGTTAGAAATAATATTTTTGTTCTCATAAATTTAAAAGTACCTATTTGGATTTTAACATTTACAGGATTACTGCCCCCAATAGGGATGTATTTTAGACGGACCAGGCCACTCGATCCGAGAAAAAAAATCGGCAGCCAGACTCGAACATCGACTCAACAATAAATAAGCAGGGCCTCTATTCTTGAAATTTCGTAATTTCTTTTGTATTCATATCGAAACGAACAACGATTTTGACTATGGAAACGAATAGTATGAACATTGTGTATTTTGAGTACTCGTTATTGTCATTCGGATTGGCGTTCTTTTAAGGCGAACAACTATATTTGGTAATTTTGCATTTCAAATAACCGCTAAATTCATTTCTGATGCATTTGGAATATTTGAACATTGAGAGTGGGAAAACGTTATATACACAAGTAAAATATATAATAATTAAATATTCTTATCTTTCAGACAATGTTCCATAGTCTAAATGGAGAGAACTACCACCAAAAGTTAATAATTCAAAACCTTCTACATCTCACATACAAAATATATATATATATATATATATATATATATATATATATATATATATATATATATATATATATATATATATATATATATATATATATATATATATATATATATATATATATATTAATACTACAATAACAAAAAAAAAAAAAAAACAAATGATATCATTCAATAAGTTTGCACTAGGCGGTACTTTTTGTTCTAACAGGTCCGTTCGTTTATTGCAGCATTGAGTCGTGTTTAAAATTAGTTTATTGGTATCTCTGTCCATGTAAACATTTGTAATGTGTCTAAATGTTATTAACTATTTATATTGTTAATAATAGTGTTTTTAGTGTGTGTTAAGTGTAAATAATACTGTAACGTTCATTGTTAGTGGTAGCAACAATTAAATAGTGCAATAACAGCCTGAAATTGATGAAGTTGCAGATATTGTAAGTCACTTTGGGCCCTATTATATAACTCGGTGGTTAATTTTTAACTACTGGTTAAATTTTTTATCCAATAGTTATTGATTTCACAAATAAAAATCTCTTTTTTTGTTATATGACAACATACTTGATTGGTTAAAAAAATTAACCAGTGGTTAAATATTAACCACTGAGATACAGAATAGGCCCCTTTGTTTGTTACTAATTAGTAATTATTCCGTTTTAGTATATTAATATGTGTTAACTGAAAAATGTTAATATTATATTTGTATTAATAAACGTACACAAATTGATACCTACCTATAATAAAAAATAAAATATACAGGTGTCCCATAACTTCAGGTACATATTAGAAGGGTATATAGTTCTTAATGTCCTGATTACGGAACAAAAAGAGTTTTTTCAAAATTCAAAAATTAGTTTTTGAGGTTTTTGAAGGAAACAGTTTTGGGACACTGGTTGAATAGGTAGTTTTAATATTAAATATTACGTTGTATTATATCTAATTAATAAGAAATGTTTGCATAATACAATCATTTCATTAGGTTACTAGTAGCCGACCACATAAATTGTGTTTCTTATAACAGTTTTGATATTGTTCTTCTGATTATTGTTACAAATATGAATGGTTACAGTAACAGTGAGTTAGTGGATATGTTGCTAATGTATGGCGAAGCAGGGCAAAACTGTAGATTAGCTCAGCGTTATTACGCTGAAGGTTTCCCAGGACGACGGCATCCGAATTCTCGCATATTTGTAAGCCTTACTCAACGCCTTCGCGACATTGGTTCTTTGCAACCTAATCGGGGAAGAGACGGCGGGGCTCATCGGAGACCAGTAAATGTTGAAAATGCTGTCTTAGATTTGGTACGTAATGACCCAACAATCAGCATAAGGAGAATATCTCGTCAACTACCAGGTGTACCACGAATGACAATTTGGAGAATTTTAAGGAATAATAATTTACATCCTTATCATTTTCAACGGGTTCATGCGTTAATTGAACCCGATCATTACTCTCGAGTAAGGTTTTGTGAATGGCTTCTAAACCAACATGCTCAGGATGGCAATTTTACGTTAAAAGTAATATTTTCCGACGAAGCGATATTTACTCGTGATGGTATACATAATATTCATAACTGTCACTACTGGGCCGAAGAAAATCCACATGCTGCTGTCAGGAGTCATTTTCAGCACAGATTTTCACTAGATGTTTGGGCTGGGATGGTAAACGGATCGTTACTGGGACCATACATACTTCCTAACAGAATGGCTGGGAATGATTATTTACAATTTTTGCAGAATAATTTGCCTGAATTATTAGAAGATATTCCTCTTAATGTACGTCAAAATGCATGGTTTATGCATGACGGTGCGCCGCCACATTTTGCTAGAAATGTCAGACATCATCTTGACAGAGTATTTGAGGACAGGTGGATTGGTCGAGAAGGTCCCGCGTCTTGGCCCCCTAGATCCCCGGATTTCAATCCGTTAGATTATTATTTTTGGGGTAATTTTAAATCCCTCGTCTTTGATAATCAAGAGGCACCTTTGAAGAATTACGGCAACGAGTTGAAAATTGTGCTGAAAGAATTAGACAAGAGAATGCAATTCATCGGGCTTGTTCAATTTCTTTAATTCAACGTGCTGCATTATGTTTTTCTGTTAATGGAAATAATTTTGAACAGTTTTTGTAAAAATAAAGTAAATAATTTCATTTTTTTTCATTACATACACATCTCCCAAACTTAATTGGTGTGACAAAGCTTTACGTAATTGCATAAATTAATTTCATTGTTATATTATTGTATGTAATAGTTATAACTAATTTCACTATTCCAAATATTATAGTATCCAGGGGTACAAAAAATGTTCTTCTTAAGTGAACTACCCTTAATTAAAGGAATTTTGAAAAAATTCTTTTTGGTCCGTAATCAGGACATTAAGAACTATATGCCCTTCTAATATGTACCTGAAGTTATGGGACATCCTGTATATCAGTGGTTAAAATCTGTAAAATATTTATAAATAATGTAAATCGTCTAATAATCTAAATATATCAACAATAGATTAGAACTGTCCAAAAATGAAACGAAAGACTTTTATTTTTCGATACGAGTCAAATAAAATTTCCATTTGTCTCAAGCGAATTCGAATTAAGTGAATGGCCAAGAATACCATTACGATGGTTCTCGTTCGTATTCCGGGAATACCAATAACGTAGGCAAATACGAATGCTCAAGAATAGAGGCCCAGGTTCGGCTGTATGTGCATGTGATTAACTATAATTTTTTTTGGATTTTGCGAGTCGGGCCAATGTCCTAAGTCCGACTCGGTTCAACTCAGTCGCGTAATCAGGGGGAATGAAAATAGGCCCGACTCGATGATCTCGAAATCGGGCCGGGCCAAAGCTAAATGTGGGAGCCCATAATTGGGAATTAATTAATTAGAGATTGTAATCAATTAGTAACCATTTATTATATTATATTGTGTAATATTATATTAGGTTTTGTTTGAAGATGTTGGGAGGCAGTCTGCTGAAGGCAGTTGGAGTGTGCACTTCATAGTGTTAAATATACTTGTATAGCATTTATTAATAAAGATATTATCAGTGATACGAATCGTGTTGTCAGTGACCAGCAGGGTAGCACAATTGGCGATTGAGGTAAATATTCGCGATACATGATACACGGGTCGCATTAAATTGAGACAAGATCGCATTAAATTGTGATAAAAAGAAGTTACATTGAATTGTAACTGTGGTCGCATTAAATTGAGACAAGATCGCATTAAATTGTGATAAAAAGGAGTTACATTGAATTGTAACTGTGGTCGCATTAAATTGAGACAAGATCGCATTAAATTGTGATAAAGGAGTTACATTGAATTGTAACTATGGTCGCATTAAATTGTGACAGGATCGCATTAAATTGTGATAAAAAGGAGTTACATTGAATTGTAACTGGGGTCGCATTAAATTGTGACAGGATCGCATTAAATTGTGATGAGAAGGGGTTACATTGAATTGTAACTGGGTCGCATTAAATTGTGACATTTATTCTGGTACATTAAATTGTAATCATATTGCATTGTTACGGAATACGGAGTACACTCCTGGAGGGATAGTTTTGTACTGAAAAGCTAAATAAAGAGTGGTAAAAGTTGCAAATAAATACATTTTATTGCAGTCGCGGCAACAATGGGAGAAGCATCGGAAATTAGACCATTCTTGTGCGATACTATTCCAAAGTCAAGCATCAGCTCTGAGTGGCAGAAATGGCTGCGAGCGTTACAGTTATATCTTGATTCCGAAAATATAACCGACAAAATGAAAATGAGAAATAAATTACTACATCTGGGGGGCATGCAACTACAAGAAGTTGCCTACAACATACCGGGAGCAGTAACCGAGCTAAACGACCCAGAGGAGAATGATGTGTACCAAATCCTTATAAAGGCGTTAACGAAATATTTTTCCCCAACACAAAATTCTACATTTGAAAGACATGTATTCAGAAACTTGAAACCAGAAACAGGGGAGTCTCTTAACAAATTTCTCGTACGACTGAGACAACAGGCAACTAAATGCTTGTTTGGTAGCACCCTGGAAGAAGCTATAGAAATTAACATTAAAGATAAAATTATTGACGATTGGGCCTCTGTAGAAGTAAAAAGAAAACTATTAGAGAAAGAACGGTCGATGTCAGAAATTATAGATGTGTGTCAAATTCAAGAGCAAATCACAGATCAATCAAACATAATGAATTCTAGTACAGCCAGTACATCTAGCTGTTCCGTAAACAAAATAGCAGTTCAAGATCGGAATAAGCTAGTTTGCTTCCGATGTGGCGGATCTAATCATTCGGGATATGACGATAAGTGCCCAGCCAGAAATGCAAAGTGTCACAAATGCGATCGCAGAGGTCATTTCGCTCATAGATGCAGCACGAAATCAGGTAAAAGGCCATTTGAAGGGAATAGCAATAACAACAAACGGAAAAAGACAAGATTCCATGTAAACTACATAAACTCACGAACAGTGGATGAGGATGAGGCCGGTAATTCAAAAAAGTACGAATGTTTCAAACTCGAAAACCACCAGAAAAAGGGTCATACTAATCAGGACGAACTAATTGAATTAAATGTTGGGGGAATACATCTCACTTTGCTAATTGATTCGGGCTCGAAGGCAAATATTATCAATGGACCAGACTGGAAGATACTAACCCAAAACCAAGCAACAATGTGGAATATGGATTCCCAAACGGGGGGAGCTCTGAAACCATATGCCGTCGGACACACCCTTGAAATTCAGCATAAATTCCACACAACGGTAACAACAGCTGATAAAAGGGAGGTTATCACAACGTTTTTGGTAGTAGATCAAGGAGATGTTTCAATATTATTAGGAGTATTAAAGCTAGGACTGGGAGTAAATCGCATTATAGAATCAGAGCCTTTCCCAAAAATACGCAATATTAAAATAAAGCTATCTATTGACACATCGATCAAACCAGTACAACAACCACTCAGGCGTGTACCTGTAGCAGTTGAGGCATTGGTAGAGCAGAAATTGAATGAAGCACTACATCGCGATATTATCGAGGTGGTAACAGGACATAGCCCGTGGATTTCCCCTATTGTAGTAACTTTTAAGTCCAATGGGGATATAAGGATTTGTGTAGATATGCGCCGTGCCAATGAGGCAATCCAGAGAGAAAATTATCCGCTGCCGACATTCGACTCGATCATGACAAAATTAAAGGGAGCCAAATATTTTTCCCGGCTGGACCTCGAATGGGCCTATCACCAAATAGAATTAGACAAGGAAAGCCGTCCAATCACTACATTTATCACGCATAAGGGGATGTTCCGATACAAACGACTGATGTTTGGGGTTACGTCAGCACCCGAGATATTTCAGAAGACATTTGAAAATATATTATCTCAATGTAAAAACTGCACTAATTACTTGGATGATATTAGTATATGGAAGTACGGAACAGGAGCACGACAATTGTCTAAAAAAAGTACTGAGAGTATTTAAAGATAACAATATTCTATTGAACCAGGCCAAATGCGTGAACAAAGTTCAACAACTAGAATTTTTAGGACATCAGTTGTCACATAAGGGGATAGATGCAGACCGGGACAAAATTAAATCGGTATTGGAATTTCCGCCACCGATGTCAAAAGAAGAGACCCGAAGTTTTTTAGGGCTAGTCACGTACCTAGGCAAATTTATCCCGGATCTAGCAACAATAACCGAACCGCTTCGAAATATCGCAAAACGGGACATCAAATTTAGTTGGTCTCAGGAACATCAACTAAATTTTGAAAAACTGAAGCAGGCAATGACAAAGGCACCAACATTAAGTTATTTTGATCCCAGGAAAAGAACACGCCTGATAACGGATGCGAGTCCAGTGGCATTAGGGGCAGTGCTCCTTCAATTCGATTCGGAAATACCAAAAGTCATTTCATTTGCCAGTAAAGGCCTATCCAGTACCGAAAGACGTTATTCCCAAACGGAAAAGGAAAGCCTGGGTTTAGTATGGGGTGTAGAACGGTTTTACTACTATCTAATGGGTTTAGAATTTGAACTAGTGACTGACCATAAACCGTTGGAAGCTATTTTTAAACCTGTTTCAAGACCTCCCGCTCGAATTGAACGCTGGGTCTTACGGCTACAAGCTTTTAAATATAAAGTAATCTACCAATCAGGTAAGCTCAATATTGCAGATTCGGTTTCTCGACTTTGTAAACTTGACGATGCAAAAACATTTGACGGTGAAAGCGAAAACCATATTTTTGCCGTGGTGGAACATAGCACCCCTAAAGCAATGTCTATTATAGAAATAACGGCGGCAAGTAAAATACATCCAGAACTGTCGTATGCCGTCGATAAAACTAACAATGAATCCTGGGAAACTTCTGAGAAAAATGCTTACTACCCATTCCGACTAGAACTAACAACTTTGGGGTCGATATTACTGCGAAATAACAGAATAGTAATGCCCACAACTCTCAGACGTCAGGTTTTGGAACTGGCTCATGAAGGCCACCCAGGAGGAAGCGTCATGAAACGACGACTTAGGGCAAAAGTCTGGTGGCCGTTGATCGATAGAGAAGTAGAACAGTACGTAAAGAAATGTAGAGATTGTCTCTTAGTTAGCCTACCGGAAAAACCACCAACAATGACACGGCATAGATTTCCAGACGGGCCATGGCAATGCTTAGCAATCGACCTAATGGGACCGCTGCCTAACCAGGAGCAAGTATTAGTAGTAATAGACTACTACTCACGTTATCAAGACATACAGTTTCTGAAAGAAACAACTTCGGCCAGTATTATTAAGTGGTTGAGGGAACTGTTCTCTCGATTAGGATACCCGAAATCTATTAGGTCTGATAACGGCAAACAGTTTACTAGCAGAGAATTTAGTCAGTTTTGCGAAGAAAATAATATTAAACTTGTCCATACGCCACCATATTGGCCTCAAGCCAACGGAGAGGTTGAGAACATGAATAAATCGATCTTAAAGAGACTGAAAATATGTCATAATCAAGGGCGAAATTATAAAAACGAAATACAAAAATTCATTATGATGCACAATGTAACTCCGCATGGAACCACCGGGAAATCTCCATCAGAGCTAATGTTCAAAAGAACAATAAGGGACAAAATTCCATCCATTACGGATATTGTAGGAGAGGAAATAGACGAAGAGGCGAGAGACTCTGACATCATAAACAAACATAAAGGGAAAGAGAGAGAAGACGAGACTAGACAATCAAAAGAAAGCAATATTAAAGTCGGGGATAAAGTATTAGTGCAGAACTTGACTCCGTTTTATGAAATTGACCACTAAGTTTAACGAAGAAGAGTATACTGTCATTCAAAGGAATAAGAACGAGGTAGTATTAAATGGGGAAGGGAAGACCATAAGAAGACATCTAAGCCACGTTAAACTAATTCCCTCAGCGTCGGAAACAACGACTGCAAGTATACCACCACCTGATATGTCAGTCCAAAGTAGTAGGATCCCAGTCATCGAAACAGGGGAAACTGACGGCACTCCAGGACAATCACCGGCAACCAGTTCGGAATACCCGAAGACAGCAAACAGCAACCCAGGATATCCAGGAACCGGAGAAAGAGTCGACCCATTGAAGCTGAGGAAAAAGGACGGAATGTGGGAGCCCATAATTGGGAATTAATTAATTAGAGATTGTAATCAATTAGTAACCATTTATTATATTATATTGTGTAATATTATATTAGGTTTTGTTTGAAGATGTTGGAAGGCAGTCTGCTGAAGGCAGTTGGAGTGTGCACTTCATAGTGTTAAATATACTTGTATAGCATTTATTAATAAAGATATTATCAGTGATACGAATCGTGTTGTCAGTGACCAGCAGGGTAGCACACTAAAGATCGAATACTTTCCAATACGCGGCATATTAATTAAATATCAGGAAAAAGTACTAAACATTCTCGACTAGAAACTAAATATATTTATGGTGAAATTGCATCAATATTATTTTGTTTTTGTAAATTTTGTTTGGGCGAGGGCCTAGGACGCAAGTGTCCTTTTGCTTACCGTTAAATCCGCCACTGTATACAACAAGAGGTTCGAAAATTATCTAATATACAGTTTGCGGACTCTATGCAAGTGTTACCTGAAAACACATCTCCACCTACGGTGTCATTGCGTTTCCTAGGCAATACATTTCGTCCTATCAACTGTATATTCGATTATTTTCGAATCTCTTGTTGTACAACTATTGTTAATTTGTTACTTCCGGGAAAAAAGGTCATAGGTTGTTTTTTTTTCAATTACTGCGTTTGGATTAAAATTAGTATCTAGAACGTACAACCTTTCAACCTTATTTATATTATGCCCATGACGTCCCATCGTACATAATTTTGTCTGAGAACAAGGCTAAGTTTATCTTGGAAATATATGAGCATGCCTAAATACGGTTGAAAGGTTGAACCGTTGAACGTTTTAAACCAAACTTAATCCAAACGCAAAAATTGAAAAAAAATTGTTCCAGTAGTATCAAATTTTTCTTTATATTGTAATTGCTTTTGTTCTGAATTTCCAATTTCTACGCACAACTTGATTTATACTGCGTATATTAATTAGTGGATATGAAACTTGAATCAAGCAGGCCTCGTTTAATAAACGATCGGGCTCACCTTTGTTCTTTCATGTTCTCATGCCATACTGCCTCTTTCATAAAGATTATGAGAGTAAAAAACGATCAATATCAGTAATTACAGGCCACCTGAATGTGACGTATATTAGGTTAAAGTTATTCTATTCCTGTCTTTGTCTTAGCGTGTTGGTTGTTTAATTTAGCGACGACTAATTGGTGTTGTCACACTTACGAAGTTGGAAAGAAAGAATTAAGTTGAGAAGCCGGTTGTACCGTACAACTTTGATGAGGCAGAATTTCATACAAAATTTGTGAAATATTCAGCTCTACAAACGATTGTTTTACATTAAACTTTCTTAATTAAATTCTATCCTTACTACTTTCTTATAACTAACTGGTTTTCATCCAAGTTAAAAACATCATATCTCAGAAAAACTGCTAAATGATTTTAACAATTTTTAGGTAATTTGCAGTATGCCATGAAAAATAAATAGTTATTTGTTTAACAAGGTACTCAAATAACAGATTTACTGCAGAGGCTGCCGTTTCATTGCAGAGGCAAAGCCAAGGAAATGAATGCTGTTGAAGCTGTGTTTGGTGCCGTGTTGAACGCATTATTTTTTTGCCGATTTTAGAATTACATAATATTAATTTAGTGTTTATTTTATTACCTACATATTTTGAAAGTTATCGCCATCACATTATGTTGCTAAGTGTTTGTTGATCGGTTGCTATGCGTATGTTTAGCGGTTGCTATGTAAATAGTGTAACAATAGGCAGTAAAAATATTTTTACAGTGACATTTTACAGACTGTTAGCTGTCAAAAAATCGCAATTTAATGTTATTCAATTAACAATAATAATTACCAAACTGAAAAATTTGATTATTTTCCATGACATACTGAAAATTACCTAAAAATTGTTAAAATTATTTAACATTTTTCACAAGATACATAAATAGTTGACCAATAATTTTGATCTCACTATGCAGCCAGTTTTTAATTTTGAACAATTTTTCTTCTTACCTGTAGGTTTTACTCTGAAATTATTACAGAGGGATCAAAAATTGCTGAAACGTGCCGTTCCATACGATTTTGATATTTGCCGCTTACTTAGTATGACACCATTACTATTTTCATAGGTGTACCTTTCGAATTTTGCTAGTTGTCATAAGAATAATCATAAGAACCGTCTTCTTTACGTTCACTTGAACGAAACTATGCTTCAAAAAGAAATACGTCACTCTCTTCATTAAAAGACATAATGAAAAGAAATTACTTAAAGATTCTTCACGAAGGTATGCGAAACAAATATCAACGTACAGCAGTGATATTAATCAAATGAAATGCACCTGTTATCATCTGTCATATATGGAATATAGTTTTGATGAATTATGGAAATTGAAATATAATTTTGACATTATTTTGGAACAAAAGTTGTCATGTGACTTTCAGCCATTTTTGATCACTTCGTATATAAACATCTGGTAACTATTGTTATAATTCCAATTCTATAAAACTTTACCTTTATATTAATTCAAATTTATATTGTGATAGCGAAGTTCGTTTATTATCAATATACAGGATGTTTCAAAAATATTGTAAAAAAATTAAGGGTATATACAATTTGACGTACTGATTGTAATGCAAAAATATTTTTTTGCAAAATTCGCAAAAATAATTGGACGGTCCTTAGAGCTGACATTTCTGGACTAGACACTGGACTTTTAGATTATGAATACAAATTATTAAACATTAAAATTGATTTAATTTAATTAAATTGTGTAATGTTTCATTCTCTTGTATTTCATTTAGTATCGTCGTGTGGCTGTAAATGTTGAAAATTTTGAACAGCTTTTGCAGTACGTAAGTAGTGATTTCCATTGAAGTCTAAGTATGTTTTATTTTTAATCAAATAAAAATCAGTAAAACATTACATAATTTAATTAAATAAAATAAATTTTAATGTTTTCTAATTTGTATTCGTGTTCGAAACCTATCAGTCCAGTGGCTCAAAAATGTTAGCTTTAAGAACCATGGAATTATTTTTTCGAATTTTGGAAAAATTCTTTTTGCATTGCAATCAGTATATCAAATTGTATATGTATAACCTTATTTTTTTACAATATTTTTGAAACACGCTATATAAAACTGGTTTATTGATTACGCATTTTATTAATTCATATTTTAATATTTTATTCTTAAAATCCTGACAGTGCAATTTATTATCTGTCAATTACATACATTGGAATACGTCAACTGAGTAACGAAGGCGTTGATGTGTTTATTTTTAAAGCAAGCTCCAAGATTTGTAAAAATGAATTATTTTAAATTTTAGATAAAAGTTTCAATACAATAATTGATATACCTAAAGAAAATTCAATAAACTTAAATTTTTATAATAACATAAATATGTAATTATGGTGTTACTCCCGGTTATCCGATTTATACCAAACTTTAAAGGGTTATGTTTCATATTTGAATTGAGTAGGAATATAAGACATCAAAATTTTTAGAATGACAGTATTTGAGTTAGAGTATTGTTAGTATTCACACACTCACGCACACACCCTCAAACATCATCGTGAAAATGTTAAAATCGGATTCGAAAAACGCTTATTTAGCAAAAACTCAATATGTGAATTTTTGCATGATCTCTATCCCTTACGGTAGCGGGAAATAAAAATGAACATAGAAAAGAATTTTCGTAAATTCTTAAACGAGAAAATATATTTACAAATCACTTCAGAAGCATATATTCTTGTTCTCTTAGCGATACCGTACTAGGTTCTAGGAGTTTGCCAATGCCAATCACCTTTGTGAATCCCATTCTTTTATAGCATGTATCATGAAATTTCCCACGTCACGCGTATAGTCGTCCTCACTTCATGCATATATTTTGTTATATTTACGAACAAAATATGTTAACTATGTTGGCATTTTTGTATTGTAACGTGGAATGCCCGCCATCACCGCAGCGATGAGTGAGTGTCTATTTATAGCGATGACGCAATCGCGCTAGCCGGCCGGGCTACGTAAGCAAACAGATCGCGACGTGTTTAATTACTTCCGGTCGCCTGAATCTTTTGTGTTCATTGTTATTATGCGGTCGAACTCTAGAGATTTTCTAGAAGATAATGGCAGCTGTATAAAAGGGATGAAGCTATGCTCGAGTTAGTTAATTACAGAGTGAGTTAGTTACATCAGAGACATAAAGACATTCACATGGAGTGTTAAAGAGTAAAATTTTAGTGAAAATCACAACAGTATCGTAGTGAGCATATGCAGTAAAGTGTCGAGTGGAGTAGGTACTCTGGAAGTTACTGGTATACTAGGATAGCTGTGGATGTGAATACTCGGTAGTTGACAAGTACTGGGAAGCTATAGTGTACGAGGACAGCGAGTCTGGAAGTTACTGGTATATTAGGATAGCTGTGGATGTGAATACTCGGTATTGTTGACGAGTATTGTGAAGCTAGGTATACAAGGACAGTAACAGCGAGTTGCAGTGGATACTCGGCAGCGGTGTTGAAGAATTGTGGCATACGGATAGATGGCGATACTGAGGTTGTGGAAGGAGTAAGTTAGTTATATAAATAGACAGACAGTGAGGTGAAAGGTGTGACTTCTGTCCGAGCAGTTGAATGTACAGACGCTGTTGAGTATATAGACGTTGTGGAGGTCGGTAGGCGGATAGTTGAACATGATATAAGTATATAGTGTCAAAAATATAGTGATGCAAATATCGCGTAAACAGTCTACAAGAGTCTGCAACAGACCGCCAGTCTAAGATTGGTACGCGTAGTGAAATAAATAATCAGTAGGATTATGGAATTAAATAGTAGTGTTAATTGGTTAAATAAATAAATAGTGTTAGTGTTATCTAGTTAATTATAGTTTTAGTCTTAATTAGTTTTTAATAATTATTCTATATTAGTAAACGTCATAATTTAATACCTTTTTAATATTTAGTTATAGTAATAAACTTTTATTTTAATTAATAGTAATTGTCTAATATTTACACTTCACCCAAATAAATAAAAACGTTACGGTATTGTGCGCACAATGCGCAGGCCTTGTTGAAACTTAGACAGAAATTAGTGTTAAATACATAGTTTTTCTTGGAAAAATACCTTTAAATATTTTCTAAATTTACCAATATTGTTTAATTTAAAATAAAAATAGTAATTTATGTCTGAAAGTGATACTTTACTGGGTGAACAAATATATTCAAGAGGGCGAGCCGTAGGCGAGCTTTGGAAGCCTGTGAGCCCAGTAAAGACACTTTCAGGTCATGTTGGGTACCATATTTTTTCGTGGTCCTGAAAAAAAGAATAAATAAAAATCTATATATATATATATATATATATATATATATATATATATATATATATATATATATATATATATATATATATAATGAGGCATGCATTATTTTATTTTTTTATTACACCATGGAAACATTCATTTAGAGATCGGAAAGTAACTTTCCGATCTCTTATTGACAATTTTCCGAGTTAGCTCAGTAAAGAAGAAATTTCCGGTCTAAGAAGTGTTCAGAAACTGTTTATTTTCTGAACGCTCGCGAAATAAGTAAATGATGAGAGGATATCGAATATTTGAAATATTTTTTTAATTACGTAAAGCACCATCTATCTCCCGTAACAAACCGCCACTGTTTGAATTATTTGCGAATCGAGGGTGTCTGAGAAACAATAAAATACCTTCGCAGCGAGTCGTGAGATTTCCTCGTTTCGGAGACAATGACATATGAGGGGTGCAGTTTTGATGGATCTATGGATGTCATGTAAATGTGAAAAATTCTAAAAAGAGAAGCAATTTTAAATGGGAATCTTACGTGTTAGATTAGGTGGAAATTGTATTTATAACACAGAGGGAGTTGATAATCCACGAACTGAATAAATTGTTGATGATGTCATTTGTTATATAAAAATACATGTAAAATATTACACAGAAACTAAATTCAAGGTTTATAGTGTTTTATTTTTAAAACTTTTGACATAAATTTAAGTAGCTTTAAAACATTTTAGAGTTTTCTGAAAATATCAATTACAGATGGCAATAAATTTTAAATTTTATTATCCTTTTCGGTTGTAACGGAAAACCAGTCTTTTTTAAAAATAAATAAGATGAAATTTAGCAATGGTTACCATTAACCTAAAATGTTTTATATCTTTTATCTAATATATTCTCCAAACATATGATTAAATAAATAACATGTGATTTGACTACAGATTTATACCTCAAGCTTTTAAATATTAATTAGCTCTTTTAGAAGTTATTTATTCTTACGATGAAATCTGCTCAAGTTATTTATTTTATATTTCGTAATATAAGAAAAAGCATTCCATTTCGTAGTTCAATCAACACATGCTTTTAGATTGCAAATTCCTATATAATTTTAAGATCGCTCTACTTATCTACAGTAAATAAATAATTGCTTCCATTTCACAATAAAAAAATTTATATTTCATTGAAAAAGTAATTTCATAAGAAATCAAAAATTTTCATGTAAATATTTTCCTGTCATGTTTAATGTAGTATCTTAAAATATTTGTACAGAATTGGAATAATTTGACGACACAAATAGACATTTCTATGACACAAATTGATATTGATAAGGTCCACACTATTTTCAGGGTTTAAAATAACACTACAGTTTAATTTAGTGTTCGTTAGTGGCTTAAATAGTAAAAATATCATTTTCATTACGTATTAAAATTAAACACTAAAAAATTAACGAGGGTAAAGCATTATTTTTTTAAAATTAATCAACAAACGAGCTATGGATGGCTATGATTTTGACATTACACGCAAGAAAGAATGTGAAGATGTAGAAGTTGAGATGGAATATCCGATTACAAACAAACCATCACCATTTTTAAAGTTCTGTCTTCTGTCACTTGTGTTTTGACATTTGAGTTTTACATAATTCAATGTCTTCGGATGGCTGTGGAAACAAAGAATTTCACATTTGTCATAATTATAGCGGGAGTCACTGTTGCTTGCAAAGACCAAACACTCCATATTTGGCACCATCTTGCAATAGACCTTTTCAATTTAACGGCTATCTCTTTCTATCGCTGTAGATACATATACCTATTAACTATTAATCTAGTAGGTATATGTGTAGATAGTAATAAAATTACGCCAACAACTGCCAGTTGGGCTGTCAAACGAAACGCCAAAATATTGCAGTCATTAAAATACCTGGTATTCTCGGTGTAAAATTTGCATCGTTAAACATTTAAGCTCCAAAAAAAGCTTTTGTAACTTCTTTCGAGAAATTTTTTAAAGTTGTCAAGGAATTTTCTCGCATTTAACGTCTAAATTTTTTAGGAACAAACGCCAAAGATCTCAATTGTTCTTACTGTGCGCAGGTCCCCATTGCGCATATCTTCTATCTCTTTAAATTGAAAAGGTCTATGGTCACCACGACAGCGATTTATTTGTAATTTAGCCACGGAGTCACAAGTGTAGTTCATAGGTTAGGAAATAGCTATTACAAGTGAAGTGAGTAAAAACGTAAACGGATATCCGCGCATGGACAAAATGTCTTTCCTCGCTCGTGGCATACAATTTCTTTCCCGGCATCTACTTATTTATATAAGAATTTTTTTGATTAAATATTAAAATTAACATTTTTAATTTCATTTTTGTAGTTATCCACACAAATTTTGTCGGTTGTATATATTTTCACTTGTGATTACATACATTTTGATCCATCCTCATCATCAAAGTGTCACTTAAAAGAGTATGTGTTAATATTAATGAATGTGCGTTGGTAACAACTTTATGTATTGAAAATATAATTTCATTCACAAATGTCAAATGTCGTCTTTAAAATTGATTGATTATGGCCTTAATACATAAATAACTATTTTGTAACTAATAGTTTCTACACTTTATCATTAATTATATGCCACTATTTCAGTAAGATTTACTCATAAAAAAGCACTACACTGGGAACCCGCTGGCAACAAATCGCTCCGCTTCACTCCGTGTTGGCTCCTATCAACGCTTAATATAAGATCCTTTACTTTTCAGGGACGACAAGAATTTTATTAACCGTAGTTTTAACTGTGATGAATTAGGGGCTGAAATGTTGGAGAAAAACTAGTTCTATTAGATGTAAAACCGATTTAGTCTTTATTTTACATTTCCTCGCTCTGCGACCGATATCATTCGACTCTAGAGACAAAAAAAAAATATAGTCAATTCATATAATTTTCACATTCACGTGTTCTATGCACGAATTACCGTTGACTCCTCTCCCTGTACGGTTCATTTTTCAAGGTTATAAATACTTTTTATCGCGAGACTCTCGCGAGATTTCTCTTTTCATATTACATTTTACATAAAATTACATCATAATGGCATAAGTGCATATTTTATTATATTTTTAATACATATTTTAGGATTCATCAATTTTTGGAACTCTAATAAAGAATAGGTGTATTTGTTTGAAATATTGTATTCATTTGTAATGGAATTTTAAAAATATTTAAAGATTTAATGAAAAATTAATTATACAATCCGCGTATGAAATATAAAACACCGATTCAAAATGCTATATTTGTCTCTTTGGGATATTACAATAAAAATGCAAAGATACTAACATAATACAGCGCACATAAAGAAAGAGAGAGAGATAGCAAATAAATAGAAATAAATATTGGTAACACAAAACGCGGTCTCCCGCTTTCGGCAGGCATTGGCGGCATACACGTAGCGACGACAGAAAGCGTGGCGCGGATGTTACGAATACTACCACTTTTGTACACAACCTTAAGAATGGTTCTAAGATTTAGGTGTTGGAATAATTTTATATGCCACAAGAGAGTAAAAACATTTTATCCATTAGGAGAAATTAGTATATTTGATAGACGAAAAAATATTTCAACTTTCCAACCATAAAAAAGTATTGTCACATATTATGAACGTATTATTATAATATTAACAAAAACGCTCTATAAAAATGGGTTTCTAAGGTCATTGTTTTTGTGAAGAAATTTTACTGATTATCATATTTTAACAATGGAGGTTACTAGATAATTTATAGAGCAGTCAAGTTTGATTTAGATATTAAATGTGAAATATATTTTATACAAAATATCTGTTGTCAATTCAATTGAATATTAACTTGAATTAGCTTGAAATATATTTTGACAGTAATTGTTATAATTTGATGTTTTGTTAAAGTGTCATTTTGATATTTTTTGTATATTATATATTTAAATAAATAAATAAATTGTGAATATTGTTATAATAAATAATTCTTAGATTCCGAATTTTACTTCCGCTTCTATAACAACATTAAATAATGTCATAAATGAATTGTCGTAAAAGTATTGGAATATACTTGACTCTATTTCAACTTAATTCATAAAGCATTAATTATTCGGACAATGTTCTTCTAAATAGTCTCAATAAACTTGATTGACTTTATTGAGAACAATATTACTCACTTAGAACACGTACGATCGTACGAACACGAAGTTTATTTGAAAGAAAAAGAATGGAAAGTGACGAAATGAAGTTAACTTTATAGATGACATAATTCTCCGAGTGAATGCTATTCACGGTAATTTATTCTGTGTTGAAGTTGGAACTATGAATATTTGACAGTGAAGTGTAGAACTCCGCGTCTTCCCTGATTCCTCTGCAAAACTTTCGACCGAGGGGACCTGGGATCTAACATGTGGGAAGCGATACGAAGTACAGTAATGGACTTTACTTGTTCAAATTTCCCATCCTTCTTTCAAAGGCGGTTTTTATCAACACTAAACGATTACTAAATGAATGCATAGTTATTTATAAATGCGATTAATGTTTCGTATAAATAATATGTTTTTTAAAAGATAAATTTATCAATACATATATTGTATTTTATATAACGATCAAGTTGGAAAATAATCTCTTTTATTTTTCTTCAAGAATATTTTAGTTCTGTCTTAACCGATACTTTTGCAATGGGAGAAAAATACCCATTTGATTGTTTAATAATAAATATTTTTATTTTAGTTTTAATAGATAATCTTTTACTTATACAGGGTGTTTCCTTTAAAACAACCAGCGCTTTTTTGGGCGAACTAACGACTAGAAAAAAAAATGTTATATACAAGTAATTATCAAGAATAAGGGGCTAATTTATTCATAACAAAACGAAAATTCGACCAGTGGTTCTCAAACGGCAGAACAAAATTATATATTTTTTTAAATGGTATCATATATAATTTTTTAGCCCATTAGATAGAGAATTTTTTTCTGATTTCAATGATATAAATATGGTATAGGGTTGTATAACAATTATTTCGAGAAAAATGGTATTAAAAATAATGGTATATTACAATGGGCTATGCAATACACAGGTCTGTTGCCTAGTTATGCTAGTAGTAAACCCATTTTTTATTGCATTATTTCTAGTTTTTAATACAATTTTTCTCGAAAAAATTGTTGTACAACCCTATGCTATATTTATATCATTGAAATCAGAAAATAATATTCTATTTAAAGGGCTAAAAAATTATATAGGATGCCATTACAAAAATATAATTTTGTTCTACCGTTTGAGAACCACTAGTTAAATAATCGGTTTGTTACTATTGATACATTATCCCCTAATTCTTGATCATTTTTGGTATAAAATATTTTTCTCTAAAGATGTTAGTTCCCCCAAAAAGGCGCTGTATATTCTAAAAACTAGTTATCTCGAAACAGTTTCTTCAGATTATATTAAAATTAAATTATTATTGATACAAGTCATACTGAAAAGTATGATCTTAAAAAAATAGTACCTAATTACCTGTGTCATTTGTTTAGAATATAAAATCACCTATTTTCATTACGAGAAACGGTGTTTTTCTATTCTTTTTGCAAAATGTACTGTTAATAAATAAATTTTAAATTAAACTACATATACTTGTAGTAGGATATTTTTAGCCATTGCTTTTACTCTGTAAATTTACTAATTGTTGTATTTTTATACAGTTTGAAAGGAACTAATAAACTTGAATAAATTATACATCAGGAAAGAAAAAATAGTATATTGTGCAACAAATGCAGAAAACCACCTATTGCCCACAAGGTGTGAGGGTTTCAGCACGAGACGAAGTCAAAGGCCGGAATCACATAAGTGGACAATAGATATTTCTACACGAGTAACAAACACTCTATACTTTTTCTACGATTAAAAGATTAAAAAATTCATTTTTAATAAACAACATATTTTTTCTCAATAATTAATTGAACTTTAAATTAATTACTTTTACTATAAATAGAAATATATACATGGATAAGTAATTACCAAATATTTTGTAATTTATAAATTTAAAAAATAAAATAAATAAATATATCATCACGGCTTATTATCCATTGCTGGATGTGCCAATCTGGTTTGTACACAGATATCGGTAATGATGAAATATTTGCACCGTGCGGGCGCTTACCAGGCGTCATATCACGGGCACTCATTATTTTAAAAAAATAAAAAATACATACACAATTTTAACATTATATTACAGTTAACAACTTTTGTGACTGTGGGCAATTAATAACTTTAACCCACGATAGTAGGAAATAAATAACTTTCGAGCTTTGTAAAGTATGGGTAAAGGGCAATTTTCTGTAGTGGTTGTTGAAAAAAACAAATGTTTCTACTGGCGTAACTTTCTACTATAACTTATAACGTCCAAATTTAAATAATAATAATAATAATAATAATAATAATAATAATTTGAAATCCAACAGTGATCTAATGAGCGTCGTCATTCAAAAGAGCATAAGAAGTATCTCAAAGAAATGCAAACCAAAATTCAATATTGCTAAGTCTTAGCAACATTGGAAAAAAATCCTGTAGAAATAAATGTAAATCTTATCATTTTCATATTTTCTTCAGTGTTTGCAATTATTATTGGTTAGCAATTTTGTTACAGAATTGGGGTGTATATGTACTAGTGCTGTTGACAAAATTCCAATTTTCTAATTTTAAAATATTCGAAAAATAAGCTTTATACTTTTACGAATTACGAATTTCGAAGTCTAAATTCGGAATATTTTTCGAATTTTGTAATTCGATAGTTAAAGACGCCATCTATTTACACGTATTTTACAATGACATGACTTGTTTAAACTTGCTTTCTGAGTCCAAACACCGAGATTTGTCGCTTATTTGTTGAAAGTAAAATATTCTTAATTAACATGCCGGCGCGAAGTACAATTTGGGAATATTTTTTTTAAATTATTAATAACAAAGCAAAGTGTAATAAATGCCAATTAACTTACACTTGAAAATATGTAATTCTAAATAATAATTCGTAAATACTCGAAATTGGAGTTTTGAATGTTATGTGAATTTTATTAAAAATTCGAAATTTCGAATTTAGATTAAAATTCGAAATCCGAATTTTCGAATTTCGAATAATTTTTCAACTGAATTTTCGAATTCTATTTTTTTAAATCAACAGCACTAATATGTACAGCCCAACCAGTCTAACGTAACAGTTCTCGCTGGTTGTGACTAGCATTGTTTTAGCTATGTCAATAGTTTATTGACTATTTTAGAGCAAAATACTAAAAACATATAAAACATTAATTCTACGCATTTTCATCTGCAGTATTTTTCTCTAAAATAATACATAAACGATCGACAGAACTAAAACAATACTAGTCACACCATGGAGTGTAAGCTAAGACTGGTTGAGCTGTACTTACAAGTCAAAATAAAGTACTAAATTTACATTTTCGTCTATATCTAGTGATTTCTTTTCAGATAAACAATACACTATTACACTAATAGTGGAATGGGGCAAGTTTTCTTTTTATAGTTCTCTAGATTCCCATGCAAAGCACATTATTTGCCTTGGGACATCTGTATACCTGTATAAAAAGACAACTCGGCACTAACAATAATTTAAGTAGCATAAGAAAACTCGTCACTCACTGTACATGTCGCAACAATTGCCTTACTTTAGCTATGTAATACTCTGTATATAATAAATCTAGCCCTATTTACCATAACTTGTTTATTCTTTCCTTATAACTAACCTAATTTAACCATGATTTTGATGCTGAAATATCGAATTGCCGAATTGTCTTCTACCGAACATTTAGTGTCAAGTTGTTAAGTATTCTGTTTTTGACATAATTTAAAAAGTTTCCAATAATTATATGCTCGATTATATGTAAAACTCATAACTTATATTTATTGTAAATACTAAAACATTTTTGTGGAGTTTGCTTGACGTTTTACCTATTTAAATGTAAATACTTTATTTATGATTTAAATATTGAAAAATTGATTCATATTACTTCTAATTCTAAATAATATATGGCATAAATCAATTTAATTTAATTTTCATTATTTATTTGCATAATTTCTTTGCTATCGTTATGTCTCTGACAAATGGGACATAAATAATAATTTTATTGATATGTGAATAACAACGACGTATATTTTATGTCGTAAATATATTTTTATTATATTACACTTTAAAGTATTAGCTATTATTTAAAAAAAAGCGTGGGTGATACTTTTTATCAACGATAAATTTTAAATTCAGTGTTTAGACATTTATTAAATAAAACGACAAATAAATAGGTATATTTTCAGAATGTTACAATAAAAACTGGCTTTATGAAGGGCGAATATATTTACTGCGTATATCGTAGTGAATTTTATTTTCAATTTAATAAACAATAAGTTACACCAGTCCAGTTATATCGACCTACATATTCAACTAGTGTGCATCAATATCTTTGTTCCCATGTGTACGAATGACCGAATGACCATTCAAGTATTTCAATGTCCAATTCTCCTTTTGTCTCGTTGTGAACTTTCACCTACTTCTTTTGACCTTTTGTCTTATTTTTATAATTTATTTATTAATATAAATTATTATTTATAATAATGTAATTGCTATATGATATTTATTGTGCTTAAAAATAAAATAGGTAGGTATATGAAATTGCAAAATTCTATTAAATTTTTAATATTTAATCTAAAATGATATTTATGTTCCTCCGTCCGGTATAAGTAGCATATATCTTCAAATCGACCAGAAACACTTTGTTACCGGCCTAGGCACGCAAAAAATCGGGACTTTTATGGTTAACACTGTTCTGGTAAAATGTTAAGTAACGATTATTTTCAACAGAAGAATTAGCAAAATGTTCACAATTTTTAGGACTAAATCGTTAATTGTAACAAATGAATATTAAACTAAATGTAAGCAGTAAGCAGTTATATTTGAATCACAAATGCAAAATCGATAAATAGTATATTACATTACAAGCCATGAAAATGTTTCATTGCAGACGAGGAGGCTTGTTTAAAGAATGCGAGGATGCGCAGCGTCCGAGCATTTCTTCAAAGCCTCCGAGTCAAGCAAAGACATTTTTATGACGCGTATGTATTCTATTTCTTTAAATCGGCAATTATAGAAGCTTAAAATTATAGAAAAAATTAGGTTTGCATAAACTTGTCATGACAAGTAAACAGTGACAAATTGTATTATTATAAAAATTTGACGCGTTGTGTTTGCTTTCTTGCTACCGGTAATTTTCCTTTTGAAAACGATGTCGCAATGCAAACATGATTTTGATGTGAAGCTGCGAACGCCGCTGTGGTAGATTTACTACCAAAAAAATCCAAACAGCGGTACGAAAAGGAGTATGATAGATTCAAAAAGTTGTGCAGCATTAGAAAAGTGAATCAAATTAGTACAGACAGTAGAAAGTAAAAATTAGTCCGGAAATGAGGATTTTCATGCCGATTTAAAAGAAAAATGTTTGTTGATGGTATATAACATTTGGACAACAAATCAAATTCATTTAATAAAATTAACACATGTCCAGAAAATGCTTCGCGAGTGCACTTATTTATCCGGGCTTGGCGTTTATTTTATTATTATTATTATTATTATTATTATTATTATTATTATTATTATTATTATTATTATTATTATTATTATTATTGAGTTATTATTACGAAGACTTTTAATGATACCCGTTGGCACACTAGGTAGGTACCATTATTACGTCTTCCAAAATTTGCTCTCTTAATCTCAATGTTTACATTTCTGTCACAATAGCTTCATTGTTATTTGTTTTTATTTATCTGAGATTTAACACAGTAAATAACAAGGGACCTTTTCAATTTAACGGCTATCTCTTTCTATCGCTGCAAATAGTAAGGAAATGGCGCGAACAACTGCCAGTTGGGCTGTCAAACGAAACGTCAAAAATATTGCAGTCATTAAAATACCTGTATTCTCTGTGAAAATTTGCACCATTGGATCTGTTAGTTTCAATAAAAGCTTTTGTAACTTATTTCGATAAGATTTTTTAAAGTTATCTGAGATATTCTCACATTTTACGTCTAAATTTTTTAGAAACAAACGCCATAGATCTCTGTTGTTCTTACTATGCGCAGATCTCCGTTGCGCATATCTTCTATCTCTTTAAACTGAAAAGGTCCATTCATCAAAGCGTACGGATAAATACTGACATTTATACAAAACAAATCAGACAATAACAATGATAGCGGTACAGCTAGTTTACAGAGAATATTTTAATCTTGTGTTGCTGCAGGATCGGCATTGCTTTGTGATGACTTAAAAGATACTTCTACAAACACGTTGGTCCGCCTGAAGAAGAAAATGTGACATCCTTGTATCACTTCTATAATTTCACATTCACAATTTTATTTTCGCCGATTGGCATTGAAGTATGAGTTTATTGACAATAACTAGACAACAAAGATTTTCTTTCGAAAAAAAAAGTACATTTATTGCTTATGCTAGAATATTATTTATTTATTCCATGAGTTACAAGTATAAAATACATAAATTATAATTCTCTTGAAGCATATAAATCGTATGTGAATTATAATACTTATTTATATGACATGTGTGTAAAGTTCGGTTTTATTACATGATATTCGAATGAATGTCAAAAAATCAAACTTACTCACAAGTTACATACAAAATGTTATCTACGATCATAATTTACAATAAAAAAACCTGATTTCTTGATTTTTCCGGGAGTAAATCCAGGCAAGCCTTTGCAGCTTATTCTGCAATTTGCGGTAGCGTTTCGCTTTTCTGTTCATCATCACTAAATTCCATTTTCAATGCATTGTTACTTTTACTAACTTATGGTTAAAATTTACGGATAAAAATCACACTTTAATTTTTACAATCTTGTATGTCAAACTATGATTAAAGGTTAGAATGAAGCGAATGAAGATTAGTAACCATTGTTGGCGTGTATCATGAAATTCATTATGCTATCGATACAATGGTATCGATGATATAAAGGAAAAATTTGATAAACGTTAACTTTTAACATTGTGTATGATGTGTAAAGTGTAAAATTTTGAGGTGGACGTAAGTAAAAATTATTATAAAGTTTAAGACAACAAATGTGAGTCTACAATATTTTTTGTTTCTTCTGACATTCCTACTTTTTTAGCAATCACAAAAACTATCATCCTTCGTTCTGTTACAATCAAATTTTTGATGTTTTCCTTATAGTTCTTGCTCTTGCTTCCAAAGGCTTTCCGCACTTTATATAATTCTCAATTGATTCCCGGCTTGTGATTATGATGGTGTATCCTAACTGAAATCATCCTTTCATATTTTTTTTTGTTCTGTGCGCTTTTTTTATCAACAACTTTATAAGTATAAAAGTATGTATAATGCTGTTTTACTTCACTTATTTTCTTATGCTCAAATCTTTGCAGAACCTGCAAAACTTTCAATTTGAAAAAGAAAACATGGAAGTAAGCGGTGACCACTAGACAACTGTATGAATGATTTTGAAAAATTGTAAATTGTTAAAGTATCCTCAGAAACAATCTACTCGTATAAGCACGTAACAATGTTTGGATTTAAAAAACTAATTTTCTTGATTTAAAAATATTTTGCTATATTTTATATTGTAATGTCATCACAGCACATATGCCATTTAACCTTAGTTTTAACATAATTAGGTTAGTTCACAAATAAAAATTATAATTATGTTTATACTTTGTTTTAGTTCTCATGACATTGAATCAATAATCAAATGTAACAATTCACACTTCTAGGTTAAGAATTTATTGTGAGTAAGCAAAAAACTAAATAAATTTTAAAGTTAAGTTTAGTTCAAGGTTTAGGTTGAGGTCATAAACAATAAGAATTTATCGAAAATGAAGGAACGAAATCTTCCTTAATGTTAAAAAATAAAAATATCAATTTAATTTTTTTAAAAAAGTTATGGAAGACATGAGAAATAAACTGTCAATTAGGGAAAATTGTGTTGAAATGAGTGTGAAGATGAAATATGTTAAATATATTGTTTTAAAAATCATATGAATTACGTACAAATATCAGCAGAGTAACTTGAAAGCAAAAAAAATCGCTCTTCTTTTTTTTCATGGGTAGGTAGTAGGTAGATAAAATCGTATTATTTCTGTAATTTAAACCACTAAAATTTATAATATTCAAACATAAATTAGGTTCAATTTACTCATTTCAAATTTTGTATGGGCTTCCAAAATAAGAATACACCACTAGTGGCAGAATTCTGAACTAAAAGCAATTGTTTACGTTTGTAACATTTACCTTTGCGGATTGTAAGATTTTCACAGCGCTTTAATTGTTTTCTTTTAATAAAATATACAAAATACTGTAAAAATAAGAGGTAAGTTTTTATTTCAATTAAAATTAAAAAGTAAATTAGAAGAAATTCCATTCCAAAAGGTAAGCTCCTGTTTCAATTATTAATAAGCAAATTAAGAGAAATATAATTTATTAGAGGTTAATGTCATGATGGAGTCTTTACCCAAAAAACTACTGAAAATAGGAAAACATATGCCGTTTATGGCTGTAAATCTAAGGCACACAAATATAGGAAACTAAAATATTCATGTTTTTCATAAAATAAATATAAAAATCTGATGTTGCCAGCACATAACCTCTCGCCAGCTATTTTACCTGGTTGTACGCATAAAACGAAAAATATTTTTAAATACAAATACATATATTCATGTCTCACTACAAAATAATTCTCACACATATTTGCAAAATCTATGGGATATTTTAATATAAATTATGTATAATACGTACATTTTCTTTATATTCAATATCCTGAAATTTTCTTTTTCTACTTTCCTTTTCTTTTTCTTTATATTCGTCATTTTTTTCGCAAATTCCTTTTATATTCTTTTTTTACGTATATTCTTTTGCGTTGTTGACTTTGTTATTTTCATAATCTTCATAATGATGTACAAATATTTTTGACAGTGACATTTATGTGTCAATTACAAACATTTGAATTTCTTGCCATGAAGTAGTTTGATCGGAGAATTTTTACGTCAAATTATTTTATATGCATTTCTTTATCTCTAAATCTATAATCTAAATTTATATTTATCGAATAAAGAATTTAACGTTCTTTAAATAAAATAAATAAATAAATATATCATCACGGCTTATTACTCATTGCTGGGTGTGCCAATCTGCTTTGTACACAGATATCGGTAAAGATGATATATTTGCACCGTGCGGGCGCTTACCAGGCGTCACCTCACGGACACTCATTGCTGGCGTGGAGAGTGCACCACAGGGGTCAATTTTGTGCCATTTAAAATTGGAAATATTTGGCGTCGGTCGGGATCGAACCCGGTTCCCCAGATTCGCGACCTGACACTCAGGCACGCGGCCACGAGACCCCATTAACGTTCTTTAATATAAGTATTTGCATAAATATTTGTTAAATAATATTTAGATGATTTTTTTCTTGTAACTACTATTTCCGGTTGTCCAATTGTTACCAAAACTTAATCAACTCTTCCCATTATTGTTTGATTGAGGAATCCGTAGTTAAAAATGTCTTAAGTCTTATAGTACTTGAGAAATCGTGGATCCAACATCCCCACACACACATACGGACATCATCGTAAAAATGATATAATCGGATTCTAAGGACTTTAAAACGTGCTTATTCACTAAAATCTGGATATGCGATTTTTAGCATGAAGTCAATACATCTCTTAGCGAGAGGTAAAAAACTAATATGAACTAAATTAAGATACTGTTAACCCACAACTACTTCCTAATTATCCTTATTAAATGAAAATATTAATAAAACTATCACTAAAACTGCAACTACGGGAAACTTTAAAATAAACTCTATCGAAGTAAATAAATAACCCTGAAGTAAAACACAAAAAAACTCAAGGATCCAAGAAAATTACTTTGACAGCAATGCTACTCTTATGAAAGCTAGCGATGACTGTACCTTTGGTCATGATTTTGACGTTTGTTGCCAGCGCCATTTCTTGATAATTTGGAAGCCCAATTAGCAAACTTCACTTCTGAAATGACGAATGACGATATTGTAATGTGCGGCGCCCACCGTCGCCGCTGCTGTCGCCGCCGCTGTCGCAGCCGCACCACACCGATGAGCGAGTGTCTATTTTTAGCGTTGACGCAATAGCCACGGAGAGTTGTGCGTTATCAACAGACCTGTCCGAACCTGGTTAATTACTCGGGTTATGTCATCTATTGTGTTTAAGTTTTTATCTGGAATAGTGCTCTAGAAATTTCTCGAATACAAATGCCGGAGTATATAAGCACTGTTAGCAAAGGCATTGGACAGTCTGATATAAATAAGCGTCGCGTGATAAATTGTTGGTGATATAAACATATAGTAAACATAAATAAATATAGTTGTATAAATAAATAAGTGAGCTATATATAAATAAATAATATTAGTTTTTAAGTGTGTTATAATTTTCTTAGTCTTAATTAGTGTTTAATATTTGTTTAATCGTAGTGTTCATTATATTTATTATCTTTTAATATCTATTTATTATTATAATAAACTTTTATTACAATTAATAATAATCGTCTAATATCTACACTTCACCCAGATAAATAAAAACGTTACAATATATTTCTTGCTCCTACGGGCGATCGAAGCTGTTATGGAGAGAGCATCACATAGGTCACTTTTGTACTATTTGAAAAATTAAAAATAATTTTCAAAATTCAAGTTGAATTTCTTATACTCATACGTTTATGTATCTACTGTTTGTGTTCCAGTCAGCTATCCGTCAAACTAATTTAAATATTTCCGAACATGCGTGTTATTAGAATGAGCGACGAACCCAAGGGCGGTAATTTTCACGCACGGAACCTATAAATCTTTCTTTGTATGTCGTGATAAGGGTTCGGTTCAGGACAACACTGAGTCGTTGAACTTATTCGTTATGCGTGAATGCCTGAATTTTGGACGTTTCGAAGAAATGAAACAAATTGCTTTGCCAATAAGATCTCCTAATTGATATTTGGGGAGGAATTCTAAAGTCACAACGTGAAGAGGAATAAATCTCAGTCAATTTATAATTTATTACCCGCAGAGTTTAATGCAATAATTCATATTAAGTGGTCAGCCCCTATGTTGTTTATTAATGTATTTGGTACGCATGTCTGATTAGGATTATGCCCTGATAATATATTAAACTTTTGACAAGTAAATTCTAGTTAGAAATGCGGGGTGGTCTTATAAGGAAACTAATTGGAAATAAATACATCATCAACTGCAGATAAAGTATTCGATACTCGGTTAAATACAGTTTATTGACACATGGATATAGCTAAATGACAGTTTTAGGTTATGTATCAATCGAATGTTTTAAATAAAAGAAAATATGTAGGTATGTCATATCTACAGTTGTCTCAACCATGTTGCTCACTATCGCTAATTTTTACCTTCCGTCACCTTTAGGTAAGGAAGGTATTGTCTTTGGTCAAAAAATTTCGATGATGAGTTTTAATGAATAAGCACGTTTTAGGGTCCCTAGAATACGATTTTACTCTTTTTACGATGATGTCTGTATGTATGTATGTATGTATGTATGGATGGATGTATGTGTGTGTGTGTGTGTGTGTGTGTGTGTGTGTGTGACGATTTTTTCGGATCGCATAACTCCAATACCACCTTTTCAAAAATTATAATTTTTGCATATTCCTTTTCGTTAGATCCATATGAAGAGCTGATTAGATTTTGGTTATAATTGGTCGACCGGAAGTACCCTAATTTGAAGATTTTAAGTTTTTCTTGAAAAAATGCCATTGAATATAACTTTTTCACATTTCATGTTATTATAAATATTTAAGAATATTTTATTCTCTATATGATTTGTTTACATTTTATACTTCATATTCAATGGATATAGAGTTAAAAAAATATAAAGAAATTAAATATCACAAAGCAGCCAGCTGTGCTATAAACATGGAAACATATACTACATTAAGAAAATTCTGATTGAAAAACGTCAGTGTCAAAGTGCAATTTACATAATATGTTTGAGTTATAATTTTACTGGAAATATATATAATCTTACAAGAAACTTTATGGAATTTGTACTGGAAATATGGAATCATTTGCAAAAAAACTTTCTGAATGGAATTTGTACAAAATACCTAGAACTGACGGAAGGTAATGTACTGGCCATATCAGTTTTTTTTTTTATTTGAACAGATACGAGTTTGATTATTATACAGAAACTTAAAAATGGTACAAAATACATATTTAGGATGGTTACCGGCACTGCCAAACATAGCACTTTAACATGTAAGATCATATTTCGTAATTTCCTGCTTCCCTAATTACCTATTTTAGATAAAAAAAACTTCAAATAAAAGTTAAATATAAATATCTGTATCAGAATCAATAAGCAAAATTAATTATGCATGTTTTGTAACGGCAGAAATTAGGTATGAAAATGTCGAAAATCACTCCAAAAATAGAGATAGCCATGGAATTGAAACAAATAAAGTAACAAATGTTGAACGGTTTATCAGAAGTAATATCACAAGACCTCTTGATTTTATCGATAAATTTTTATTTTGCACATTTTTTTGCTTAGCAACAAACGAAAGCAAAAGCATAATAAATCCCGACTCCGAAGGAGGAGGGGTTTTACCTAATGTCAGTATGCTTGAGTGATTTAGCTTAAAAGTAAAATTAATGAGTGCTTAAAAATAAAAGTTTATCTAAGAAAATCAGAGAGGTCAATTTCAACATAAATTTCAATCTCTAAACATACATGTTACTTAATAGACCTTTTCAATTTAACGGCTATCTCTTTCTATCGCTGCAAATTATAAAAAATGCCGCCAACAACTGTAACGAAACGTCAAAAATATTGCACTCATTAAAAGACCTGTATTGTCGGTGAAAATTTGCATCATTCGACTTTTTAGCTTTAATAAAAGCTTTTGTAACTTATTTCGATAAGTTTTTTTTTTAAGTTGTCTGAGATTTTTCTTACATTTTACGTCTATTTTTTTTTTAGAAACAAACGCTATGAATGTCATTTGTTCTTACTATGCACAGATCCCCATTGCGCATATCTTCTATCTCTTTGAGGTCTATTGTTTTAATTCCATGGCTATAGCTATTTTCGGGATGATCTTCGACAGTGTCATACGTAATTTACAAAACATGTAACATTAATTTTGTTTTTTGATTCTGATACCGATCTCTCAGATTTTATGATCTACAACTTTTATTCGAAGCTGTTGCATCTAAGATGATTACAGAAGATGGAAATTACAAAGTCTTATGTTCTGCATTGCCAGTAACAACCCTTGTATATATTTTTTTAAATGAACAATATATTTATTATTATATTGATTGGAAAGATAATTTATTGAAAGTTGACAAGTTGACTTTTTGTCGGATTTGCATTCCTGAAACGTCAATCCATCTATTCCTTACACAGACCAAATCTCATGCATTCAAGCACCCAGCTTCAACCAAAGTACCCTGCCTCCCAAAAAAACATCCCTATATAAATAGCAAGGAAATCAAGGAAACAAGGAAACTATACCAATACATTCTACATAGCTATAAAAAAAAAAAAATGATGTGGCTAGCACATAACCTCTCGCCAGATATATTACCTGGTTGTACGCATAAAACGAAAACTATTTTTAAATACAAATACATATATTCATGTCTCACTACAAAATAATTCTCACATATATTTGCAAAATCTATGGGATATTTTAATATAAATTTTGTACAATACGTACATTTTCTTTATATTCAATATCCTGAAATTTTCTTTTTATACTTTCCTTTTCTTTTTCTTTATATTCGTCATTCTTTCGCAAATTCCTTTTATATTCTTTTTTACGTATATTCTTTTGCGTTGTTGACTTTTTTTTATTTTCATAATCTTCATAATAATTTACAAATATTTTTGACAGTGGCATACAAATATTTTTGACAGTGACATTTATGCGTCAATTACAAACATTTGAATTTCTTGCCTTGAAGTAGTTTGATCTGAGAATTTTTACATCAAATTATTTTATATGCATTTCTTTATCTCTAAATCTATAGGAGATATAATAATGAATTTATATTTATCGAATAAAGAATTTAACGTTCTTTAATAAGTATTTACATAAATTTTCGATAAATAATATTTAGATGATTTTTTTCTTGTAACTACTACTTCCGGTTATCCAATTGTTACCAAAACTTAATCAACTCTTCTCATTATTGTTAGATTGAGGAATCCGTATTTAAAAATGTCGTAAGTCTTATAGTATTTGAGAAATCGTGAATCCAACATCCACACACACATACGGACATCATCGTAAAAATGTTATAATTGGATTCTAGGGACCTTAAAGCGTGCTTATTCCTAAAATCTGGATATGCGATTTTTAGCATGAATACAATACCTCTTTTAGCGAGAGGTAAAAATACCAAGAAGCGATTGAATGACTCACACCACACCAACCGCATGGACGAAGCACCTCAAGAATTATAATTTCCTTCTTTCATATATCTTTTTGTAATGTCATTTCAGAACATTTTCAAGAGTAATTTATAATTTTTTTCTTATGTTGTTATTAAAAGTACACATTTTCGTAAAAGATATCGATTTGATCTTTGAAAACCTATCTAAGATCATTTTGAAAGCGGAGCATCTCCTTGCCAGAAAATTTTTAGTTGCCTGGCAGCCTATATATTAAAAAATCGTTTCTAAATGTATTTCTATATTAGCACTTTGTTCTTCAAAATGATGAATTCATATGTGGGCCGGTTTTATAAAATGTCCACTAAAATTTACCTCCATAGTAAAATTAATGAAATGAACTAAGGCAACACGATTTTTTGAGAGCAATGATTTAAATTTCATGCGATCGTCGAACTTGATTTGATTTGTTGATTTCATTAAATTAACTATGAAAGTGAAGTAAACATAAATGCACATTTATAAAATCGGCCCTTGAATATTTAAAAATATTTTTGTTTCACAAAGTAGAAAAAAAAGGTCAATAAAAATATTAGAATGTATAAACCATAGTATAAAATATCACGATCAGAAACATTACAGAAATCGATGTTCGCGGATGAAATTTTAAGTAGAGTTTCAGCACTGCTTCAGTGTTGGCAAGCAGACGAAGGTATTGCTGAAATTAAAAGTGTTTCTCGTATTGTGAAACAATTGCTATGTGCTATAATGTGTTATGAGTAATATTATCTTCTTTTGATCTAATGTTCTCTCAAATTTAAGAATAAATAAATAAACTTGGTACAGTAAAAGTTGCAAAACTTATATTTCTTTATAACTTATATGTTTATAATCCATAATATTTTACATTATATTTTTTGTATGATTTTTACCTCTCGCTACCCTTGGTAAGGGAGGTATAGGGATCGTGCTAAAAATCACATATCGAGATTTTGGTAAATGAGCACGTTTTAAGGTCCCTAGAATCCAATTTTAACATTTTCACGATGATGTCTGTGTGTGGATCCTCCACTCTAACTCAAATACTATTATTCAGAAAATTTTGAATCCTTGTATTTCGAACTTTTTCTATTATGTAAAGAGCCCATTAGATTTTGGTGTAAATCGGATAACAGGAAATGGCACTTTACTTGAAACTCAAAATAGTTTTTCTTTGTAAAATATTTTTAAATGTTATTTTTTCGAGATTAATGTTATTATAAAAATTAAAGATTATTAAATTTTTACAGATTTGCATTAATACTTTTTCTACATATATTATGGATAAAGTAATAAAATTATCTATAATTTAAATCCCGGAGCCTACGCTTTAAATAAACAAAACTCCTTGGTTATGCAGTTATTCAAATGTATGTAACTGACAGATAAATGTCACTGTCAAAGAACTAATCATTTCAAATTAATAATATTAACGTTTTAAAGCGAAAAAAAGTAAATAGAACAATAGGAAAGGAAATCAATACAGTTTTCAGCATAAGTAAATATGTAGGTATGTATTTAGATTAATAAAAATTAACGATTCGCAAAAAAGTTTAAGCTAATTCTAATTTTTGGAGTAGTGAATTCTATTCTTTTCCGGTATTTAAAATTTAATCTTCATCTTATTATCAAAAAAGGTAGACTATATTTTAAGAAATAAACTGCCAAAATTAGAATAAAATTCGCTAATCCAAAAATAAGGATTAGTTTAATCTTTTTTGCGACTCGGACGGTAAATGGCGGGAGGTATTTTGTTGGCCACACCAGATTTTTTTCTAGATTTTATTTGCTTATGAAAATAGTTCAGTTTATTTTCAATGGTATGGTGATCTAATTTTAATAAATATTTGTTTTGATTTAGATCAATGATTTATATAAATCATCTATACATTGATCAGCTTGGTGGCTGAGCGCTTAGCGAACATCTCGTAGTTCGCAGTGACGTCCGTGGTTCGTGCGTTTGATTTACATAGACCGACAATGTGTGATTTGTCGTAAAAAATAAATACTGCTACTTGTATTTATCACACTCGGATGCTATAAGCTAGCCACTTTTACATCTTAAATAATTGTAGGAATGGCTAATCCAACCGGCAGTACGGCACTGGTAAAACACTGCGGCTCGGTGAGTCCGGTTGGAGGGTAAACGGCGACAGTATACAAGCCCTAAATAGGTAGATCTGCACACTGGTGGACTTGTGTCAACATTCACATTATCAGTAAAATATGAATGTAGACATAAATATTGTTTGTTTATTTGCAAAGCGAATTTGAATATTTGAAAAGATGTAATGGATAAATGCGAGGGTCACGCAAGAATTATTCGAAATAAAAAAATAACATTTGCACTATTATTTTATGTCAATTGGAATTAAGTTGCGAAAGTTAAGTTAGTTAGAACTTAGTTCATAAATTTTTTAAAGTATCTTTATGAGTGAAAACTTGAAATTAACAATAGAGCATTTTTCCATTTTCTGATCATGATTTAAAATTTGGCAGTTTTTAAATGTCAGAAAATAATTTGCGGGTCTTAGTTTTTAAGTCTTTCACAAATTAGTTTGAGTTCGAAAACATTCCAAAAGAAGATTGGTTGAAAGCTTAAAAAGTGGAAGGAAACAATGGTGTGAAGTAGGTATGTTATATATTGTTGAAAGGAACTATTTTAAACATCTTTAAATAAAATTCTAAAATATATGAACCATGTCATGTGGCATATTATTCCCAATAATTCTAGCATAACCCTCGTATAAATGTGTAGAAATATTTGAAACATAGGTATAATAGAGATAACGTTAGATATTTCTCAAATAGAGTAAACCTAAGTGAAGAATATTGCATTTCACATTTTGCCTGCCGCATGAACTTTGACATTTTGCAATATGCCGGTTTTAGGATTTGCGGTTACATATGCAGCATGAGCAATACACCCACAAATGAAATTTGTGATTCAACATATCTACACGTCATGTTCCTCAAATTGTGACACAAATTATAGATTAGGAGAAAATGATGTAATTTCTATTAGAAAAGTTTTTCAAAGTTAGAACTTTTCTTTTGTAAAATAACTTTTTTATGTATATTTTATCATATTTATTGGTTGTTACAGATAATAAAAATAACAAATAACAGTAGTATAGATAATAAAAAGTATTTATAGAACATTACCGGTATTGTTTTATCTTTCATTCTTTCTTGGAGTTTAAGTTTATTTGCAAATTATTTAAATCATTAAACATTAAAGTTTCATGTTACTTTTACATCGTAAATTTAAGATAAATGTACTTTATTTATTTGCATAATCATGAATTTCTTGTAACTTTTTCTAACACTGCTCTTTCTCAGAAATCGATTTTTTGTGCCATGATTAATTACGTTAGAAGAATTAAGAACAAAGAAGAAAAAAAACAGAATATTTAACCGATGTTTCAGTAATTTATTTCCAGTGTTTAACTTAATAGGGTATTCTCTCATATTTTTTTTATTTATTTTTCTTAAAGAACAGTTATATCTACGAGTATTTGTGAAAACCCGAGTAAAAAATTCCTTTTAATAAGCGAGATATTAATTTTTAAAATTTGATATTCTTGTGTCACGTGATAGTGACGTACTAGTTGTACAGTACCAGCGGTGTGCCATCACTGGTTCATGCGGCTTCTTATCACATTCGAACATGGAGTAGGGATTTCAACTGATCTCCCATTGGAAGGTCATCTAGTACATCAGCAAAATTAAAATGCTTTATATCTTTTGTAACAATTAATTTATATTATAATTTTTTGTTTTTTCCCTGTTGTTTACCTATGAACCCTAATATTTTAAATAAATTTTTAATATTAGTAATCCTCAGAGAATACCCTATTTCAACTTCCAAGGCGCGTATATAGGTTTCCGATACAATTGAAGTAAATTACTACATTTGAATAAAAAAGTTTGTGAAATAACACATATTTATTTTTATATTTATTTATTATTCATTTTTTTCAATTGTATTGTATGAAGCAACGCAGAATATTTTAAACTTATAAAATAGTATGTAAAACTATATTGTTGTAATCAATATTTTTAATACATTACACAATCTGACATTATTTCCTACCCATCTTAACGATTAATTATGAAATAACACATATTCATTTTTATACATTTTAATATTCATTTTTCTATTGTTATGCATGAAGTAACACAGAATATATTAAATTTATGAAATAGTATGAAAAACTATATTGTTAAAATCAATATTATATCTGAGTTTGTTTCCTACACATCTTACAGCAAACTTTAATGACATAACAGTACATTGTAAAAAGTTACATACCTCAAAAGTCAACAATCCAAAAACTGTAGCAAAAAACTGTCGCACTATTAACACTACCATAAAAACACTGTTTTAAAGTAATAGACAATTTAATTTTAATAGAAAAACTAATTATTCGTCAACTTCTCGTTCCAGGTCGTTCGCGATTGCTCTCCGCAGCATCCAAGCAGCAACTGGTGAACAACGTTATTCAAACCGCGGGCTCGCGAATGGGTGCCCCGTGTGAGACTAGGTGAGTGTACCCATGTGTGAGGCTAGTATTACCTGCGCCGTGACCGGCCAGGTGGATGTGTGTTGTTGAGATACATTGTTGTGATGTGGAGATTTTTTAGACTTGTCTAGGTTAGATTTCTTGCTCTTTGTTTTGTATGGAGAGTTGTTATGGAGATTTCCATTGTTAGTGAGTGTGATTGTACTTAGATTCTCACTTCTTGATTGTTTGTTTTTGTTGACACTAGGGTGAATAAGTAAGAATATATTAAAGTTCTTTTTCACTTGATTAGAAAATTAGACTGGGTTATTTTTCTAGTTGATATATTTTTTTACCATTATTCGCTGTTTTTAACGCTGTTTTCGTTTTGTTGCTAGCGCATAAAAGCAATTAACGCATTTAATACAAAATAGTCACTATTGCTAACTTTTTTTTATTTAGAGAGATACGAGTTTGATTAACTTAGACAAAATGTGTCATATTTATGTATTAAGGGCATAATAAAAAGGTTGTAGTACTGGGTAATGTTTAAAGCTCGACGCGTAGCGGAGATTTTTAATATTCCCGAGTGCTATAATCTTGACTATGCCCGTGGTACATACAACGTTTTATTTTATTTTAGTTTCCGAAATTCAAGGATTCAATAGGTATATATATGCTGTGGTTTCTAGTTGTATTGTTTGTTTATAACCAATTTTAATTTAGTGTCATATGAAAATGGAAGGAACCAAGGATGTTCTAATAAAACACTGGATAGCTGACATACGTTTAACAAATGAGGCAAGTGGTAGGGGTACGGCGCCATTTGCAGAAAAGGCAAAACGTCAAACGTTCGTTGGTCTATTATTGCATTATATGGTAGTTTTCTTGAATAAAGTGATGTTTGTGTTGTGTTCTTAGTGAATAAATACTTTAAGTGAGATATTTCCATAATAAAAGGCAATATGCCGTCTTCTTGTAGTGCTTTTGGGTGCACAAATAGACAGCAAGGATAACCCTCGACAATTTTTCAAGTAAGTATTATTATTCATATACATATATGTATACATATTTATTCATACTATTGATTTAAATATTTTACAGATTTCCTTTAAATAATAGTGGTACATTACGATTGTGAATAGATGCCATAAAAAGAAAAGATTTCACAACTACTAAAGCATCAAAAATTTGCAGTGGTCATTTTCTTGAAATTGATTATTTGAAAAGGCCTGGAACATATATAAGAAGATTAAAACCGGACTCAGCACCTTCTGTATTTCCAAATTTTCCACCACATCTGCAAAAGGCTTCTATTTAATAACCAAATATTATTTTTAAATTCATAGTCCTATTTTATTGTGAATTTGCTATATATGTCATCTTTGTATATTATATTATTAAAATAATAACTATAATTATTAAAATATAATAAATATAAAAAAGCTGTTAATTTATCCCACTTATATTTTATAATTAGTTTCTATATGTAATTTTAAATTTGGCGCGTATTTTGCCTTTTCTGCAAATGGCTGCCTTCCATTTGCTTGCCTCACAGATGACTATGTGCACAACATACAAGTTAGCAATCCAGTGTATATATTAATATCCTTGGGGTGCACAGGGCAAGTTGATTCCACAGAAGTCAAATGACGTATACGAGAAAGGAAATGAAAAGTAGCGGTATTGAAAAAATGTGATTTTTCGAATTTATTGTGTTGTCTGACATTGTCTATAAATCTCGATTTTGACGACTGAATAGCTGTTGCTTGGCAACTATATAGGCCCTCGGGCGATAAAAGCTAAATTGCGCCCGCTTTTCAAGGCGAATAAACGAGTTTATGATTCCAAAATAAAATAAAATAAAATAGAGGTTCTCAATATGAGACAAAGTATTGTTGTCTAATATACACATATTTTCAAATAATCAAGTGTGGTATTATGATAAATGATTTATTTAAAAAGTAACGTTTTTATTTAATTTATAATACTTAATGTAAATTTCATAAACATGATAATATGTAATTTGTTTTTATACAGATCAAATATTTATTTTTATTGACAAAAAGTTACTACGTATTTGACAGTTAGAACATTTTGTAGTTAGATATGTACAAATGAAATAAAATTAATTTAGTTTACTGACTTATCTATCCGGAGAATTTTATGCTCTACAACTTTTATTTGAAGTATTTTTTTCTAACGTAAATTAGGAAGCAACGTACAAGGAAAAACTGTTTTCATTGTTAAACGTTTATTGTATATGGCCCGCATTTTGTGAAAATGTAGATGTGTATATTGTGTAATACATTATTCATTACAATTATAGATATTTTGATAACATCAATTACTCCATATCCATATATTTCTAAAATGTTTTTCTAGATATGTGATACCGACATACGAATGGCTAATTCACATCCAAGAATTAAAATGTACATACTTTAAAACAAATATACCTACTTTAATTTGCATAATGACAGTAATTTGAAATCTCATAAAACATCATGTTTTTTAAAAACAATATGTATGTAAATCATTGAATGCAACTCTGAGAATTTACCTAACTATACTACCTACCTAGGTACGGTGAGTGTCTGTAATCAGACGGTGAGCTGAAAGTCGAATACAGCACTCTTCTTTGACTTATAAGATTACCAAAAACAACAAAATAAAGAGGAACGTATTAATAAGAAAAAGATGCAAGATGCAAGCTATTTCCATGGTTACTATAGTCGATAAATACACTAAAGAAGAGTGCTACATTCGGTCCATTATGATTAAATTCTTATTCAGACTGTAAATTTTTATTGGGAAAAAACTTTCAATATTATTAAATATGTAAATAAACAGTTTACAATTTCTTACAGTAGGTATTAGATTTTTATTTATACTTAAACATTCGACCATCAACGAAATAATTTAGGGGTGGACTAGGACTTCTATTTTTTATCATTGTCTAACGTTTTGTAATTGGTGCCATATTTAAATATTTAATATAAAAATCTGGCGAATCTCTCTCTCTATGTTTGTATTTAATTATTATCTCTTTATTTAAAAAATCTGATGAGGCCAGCGCATTACCTTCCCTCAGTTCCAGTGGCGTAACTAAGAGATCGGGGGCCCGCCCGCAAAAAGTTTTTGGGGCCCGTTTTTAATTGTTGCGTTTATCATGAAGAACTACATACCACAAGAACTTGTGGAAATTTTGACTAGGCTCACTTTCATCTGAGTTGACATGTTAAGAAGCAAAATAACTAATATTGTAGGCCTAAAAATCCAAAATTAGGCACCTTTACATCCCACCAAAGTCATTGTATGTTATGGCATTTGCTATAAAAATGTGATTGGCCTGTTTTTTTGAAATGAAACTGGTGAAAGTTACAAGGGAATTAATTCATACATTTTTGGTATCCCAAATGAAAGAACTTGGAAGCCACAAAATATGGTATTAGCAAGATGGATCAGTATCATACATTCAAAATACTAGCAATTTTGCGAAAATCATTCTGTTATCGTTATTTAATCCCAAGTTTTGGTAATACACATTGGCCGCCAGGTGTCCTGATTTGACAGCCCCATACTTCTTTTTATGGGGTTATTTTAAAGGAAAACTCTGCATCAGTTGCAGGAAAATATTTCGAAATTCGGCCGGAATGTGATGGAAAATAAAGAGCTTGATTTTGCATAGCGGATAAGGGGCCCCTTAGCCAATATTATTTTAGGAAATTGACATTTAAAAAAATAAAGGACTAAATAAATTTGTATGTTGCTACAAAAAAAAATTAAATTCAAAATTTCGCAGTAGTAACAAAATTTTGAATCCTGTAAATTGGGGCCTCTCTAGAACCGACACGGTGTGTAGTATATATTTCAATATTAATTTCCATTTATTGCTGTCTTCCATATCTATTACTTGCTGCGCCTCCTGTAGTACCTGTAGGCAATGTCTAATGTCCGGTTGCAGTGTTACAGAAACGTCCACCAACGCATTGTTCGGATTGCGGTTCATCAAAACGAACAAATACGACGCGATTTCTTGACAGCAATGATTTAAATGTCATAATAACAAGGAAACTGATTCGAATTTGTTCCTTATGATGAACCGCTAACCGAACAATGCGTTGATGAATGTTTCTGCAACCGGTCATGAGTGAGCTAATGCACTGCTGCAGTTCTTGTCATTTTATTTTTATTGTTGAACCTTTTTTTTGTTTATTGCTTACACATAATTTTGTAAATGTCATTATTTAGTACAAATTATTTGGCAGATCGACCCTGTAAAAGTATAAGGCACCGTATGGCTAGTCCGCCCTTGGAATGAATTACACGTGACATAGGTATATCTATTTAATTAAAATAATTGTGTAATTAAGTTAATAATATACTAAGAATTAAAAAATAGATTAAACGAGTTAAATCCTTATTTGACTTGATATCCTTTTTAAGTTCTTTATAAAATGTATCTATTACTGGGTATAAAATTTATTGTAGTTAAAAAAGTAAGTGATAAAGTCCATTAATGTTATTTTTTCACTCTTTAGCGCTCTTTGTCATAGTTAGAAATTACAAATCAGTTACTGAGTTTACATGTAGTCAAACCGTTTTCAAAACGTTTTTAATTTTGAAAACGCCATGTATACAGTGTCAAAACGGTGTTGAATTACCTCAAATCAAAACTTAAATTCATGGGTTTGACTTAAAAACTAGTTTCGAAACTACTTAAACACTTAAAATTCAGATTCGACATTACGCATGCGTTCATATACCATAACGTTTCTGTCTCTTTGTGATACTTGGTGTTACTAACCTACAAATAAACTGACAGTTGTGTAGTTTTAATGCTTGGTAGTACAAAGTAGGAAATGTAATTGGAATAATGGTAAAATGAAGAATTTGGGATGATAGGATCTGTCCCTTAAGCCCGTATCACACTTGCGGGTTTCGAAGCGGTTGGCGGGTGCGAGTTCGGGTGCGGGCGACGGTTCTTGAAATCATACTGTGCGGTGCGGTTTGCGCTTTCGCTCCGTCACACCGCTCACTGTTTATTCGTTTTGACATTTTTAATCGAAGACGAACAGTTCGAGACGGCGGTGAACTCGTGAAAAAACAATGGATAAGTTAAAGAGTTAAATTCTGATGCACCGTCACAGACGAAAACTATAGCACACGTGAAATCAAGACAGTCACGTGACAGTATCGGGCTCTGTGATTGGCTGCGGATGCGGTTGGCGGCTAATCCTTCACCCGCAACCGCAACCGCTAGTTGCCGCGCTCCTATTAGTTGATGAGTCACCCGCACACGCACCCGCACTCGCCGAAACCCGCTAGTGTGATACGGGCATTACATCAGCCAAATGCGCATGCGCCGAAACTGTTTTCAAATCAATCTGTAAACCTGTTTTGAAAATTGCATGTAAACAGTTTCGCGTAATTTTGACTGGAAACTGGAACCATTTTCAGAACTGCATGTAAACATAGTTAATGTTAATTAAAAGTCTTGAAATTTGATGAATAATTTTATAGTGAAATAATAGAATTTAAATATAACCTCATTTATTTAACGTAGACTTTTAGGTATAAATAAATCAGTGCGCGGTAGGTGCCTACGTCAGTGGTTTTCAACCTTTATTTCTCGCGGAACACTTTTAAATATTTAAAAATTTCACGGCACACCTGAAGAAAAAAACAAATGAATTTTTATATAATTAGCAATATTAACCAATTGATCAAGCATAGAATGTAAAGCTATTGCAACAAGTATTTTCCGATGTAAGAAACAATATGTAAAAAAAAATTCTGCTTGTTTGCAATTGTTTATTGTATCGAAAATATTTTGACCATCTACTATAAAAATTACCGGCAGAGTAATGTGCCGCGGCATAGTGGTTGAGAACCAATTGCCTACATCATAAGCGATGATGACATTTTAGCGTGTACCGTGTACCTACATTTCATATTAGATATACATATACGTACCCAGTTACGATATACCCAGAGAAATCTAGTATGTACCCCACTCACTCTGTTTTCAATTTCTCGAGCATTTCATCCATCCCTCGACATCATGCTACCCAAATATTAAAACAAAGAGTAATCATTATATTGTTTACTCTATGAAAACTTTTCTTTTAAAAATATACAAGTATTTAATCTCGTTGATGGGCAGTAGTAGGATGTGTATTTATTCGCCCTTCTTTACGTCAATTATACTAATCGTCTGAGGACCGTCTGCGTCTGGCTTGTTTCTTATACTTTTACTAGCGTAAATGATTTAATATAATAACCACAGAACAATGCATCATTGTTCAAAGGTAATCATGTGGATCCTTCTAAACTCAGCTCGGCTGAATTCATAACTCTGCTTGAACAATACTAGAATATCAACGTATAGCCTTATAATTAATTTAACCTTTGGTTTTAAACAATCAATAATTTTTATTTATACTCGTATGAGAATATAAAATTATATTATTGTACGGGCCCCGTCCCACCTGAATTACCCCACTTGTAAAAAAATATATTTTTTCACTACTAGCCTACCAACAATCCAGTATTGACAACTTTTTGATTTGTGAAATTCCGTTCCATAAGATTAACTTTTTGTTTGCCATTTTTATTGTCAAAACGACTAATGCGTAAACCTGTCACTTTAAAGCAGTAGTACCTTAAAGCGACCAAATGAACCAACCAGCGATAGCCTGTCTCGTTTATTCTCTAATGCAAAAAAGTGACAGCTAACCTCTATGATAATAATTAGAATTAAGAAAAATATTATTTTTAACCAAACTAACCTAACTAAACTAAATATCTATTCAATGGTGCTGTTGCAACTTTTCGCTCTGCTGTCGACAACCATAAAAATTATAACTTCGGCATCATAACTCGACATCTAAAGGTGATAAACAAAATTGAGCATCACCACTCGAAAGAACAGAAAAAGTGCGCTAAAGAAGTGCAAACCAAAATCCAGTACTGTTTCACATTTACAAGTTATTTGTAAAAATAAAAATCAGCAAAATTTGAATTTTGCATTTATCTAGTGATCTATGAATCGTCTCAATGTTTGCACCTTGAAATAAAAACAATAAATGATATCACTATTTTACTAGGCAAAATGGCGGCCAAATGGGGAGATTTGTCGTCGTCCGACCATCTACAGTTCATTTTTTTCTCCTATAGAGAATAAAATATTCTTTAATATTTATAATAACATGCAATGGCTAAAAATGATATTTAACTGCGTTTTTTCAATTTTGAATCTGTTAAAAACTTCAAATACGAGTACTTCTGGCTGACCAATTATAACCAAAATCTAATGACCTTTCTATAAGGATGAAAACTCGAGGAACACGCTCGCACGCAGGCACACAAACACGCGCGCACGCAGGCATGCACGCTTGCACACAAGCATGCAAGCAAGCACGCACGCAAGCATGCAAGCAGGCACGCACGCACGCACACACGCACGCACTCACACACAAACTAATTTCGTAAAATGTGCAACGTGTTTATTCATTAAAAACTCATCGAATTTTTCTGTATAAAATTTTAAAAAAAGTTGTTATGCATTTTTCTCAGTATTAATATCACAAGATAGTGAGAATAAATTGAAAATATGTGACAGTTTTTCGAAAACTTGCCTAATGGAAACAAGTTTGAGAAACAAACTGGAGAATTATTTTCTTATTTATTCTCACTATTAAGTGGTATTCGAAAGATTATTTTTTAATGCTCAAATAAAAAATTGAATTCTTTGATAACATTTATTTTATTATTACAATGTAAACTCATTATTGTTTGTAATTCATTTTAAACTGAACAAGAGAACTAAGTAAATATGTGTATAAATATCAAACTGAGTTAAAGGTTTGAATATTGAAAATACAATTACTGTAAACATTTTGTCCATGAGCAGTGGATTTTGCGTTATTGGTCTGTTCTGTTGTGCTAACGGTTGGAACTTGCCCTGTTTCTCTTAGATTGTTAATCAAAATTTCATTATTCAGTTGTAGGTAAGGTTTCGATGAATTCGATGAGCTATGCCTGTGATTTTCATAATTTCCTGCTCATTAACACCTGCTTTAGCAAGATGAGAAACTGTAGTTGACCGTGCAGAATGATTCGTTATTTTAATCTTTTTAGTATCCTGCCCGATCATCTCAGCTGATTCTTTCATCCACTTCGACATTGTATTTATACCAATTGGCATATTTTTATACCATCCTGAAGAATACGGTTTATCCCAAGCAATGTTTACAGTTTAAAAAAGTCTGTCAGTTTTTATATTTTCGTTCCGCTTACTTAGCAATTTTCTGAACAATCGGACAGGACAAATATCAAGATTTTCAGTATTTGGGATTAACCATTTACTATTAGCACACTTTTGTGCCCCACCTTGTGTCGTTTTCGAAAAGATCGGATTATACTCTATTCTTCCAGTAGCGCTACCAGCATTGTCCGTTTCTTCTTTAAAATAATGCACTAAACATTGAGAACCTTCTCCCCCATGCCATGCTAATTCATATGAAGCAATATGATAAAATTTCTTTTGCAATCCACATGGCGTCTCTTCATCACAGCGTTTTATAATCTCCACGATTTCTTCTTTAGATAAAGTTGCAGAACTTTGCTTTCTTTTTTTCGGGTTTCTTTTGTAATATTTTGCGGTTGGTATTTTTAGCATCTCATAAGGATTTAAATTCCACATCTTTAAAGGGATCTATAACTCTGTTAAATTCGTTATAATATAAATCTTGAATAAGTTTAGCGGTTTTGTTCCACATTATTTTAATCGGTGCTTCTTTATAGTCTTCACCATCACACCTTTTCATATTGAATGCCCAGTCTTTTAAAATGTGTGTCAATTTTGTGACAGGAGTATATTGTTCTAGTTTGTAACCCCTTTCGTCACAAAATAATTTGAATTGCTTCCAAATTGAATTGTTGCTAATTAAAGTGTTTTTCTTTTTTTTTTATTTTAATTTTGGCATTTCGAAAAGCGAAAGTGTTTTGTTCCACAGATGCAGAACTAAAACGTTTATTTAGATTCATTTTCTTATACTCTGTTCTATTTAAGCTATTCAGCAGAAGACGCTGATATCAACGCCAAGTAGCCGAAATTACATTGGGTAGACGTATCTCTTGTCTTCAATTTCAGTCAATCAGATAGTTCAATATTATGCCCTATTCTTTACGATACTGAATGGCTTAAATGGAACAAGGTATAAATTGGATCAAAACTGGTGACAGCTGTCAAAACTAGGAAACTCGTCAGTAAACAAAAACTAAATACTATAAATTATTCTCAATATCATAAGTGGTAAATTTTTGCCGGAAAAATTTTCAGATTGTTACGAGAGCTGGTTGCCTAGCAATTTATTGAGTGGCATTGACAAAAAAATCACGAGTTGTCAAACGAGTGATTTTTGATCAGTCACGAGATAAATTGGCAACAGGCTAGAGTAAAGCAATAAGAAAATTTTTCCAGGATAAAATTTAACCACGAATGGTATTCGGATGACTATTTCCAAAATAAAAATCAGGTAATCATTTATATAATTTTTTTCTTGACAAAAGTTTTATTGTGTTTTGAGGTGTTATATTTAAGGTTGCTTTTTCAACGTTTTAAATAGATTCCTGTCCGAATCGACTCGTTTTTAATAAAAACTGATAACACTGAAAACATACAGATTTTGACAGGTATGTAAACAATATGTTTCTAAAACATCAAAACTCACTTACTTGTAAAAATACGACATCTTATTGGCTTAAAGGGTGCGAAAAAAATTTGTGCCGGAGTTTTGTCGAAATGAAACTTGGTAACTATGTAGAATCTTGAATTTGGATTGGTTTATATATTTATGAGTGAAATAGTCATTATAATATTGTAAGTACATTTTTCCTATTATAGTAATAATCTGATTGGACAGCATTAAATACGTTTATGAAAAATCCTGCTACACGATTGGAAACTAAAATCATTAAAAAATAATCTGGGAAATATACCTACTATAAATATTCCTTCACATTAAAATAACATTATTGCTACAATTTATGTGTCATTATAAATTTGCACATGTGTTTGATCTAAACCGAACAGTATTTATCTTGGATATTTGGATCATAACACAAACATTATCTATTTATTACAACATAAAACATATCATAACTACTAAGAAAATAGCAGACAGCTTGCACATGCACATACGGTTGCAGTTATATTTGTATATGATATTATAGCTACACCCAGGTTCTACGTTGATCTTGTTCTTGTTACGTGGTACAAACCGAAGAACGTGTTAAAATGCAGTAATTGCACTATTGCTGATCATGAACTTGCTTTTGTTACCTCGCTATTCGATTCGGAATAAACGTACCATGAGTATAGCTGTATAGCTGTGGCTTTTACACATTAAATGATAATATGCTTTGCGAAATGATGTTGGAAGGTTAAGTAGAAAGTATTAAATACAGGAAACACCTGTGAGGTACATATTAATGAACGATACATACATGTTAAACACGAGAATTCACAATATAATCGTTACACTGACTGGCTCGAAAAATGGGTCCATTTTTTAAAGAAAAAAGATTAATTTACTTCATTATTCATATTATTGCTTATCGTAACGGAATAATGAAATTGAGAAAACGTGTACTTATCGTGTATATTAATTTCATTGGTTTCAATCCCTTGTTTTACTATTTATTTGTTATTTTATGCATTCGAAATGTCTCTAATGAGGTATTGCTAAAAAATAACATCTTTTTACCTCCCGCTGCCCTTGGTAAGTGAGGTATAGGGATCGTGCTAAAAATCGCATATCGAGATTTTGGTAAATGACCACGTCTTAAGGTCCCTAGAATCCAATTTTAACATTTTCACGATGATGTCTGTGTGTAGGTGTATATGTGAGTATGTGTGTAGTATATATATATATATATATATATATATATATATATATATATATATATATATATATATAATAAGACATATAAGAAGACAAATTTTAAAGCGGGTTTTTGACAGTCGAATGAAATTTAGTGGGCAGAAATAATTTCGACACTCTTTTTAATAAAGTCAAGCTTTCGATTTATTTAAAACCATCCTCAGGACTATTAATTTGAGATTTAGAAGTAAAATTTTCAAAACCAAATATAATATGCGAATTTAGAGTTGGACTTTAAGTTTAGACATTGTCATATATAATAAAATTATAAATTTTGTACAAAATTAATGTCGTTTTACATTTTAAAACAAAAATTATTATGTGCGGGTGTGCGGGTGTGCGGGTGTGCGGGTGTGCGGGTGTGCGGGTGTGCGGGTGTGCGGGTGTGCGGGTGTGCGGGTGTGCGGGTGTGCGGGTGTGCGGGTGTGTGGGTGTGTGTGCGCGTGCGCATGCGCGTGCGCGTGCGCGTGCGCGTGCGCGTGTGCGTGTGCGTTCAAACCAATTATAACCCCAATATGACAATCAAACTACTATGTAGCATACAAGGTTTCGTATATTTGCCGCTAGATGTCATATCGCTTAGCTGCAATCTCCAATACTCACCTAGTGGCATTATTATAATTAAAATAGTATTTAAACTATTTTCTTTTTATAATTAAATACAACAAAGACAGTATTGATTACAATAATCTAAACATAGTTCACAATAAAAAGTAATCCAACATTTACATTACTATTTACTAACTGATTACAACAATGACAAGTATTGAGATTACAATAATTAAAACATAAATTATAATATAAATTTCTTTAATAAGTAAATTTTCATTTGATCATAATAAAAAATAAAACACATATTAAATATGTGTTTGTTAGAGTATGTGTAAAGCCAATCGCGAATTTATGAGCAAAATATGCATGGTCCACTTTATAGTGATATTTTCACAGGGAAACTGGACTACTGTAATGACACTGACGTCACAACATGTCGACCATTTTACGCTAAAAACTTTAATTATATTACTATAGGTGTAAAAATACAAAATATATAGCAATTTTTAGTTCGTTTTCATTTAAATGTAATGTAATGTAATTTTTAAAAAGTCGAAGACTTGGACGGCCCCATTTCTGATTTGACAGAAGTAGCAATAAACAAAATATTTACTTTTTTCAGTCATGGCACTCTTCTTAATATCATATTTTGGGGGAATTAATTCAGAACTATATAAATTTTTCATTAATATTTTTTTAATGTAAGTTTATGAAAATTATATATCGTCGAATTCAGAATAAAGAGCTCTATTGAATGAGCAAATAAAAAGTATATGTTTCCATTTAGAATATAAAAGTTGGCATCCATATATTTTGAGAACCACTGGTTGAAAATTCTTTTTCAGTTTATTAAAATACCAATGTAAAATAAAGATTATTTGCTTATTTAATCAACTTCGTATCACTTATAAAAAAGAAAAGCACACTGTTTTTTAAAATTATTTTTTAATAAAATAACTTTTTGACAGTCGATTTCGCCCTGTCAGACTTCCTCAGGTCAAAGCTGAAAAGATTTACATGTTTTACTATTTACATAAAGACCATATCTTAAAAATAAGTATACTCAGTCACTAGCCGAAAATTTAACAATTTTGATACTAAAAAAAATCATATTCTATTTCTCTAGAATTGTATGTATAAGGTCTAAGAAAAAAATAACGAATATTTTCATTTGTTTCAAAAAGTAATAATTTATTTATCAATAATTGTTCTCTTTTTGTATGATCTCAAAACGTTGTTTTCATTGTTCTCTTTATGTTTAGGAACATGTAAAGTCGCCGGTCATGTCCGACGTATACGGTCACTGAGGCATCATTGTTTTTTTTATCAAAAATTTACGAACAAGTACGAGTAGTAAAGTGTACCGTGAAGCAATTTCCAGGAGCTGTTTCACCCCATTTCTGGTCGTTTTTTAGGGTGTGCCGGTCGCAAACCGCGTAAACGTAAACCTAATAGTGATCCGCCTATTATCAAGAACAATTTTCTCAGTGTTTTTCACATTTTCATCGATACATAATATGCTAGGCGGCCCAACTCCATCATGGAATATGTCTTCACTCTTCGAAACGCTTGTACTCGTAACGATTTCTTTTATCAAGACAGACTCGCCAAAAAATCTTGTGCAACATTTCCAACACGTTACTGCACTTTATTCCACGTTTAACACAAAATTTATTGCAAATTCTTTGTTTTCAAAAGTAAGTAATCTCTGAGTACTATTTATTTACCTGTCAAGAATAAAAACTACATAATCACTTTGGCTGAAAATGTCATGAACGTTTAAAAAATGACTGAAAATTCTCGGACATTTTGATCAAACTTCGTATGAATCGTAAAACTTTATGGAGTGTATCGTTTTACGGGACAAATAATATTCAAAAAAAAACTACACTGCCGGGCCATTTTCTTTTTAGATTTTTAATATCTTTCCGTTTGTTGTATGATTTAATTATTTTTAATTAGGCTATACAAAATATTATTTCGCAGGACTTCATAATACCATATATTTGTTAGTTATGTATTCCTGACTTCTTCCATCTTCAAGTACAAAATCACAGAAGCTATAGTTTCTGCAATGAGGTTGCACGGATTTTTTCTTTGCTTTAATCGAAAGATAATAAAAAATATTTTACCCGTATTTTTTATTTTTTTTTATATTACTCTTTATTCATGAGAAAATTGTCTTTTAAAATATAATGGGAGGAATAATAGCAAGAATGCAGTCTAAATTTGTTTATTATTTAGACTGCATTCCTGCTATTATTCCTCCCATCAACATCATCAGTCGTTTATTCCATTTTACATTAAAATATAATGTTTAAATTTTCGCCTGATGACGTTCGTAAGATATTAACCAATCACGGTGTGGCCTACATTTGCCGCCGACAGAATTTAAACGAGTGACAGCCATGACAGCTGTCAACTATCAATAAGAAGTATTAAATATTTTTAATTTTTATCTTTCCAGTTTGTCGTTGGCTAATATCTTTCGAACGTCACAGGCATAGTAATTTTGGGCCAATTCAAAAAGTATACTTTCAAATTGCTACTGTGTTTAATATATACAGAAATTGTGTATTGTAGAACGTACTTCTTCGAATTTCAGAAGGAAAAAATATGGTGTGGCCAATATAATACCTCCGGCCATTTACAGCCCGAGTCAAAAAAAAAAGATTAAGTTAATCCTTATTTTTGGATTAGCGTATTTTAATCTAATTTTAATATTTTATTTCTTAAAATATAGTCTAATCTAATCTAAGTTACTACCTTTTTAGATAATAAAATGAATATTAAATTTTAAATACCGGGATAGAATAGAATTCATTAACGCAAAAATGAGGATTAGCTTAAACTTTTTTTGCGAACCGTTAATTTTTATTAATCTTAATACATACCTACATATTTACTTATGCTGGAAACTGTATTGATTTCCTTTCCTATTGTTCTATTTACTTTTTACCTCCCGCTTCCCTTGGTTAGGGAAGTATAGGGATCGTGCTAAAAATCGCATATCGAGATTTTGGTAAATGAGCACGTTTTTATGTCCCTAGAATCCAATTTTAACATTTTCACAATGATGCCTGTGTGTATATGTGTGTATGGATGTGTGGATCCACCACTCTACTATCATGGCACTTTGAATTGAAGCTCAAAATAGTTTTTCTTGGAAAAATACCTTTAAATGATATTTTTTCGAGATTAATGTTAAAAAATTAAGATTATTAATTTTTCTATATATAGGTTTGCATTAATACCTTTTCTACTTATTTTATGGATAAATTTAAGAAATTGTCTATAATTTAAATGCCGGATCCTACGCTTAAACAAACAAAATTCCTTGGTTACGCAGTTATTCAAATCAAACGTATGTAACTGACAGATAAATATCACTTTCAAAGAACTTATCATTACAAATTAATAATAGTAACGTTTTAAAAAGAAAAAAGTAAATAAAACAATAGGAAAGGAAATCAATACAGTTTCCAGCATAAGTAAATACGTAGTGTGTATTTAGATTAATAAAAATTAACGATTCACAAAAAAGTTTAAGCTAATCCTCATTAGTGAATTATATTCTATCCCGATATTTAATATTTAATCTTCATTTTATTATCAAAAAAGGTAGTTACTAGGATTAGATTAGATTATATATTTTAAGAAATAAACTGCCAAAATTAGAGAAAAATTCGCGAATCCAAAAATAAGGATTAACTAAATATTTTTTGTAACTCGGTCCATGTAGGCGGGAGGTATTGTGTTGGCCACACCAGATTTTTATTTTATAATTCCTCCCTTTGTCTTATATAATATATTCATATTTCCTATATAAAAATATTCTCAAATCTTAAAAGATCGCTACTGGAAATTTATCATTAATCTTGTACCTACGTACTTGATGTAGCTTGTAAATGAATGCAATTGATACACATTGACGGTGGCCGTGTGGATAAGCTTTGGAACTGGATCTGAAATGCGCTCTAGTAATTCAGGATCGGATCTGAGGCCATTCCACGCGTGCTGCTATTGCGTTTTTTTCTATTTTTATTTTATAAACCGTCCCTTCATTTTATACAATGTTATAAATTTGTACTCATAATTCCTATAGTATAAATATATTCTTAAACAATTGTAAAAGATTGATATTGAAAAATTATTATGAACTTTGTACTTGACATAGTTATTATTATAACTCACTCCTATATACATTTCTTCATTAATTAATTATCTGAATATAATGGTTTACTTAAATTTTATTGTATGAATATCTTCCTGTTGGACAGCATATTTTAATATATTTTATTTCGTATGGTATAATTGAATGATGAATACGTAAATAAATAAATAAATACAAAATGAAATAATTACCACATAACCATGTATTTATATACCGAGAAAATGCTTTCAGCAAGTACACATTGACGGTGGCCGTGTGGCTGTGTGGCTAGGCTTTGGGACTGAACTTGGATACAATCAAGTGATTCGGGTTCGGATCTGAGGCTAGGCTGTGCGGCTGCGCGTGCTGCTTTTTTCTATTTTTATTTTATATAGCTTCACCCCAACTTAAATAATGTTATAAAATTATTCCCATAATTCTCATAAATATTTTCTTTTTCGAGCTTAATTCGACATTTGAAAAAAAATATTACAAAAGAAAGACAAACAATGGCAGACAGGTACATTTTTGATAGGTCTGCATATTTAATAGGAAGACCTAACCACGGATCACCTCAACTACAGATAGGACACACAATGTATTTGTCGAAATACGAAATAGTGACATCTATATACATTGCTTCCATAAACTAACGCACACTGTGATGGCTTGGTCGGCTAGGTAGTCTGTGACATAGGTGACATGCCATTGTATACCCAAATTAAAATTGTGTATTTTGAAAATAAAAAATAATAAGATATAGATACACACATATATTTTAAATAATTACAAAACAATAACTAGAAATTCATTTGTAAATAAATTTAAAATTACTTGTCACTTAGACATGCACACTTCTATTTTAATATTTATTTATATGTAAGATAAAACGGTATTGAAAATGGTACATTTCGTCCTTAAATACAAAAGTAAACGTCTATATGCTTCTTTGCACTACACTTAAAAAAAACACACAGTTAATACACTTTAAAACTGAAGAAATCACAAAATAAATCACTACTGACACTATAACTAAAACTATAAAATTGAATTACCAAATAGTTAAATATGAATATATTTTATAAGACGAAGGGAGGAATTATAAAATAAAAATCTGGTGTGTCCAACATAATATCTCCCGCCATTTACCGCCAGAAACACAAAAAAGATTAAACTAACCCTTATTTTTGGATTAGCGAATTTTAGTCTAATTTTGTCAGTTTATTTCTTAAAATATAGTCTAATCTAATCCAATGATAATAAAATGAAGATTAAATTTTAAATACCGGGATAGAATAGAATTCACTAATCCAAAAATGAGGATTAGCTTAAATTTTTTTGTGAATCGTTAATTTTTATTAATCTAAATACATACCTAAACATTTACATATGCTGGAAACTGTATTGAATTCCTTTCCTATTGTTCCATTTACTATTTTTTTATCTGTCAGTTACATATATTTCAACTCACATTTGAATAACTGCGTAACCAAAGAGTTTTGTTAGTTTAAAGCGTAGGCCCCGGGATTTAAATTATAGATAATTTTATAAATTTATCTATAAAATATATAGAAAAAGTATTAATGCAAATCTGTAGAAAATTTAATAATCTTTAATTTGTATAATAACATTATTGTCGAAAAAATAACATTTAAAGGTATTTTTCGAAGAAAAACTATTTTGAGCTTCTAATAAAGTACCATTTTCGGTTATCCGATTTACAGCAAAATCTAATGGGCTCTTTCCATAATAGAAAAAGATCGAAATACTAAGTTTCAAAATTTTCTGAATGATAGTATTTGAGTTTGAGTATATATATATATATATATATATATATATATATATATATATATATATATATATATATACCGTGTGTCTATCTTAAAGGTGTACATAGGAGATTAAAATGGGAAATCAGTTTTTTGCAATTTCCTGCTCGCCTAATTATTATACAAATTAAAGATTATTAAATTTTCTACAGATTTGCATTAATACTTTTTCTATATATTTTATAGATAAATTTATAAAATTATCTATAATTTAAATCCCGGGGCCTACGCTTTAAACTAACAAAACTCTTTGGTTACGCAGTTATTCAAATGTGAGTTGAAATATATGTAACTGACAGATAAAAAAATAGTAAATGGAACAATAGGAAAGGAATTCAATACAGTTTCCAGCATATGTAAATGTTTAGGTATGTATTTAGATTAATAAAAATTAACGATTCACAAAAAAATTTAAGCTAATCCTCATTTTTGGATTAGTGAATTCTATTCTATCCCGGTATTTAAAATTTAATCTTCATTTTATTATCATTGGATTAGATTAGACTATATTTTAAGAAATAAACTGACAAAATTAGACTAAAATTCGCTAATCCAAAAATAAGGGTTAGTTTAATCTTTTTTGTGTTTCTGGCGGTAAATGGCGGGAGATATTATGTTGGACACACCAGATTTTTATTTTATAATTCCTCCCTTCGTCTTATAAAATATATTCATATTTAACTATTTGGTAATTCAATTTTATAGTTTTAGTTATAGTGTCAGTAGTGATTTATTTTGTGATTTCTTCAGTTTTAAAGTGTATTAACTGTGTGTTTTTTTTTAAGTGTAGTGCAAAGAAGCATATAGACGTTTACTTTTGTATTTAAGGACGAAATGTACCATTTTCAATACCGTTTTATCTTACATATAAATAAATATTAAAATAGAAGTGTGCATGTCTAAGTGACAAGTAATTTTAAATTTATTTACAAATGAATTTCTAGTTATTGTTTTGTAATTATTTAAAATATATGTGTGTATCTATATCTTATTATTTTTTATTTTCAAAATACACAATTTTAATTTGGGTATACAATGGCATGTCACCTATGTCACAGACTACCTAGCCGACCAAGCCATCACAGTGTGCGTTAGTTTATGGAAGCAATGTATATAGATGTCACTATTTCGTATTTCGACAAATACATTGTGTGTCCTATCTGTAGTTGAGGTGATCCGTGGTTAGGTCTTCCTATTAAATATGCAGACCTATCAAAAATGTACCTGTCTGCCATTGTTTGTCTTTCTTTTGTAATATTTTTTTTCAAATGTCGAATTAAGCTCGAAAAAGAAAATATTTATGAGAATTATGGGAATAATTTTATAACATTATTTAAGTTGGGGTGAAGCTATATAAAATAAAAATAGAAAAAAGCAGCACGCGCAGCCGCACAGCCTAGCCTCAGATCCGAACCCGAATCACTTGATTGTATCCAAGTTCAGTCCCAAAGCCTAGCCACACAGCCACACGGCCACCGTCAATGTGTACTTGCTGAAAGCATTTTCTCGGTATATAAATACATGGTTATGTGGTAATTATTTCATTTTGTATTTATTTATTTATTTACGTATTCATCATTCAATTATACCATACGAAATAAAATATATTAAAATATGCTGTCCAACAGGAAGATATTCATACAATAAAATTTAAGTAAACCATTATATTCAGATAATTAATTAATGAAGAAATGTATATAGGAGTGAGTTATAATAATAACTATGTCAAGTACAAAGTTCATAATAATTTTTCAATATCAATCTTTTACAATTGTTTAAGAATATATTTATACTATAGGAATTATGAGTACAAATTTATAACATTGTATAAAATGAAGGGACGGTTTATAAAATAAAAATAGAAAAAAAACGCAATAGCAGCACGCGTGGAATGGCCTCAGATCCGATCCTGAATTACTAGAGCGCATTTCAGGTCCAATTCCAAAGCTTATCCACACGGCCACCGTCAATGTGTATCAATTGCATTCATTTACAAGCTACATCAAGTACGTAGGTACAAGATTAATGATAAATTTCCAGTAGCGATCTTTTAAGATTTGAGAATATTTTTATATAGGAAATATGAATATATTATATAAGACAAAGGGAGGAATTATAAAATAAAAATCTGGTGTGGCCAACACAATACCTCCCGCCTACATGGACCGAGTTACAAAAAATATTTAGTTAATCCTTATTTTTGGATTCGCGAATTTTTCTCTAATTTTGGCAGTTTATTTCTTAAAATATATAATCTAATCTAATCCTAGTAACTACCTTTTTTGATAATAAAATGAAGATTAAATATTAAATATCGGGATAGAATATAATTCACTAATGAGGATTAGCTTAAACTTTTTTGTGAATCGTTAATTTTTATTAATCTAAATACACACTACGTATTTACTTATGCTGGAAACTGTATTGATTTCCTTTCCTATTGTTTTATTTACTTTTTTCTTTTTAAAACGTTACTATTATTAATTTGTAATGATAAGTTCTTTGAAAGTGATATTTATCTGTCAGTTACATACGTTTGATTTGAATAACTGCGTAACCAAGGAATTTTGTTTGTTTAAGCGTAGGATCCGGCATTTAAATTATAGACAATTTCTTAAATTTATCCATAAAATAAGTAGAAAAGGTATTAATGCAAACCTATATATAGAAAAATTAATAATCTTAATTTTTTAACATTAATCTCGAAAAAATAACATTTAAAGGTATTTTTCCAAGAAAAACTATTTTGAGCTTCAATCAAAGTGCCATGATAGTAGAGTGGTGGATCCACACATCCATACACACATATACACACAGGCATCATTGTGAGAATGTTAAAATTGGATTCTAGGGACATAAAAACGTGCTCATTTACCAAAATCTCGATATGCGATTTTTAGCACGATCCCTATACTTCCCTAACCAAGGGAAGCGGGAGGTAAAAAGTAAATAGAACAATAGGAAAGGAAATCAATAAAGTTTCCAGCATAAGTAAATATGTAGGTATGTATTAAGAATAATAAAAATTAACGGTTCGCAAAAAAAGTTTAAGCTAATCCTCATTTTTGCGTTAATGAATTCTATTCTATCCCGGTATTTAAAATTTAATATTCATTTTATTATCTAAAAAGGTAGTAACTTAGATTAGATTAGACTATATTTTAAGAAATAAAATATTAAAATTAGATTAAAATACGCTAATCCAAAAATAAGGATTAACTTAATCTTTTTTTTTTTTCACTCGGGCTGTAAATAAAAATAACATTTAAAGGTATTTTTCCAAGAAAAACTATTTTGAGCTTCAATCAAAGTGCCATGATAGTAGAGTGGTGGATCCACACATCCATACACACATATACACACAGGCATCATTGTGAGAATGTTAAAATTGGATTCTAGGGACATAAAAACGTGCTCATTTACCAAAATCTCGATATGCGATTTTTAGCACGATCCCTATACTTCCCTAACCAAGGGAAGCGGGAGGTAAAAAGTAAATAGAACAATAGGAAAGGAAATCAATACAGTTTCCAGCATAAGTAAATATGTAGGTATGTATTAAGATTAATAAAAATTAACGGTTCGCAAAAAAAGTTTAAGCTAATCCTCATTTTTGCGTTAATGAATTCTATTCTATCCCGGTATTTAAAATTTAATATTCATTTTATTATCTAAAAAGGTAGTAACTTAGATTAGATTAGACTATATTTTAAGAAATAAAATATTAAAATTAGATTAAAATACGCTAATCCAAAAATAAGGATTAACTTAAACGTAAATGGCCGGAGGTATTGTATTGGCCACACCATATTTTTTCCTTCTGAAATTCGAATAAGTACGTTCTACAATACACAATTTCTGTATATATTAAACACAGTAGCAATTTGAAAGTATACTTTTTGAATTGGCCCAAAATTACTATGCTTGTGACGTTCGAAAGATATTAGCCAACGACAAACTGGAAAGACAAAAATTAAAAATATTTAATACTTCTTATTGATAGTTGACAGCTGTCATGGCTGTCACTCGTTTAAATTCTGTCGGCGGCAAATGTAGGCCACACCGTCATTGGTTAATATCTTACGAACGTAATCAGGCGAAAATTTAAACATTATATTTTAATGTAACATGGAATAAACGACGGATGATGTTGATGGGAGGAATAATAGCAGGAATGCAGTGTAAATAATAAACAAATTTAGACTGCATTCTTGCTATTATTCCTCCCATTATATTTTAAAAGACAATTTTCTCATGAATAAAGAGTAATATAAAAAAAAATAAAAAATACGGGTAAAATATTTTTTATTATCTTTCGATTAAAGCAAAGAAAAAATCCGTGCAACCTCATTGCAGAAACTATAGCTTCTGTGATTTTGTACTTGAAGATGGAAGAAGTCAGGAATACATAACTAACAAATATATGGTATTATGAAGTCCTGCGAAATAATATTTTGTATAGCCTAATTAAAAATAATTAAATCATACAACAAACGGAAAGATATTAAAAATCTAAAAAGAAAATGGCCCGGCAGTGTAGTTTTTTTTTGAATATTATTTGTCCCGTAAAACGATACACTCCATAAAGTTTTACGATTCATACGAAGTTTGATCAAAATGTCCGAGAATTTTCAGTCATTTTTTAAACGTTCATGACATTTTCAGCCAAAGTGATTATGTAGTTTTTATTCTTGACAGGTAAATAAATAGTACTCAGAGATTACTTACTTTTGAAAACAAAGAATTTGCAATAAATTTTGTGTTAAACGTGGAATAAAGTGCAGTAACGTGTTGGAAATGTTGCACAAGATTTTTTGGCGAGTCTGTCTTGATAAAAGAAATCGTTATGAGTACAAGCGTTTCGAAGAGTGAAGACATATTCCATGATGGAGTTGGGCCGCCTAGCATATTATGTATCGATGAAAATGTGAAAAACACTGAGAAAATTGTTCTTGATAATAGGCGGATCACTATTAGGTTTACGTTTACGCGGTTTGCGACCGGCACACCCTAAAAAACGACCAGAAATGGGGTGAAACAGCTCCTGGAAATTGCTTCACGGTACACTTTACTACTCGTACTTGTTCGTAAATTTTTGATAAAAAAAAACAATGATGCCTCAGTGACCGTATACGTCGGACATGACCGGCGACTTTACATGTTCCTAAACATAAAGAGAACAATGAAAACAACGTTTTGAGATCATACAAAAAGAGAACAATTATTGATAAATAAATTATTACTTTTTGAAACAAATGAAAATATTCGTTATTTTTTTCTTAGACCTTATACATACAATTCTAGAGAAATAGAATATGATTTTTTTTAGTATCAAAATTGTTAAATTTTCGGCTAGTGACTGAGTATACTTATTTTTAAGATATGGTCTTTATGTAAATTGTAAAACATGTAAATCTTTTCAGCTTTGACCTGAGGAAGTCTGACAGGGCGAAATCGACTGTCAAAAAGTTATTTTATTAAAAAATAATTTTAAAAAACAGTGTGCTTTTCTTTTTTATAAGTGATACAAAGTTGATTAAATAAGCAAATAATCTTTATTTTACATTGGTATTTTAATAAACTGAAAAAGAATTTTCAACCAGTGGTTCTCAAAATATATGGATGCCAACTTTTATATTCTAAATGGAAACATATACTTTTTATTTGCTCATTCAATAGAGCTCTTTATTCTGAATTCGACGATATATAATTTTCATAAACTTACATTAAAAAAATATTAATGAAAAATTTATATAGTTCTGAATTAATTCCCCCAAAATATGATATTAAGAAGAGTGCCATGACTGAAAAAAGTAAATATTTTGTTTATTGCTACTTCTGTCAAATCAGAAATGGGGCCGTCCAAGTGTTCGACTTTTTAAAAATTACATGTCGCATATGAATTTTGAATATAAATAAATGAAAACGAACTAAAAATTGCTATATATTTTGTATTTTTACACCTATAGTAATATAATTAAAGTTTTTAGCGTAAAATGGTCGCCATGTTGTGACGTCAGTGTCATTACAGTAGTCCAGTTTCCCTGTGAAAATGTCACTATAAAGTGGACCATGCATATTTTGCTCATAAATTCGCGATTGGCTTTACACATACTCTAACAAACACATATTTAATATATGTTTTATTTTTTATTATGATCAAATGAAAATTTACTTATTAAAGAAATTTATATTATAATTTATGTTTTAATTATTGTAATCTCAATACTTGTCATTGTTGTAATCAGTTAGTAAATAGTAATGTAAATGTTGGATTACTTTTTATTGTGAACTATGTTTAGATTATTGTAATCAATACTGTCTTTGTTGTATTTAATTATAAAAAGAAAATAGTTTAAATACTATTTTAATTATAATAATGCCACTAGGTGAGTATAAAAACTTCAATCTTATATTAAATAAAGTCTTAAAGGCACATTAATTAAAGCGTATAATTAACTTGATTATGAAAACGAGCAAAAATTATTAATTTTACTTACCTGACTTTTATTTATGTATATTATGTACTATCGAAATTTTACATAAATGAACATTTAACACTACTCCTAAACCTATTCATGTAAGTAAATGAAACAAATATATATTTTGAAATGATATAATAGCTATTTGGCTTACTTTATTGCCATTAGCTCTAAAGATTTTTGATCACAGTTTGTAATGAGTACGTATTTTTATACATGCAACATTTATTGTATATTGTCATATTAATGGTAACGTTTGTCGGTTCTCTCTACTTATGACGGAGTGACGCTAACGTCAGAATTTTCGCGCCAAAACTTTAAAAATTATTTTAGGCGTTATTAAACGTGATTTCAAGAAAACAAAAAAATACGAAATTTCTATTTTTAAATTCTTCGTAACATAAAAAATTCAAAAAAAGTTGGACGGGCCCATTGTTCTCTTCATAACATTTTTAATAAAAATGGATCAATTCACACACGACGAAAAGTTCTTTTTTAAATATACTCACTTTTTATCACAACCACAACTAGTTGTGTTTCGATCGCAAACAAATGAATCATATGTAATCAAATCATCCATGCGGATATAAATGAACAAGTAATATTTTTGACATTTCGTAAAAATATAGTTGGTTGATTCGTTGTAAAGTTAAAATATCTATAACAGATGAAAATGTCATTTTCTATCTTTAAAAAAATAAACAAATTTTAATATACGAAAATATATTTATTAAAAATTTAAAAAAGCGCAAGCATTAAATTTTCTGAAATAATAAACAAGGAGAAAGAAACTTTATCAATTTACTACCAGATAATAAATATTAGTACAGTGTATTTTAGGATATGACATTATTTCCTATAAACATTATAGTCAATAACATTTAAAATAAAATATGAGTCACGTAAATTATATTTAGTACACACAAACATTACTTCCTATTTCGTTTGGCTAATTATTTTTTTAAACATGATATATTTTGCAAATGTATAAATATAAATTTATTATTACCCAAGACTTATTACTCATTTTTAGGTGTGCCCTTCGTTTTCTATTCTATTCATAGTTTTCGATAATGACGATAATATCTGTACTGTTTACTTGTCATCACCTTACGAATTCTAAATGCTATCGTGGAGAGAGCACCACAATCAAAAATTCGGCCGAGGCTGGGCAATATTGAGGGCGCTAAAGGATTTCGCGGAATAGGTACACAATTTTATTTGTGCAGTAAAAGAATATGTAATTACAAATTTTGTTTTATTTAAACAGTTTAATTTATTGAAATAGAAAGGCGGCTGTGATGGGATTGACACTTGATAAACAATAGACCTTTTCAATTTAACGGCTATCTCTTTGTATTGCTGCAAATAGTAAGTAAATTGGCTCCAACAATTGCCAGCTGGGCTGTCAAACGAAACGTCAAAAATATTGCAATCATTAAAATACCTCGGTGAAAATTTGCGTCGTTAGACATTTTAGCTCCAATAAAAGCTTTTGTAACTTTTTCCGAGAAGTTTTTTAAAGATGTCAAAGATTTTTCACACATTTCACATAAAGGGCGCGAGCAAATACGTGACTCGAGCGACCTTGACGTGCTTGAAATCAGCTGATTTGTATGCGCATGTCATTTTCACAAGAACATTGTCACTTTGACCAGTCCATTATTTTAACTTATTTTGATTTTGAACTGATAAAATGTTATTATTGTACAATTGTCATATTATTGTACAATACACATATGAAATTAAAAATAATCACCTTTTAACAGCTCAAAATTAAAATAAGTCCTATAATTTTTTTAGAAACAAACATCGTAGATCTTATTCGTTTTTACTATGAGCAGATCCCCATTGCGCATATCTTCTATCTCTTTAAATTTAAAAGGTCTATTAGTCTTAAAAATATGTATTTTACAATATTTATTGTATTTATTTTTAAGAAATCTGATGTGGCCAGCACATTACCTTCCGTCAGTTCTATGTATTTTATACAAATTCCATACAAGCAGTTTCTTGTCAAAGATTCTATATTTCTAGTACATTATCTACCCTCAGATCTATGTATTTTGTACAAATTCCATACAGAAAGTTTCTTAGAATTGATTCTATATTTGCAGTAAAATTATAACACAAACATACTATGTCAATCGCACTTGACATTGACATCTATCTATCAGAATTTTTTAAATCTAGTTGTTTTTAGTGTTATTGCATAGCTGGCTGCTTTATGAAATTTAATTTCTTTATAATTTTTTTAACTCAATATCCACTGAATGTGAAGTATAAAATGTAATAGAGAATAAAATATTGTTTAATATTTAAAATAACATTAAATGTGAAAAAAATGATATTTAACAGCGTTTTTTCTAGAAAAACTAGTAAAATCTTCAAATGAGGGTACTTCCGGTTGACCAATTATAACCAAAATCTAATCAGCTCTTCATGTAGATGAATATGAAAGAATTATAATTTTTAGAGTTGTATAGTGTTGGAGTTATCGACAGAAAATCGTCATACACACATACAAATACACATATACACACATACATACATACACACATACACACATACACACATACATACATCCAATTTCGCAGCCGTTATACCATAAAAATGAACAACGGCCGCGAAATTGGATTTCGCGGACTGTATTATTCGGGAAAACCACATCCAAGAGATGGCAGCACTGCAGACAGACTTATAGGGAAAACGTTGAGTTTTACACTTGCAGTCGTTGTAGTTTGATGCTGTTTTAGGAAATATTCTATTATTTTTGATTAAATTCAGAATGTTTATTACAATGACAGATGTATATATTTATTTAAAAGGTGCTGCGCGGCCTATAACCGAAGGAGAAGCAGTGTATAAAGGTAAAATGATATACAAATTTGTGGTTATCTTGCTTGTTAACTTATTTATTTTTAGTTATGTACACATTATTTAATATGGATATGAACACAATGGGGCACCTAACTCTATCGTGATAACAATAACACAAATGACATCGTGTGGAAATGTGTGTGCAGCTGTAAAGCAGGACAGGGAGAAAAGTAGAAGAGACCAAACTCCAAACTATTGGATTTAAAATTCATTATAGTTACATAATTATAAGTTAATTTTTGTCCATAAATTGTAATATTAAGAGGAAATTATATTTGTTTGATTAAAAAACCATCTAAATGGCTGGCTCGATTTCTGGCATTTTATCGTTCCTTCTTCTCTATCTTTCCTATAAACAATATAAAATAAATGTAGTTATAATTTATAATGTTAAAGAATAATAATTACTACTACTACTACTTACAGGCAAGTAACCTCTCTATTTTTCTTCTCTGTACCAGAAGTTCTGGTTACGGTAATTTTTGGCATGGAATAGTATTTTTTTTAATGTTTTTCCTCTAATGACTATAAAAACAATCCAATAATGTATTGAAGCATAAATTAATATCAATACTTACATGGAATTAAATTTCTAGGCAAAAATTATTGTGAATAAACGTTATTGAATGGTGACATGTTCTTCATTTTTAAATCGATTTTCCATTGATTTTTTAATATTTCAGTTTTTGGGAAATAATGAACGGATATGTCTTTACTTGCATAATTATTGCACTGCGGTATAACACAATATCTTTTCGTTTTGCTGGTTATTTTTGGCTCTTGTTTACTATATAACCCTATATGACAGCACAACGTTTTCCCTACGACCTATATGTTTTATTTTGCCACCAGATGTCAACTACTTTGTTGGCTCTTACCAATTGCTGCAGTTGAACCGCAAATGTATACCTACGGTTGTTAACGCGCGCCTGCAACCGCAACCGCGACCGCAAATGTGGTGCCGGCCGTAAATAGTTTGTCTCCAACAGATAACTTTATAGGTGACACTTTAATTACAATTTTTTAAAAATTCACCATTGGTTATTGTTCTAAGTATTTCTTATGGCTGACACTGGTTCAATGGGTGCCAATTCCTTTAGGTACCTTTACAGTTAGACATTGATTGTTCTTCTGAGTAAAAAGAAAGTATAGCGTAAGCACTTTTCTATACCGATTGCACAATCACATTTTGGTCAACAATTGTTATTGATTGAATTAAGCCACAGACTTTTTGTCACTGTTGGATTGCTGAAACAATTAGTTTTGTTTTTATACCTTTCTCTTGCAATTACAATTTATTTCTATTTATAGACCATTTTAACTCAATCTCACAAATAGTAAAATTCGATTTATCTTAGCAAAACACCTTCAGGTAATTACTCATTATCTTTGTAACTAATTACATATTTCTTGTGTGAAATGGGATAATTCACACCGACTTATAAACAAAACAATTAGTCTTGTAGAAAATGGTTGAAAAGAGATGAAATTATTTATATAATAACTATTTTATATTTTGCGTTCATAATGAAGTCATTACGATACGCAATTGCGTATCGTAATGACCTTCATTTCGATACGCAATTTTTTGTTTTAGACGGTTGGTACTAGACGACGTTCCTTTAACCCATTTTTACCTAATTTATTTTTAGTTAATTGACAATTCATTTTAATAATATAATGTCGAATTTTTTTTTTTTTTATTTAGGGAAGATTATTTACATGAAAATGTACAAATGGTTACAAATATAATCACAAATTGAGTAAGTAAATGTTATTGTAGAAGGCGCAAAATATAAAAAATAGTATAAAGAACTCATTTTATAAGACTTTCTTTCGCACTTGTCAATTAGAAAAGTTGCTAACGCTCGTTTTCTAAATTTTGACGCGTCCGAAAAAAACATGTCTTATAAAACACGTTCTTTAATATACTAATTTTAAACGTAAACAACTCGTTTATTTGAAAAAATAGTACATTATCAACAGTGAGCAAGCAAGTAATCCTATGATTTTTAGCTAATTTATTTTTAGTTAATTGACAAATTATTATTATTATTTTTTTTTATTTATGGAAGATTATTTACATGAAAATGTACAAATAGTTACAAATATAATCATAAATACAGTGAGTAAATGTTATTGTAGAAGGCGCAAAATATAAAAAATAGTATAAAAAACTCATTTTATAACACTTTCTTTCGCACTTGTCAATTAGAAAACTCGCTAACGCTCGTTTTCTAAATTTTGACGCGTGCGAAAAAAACGTCTTATAAAACACGTTCTTTAATATACTATTTTACAATTGTTATTGTATTTATTTTACAAAGCAAACTATGAAACTTATTGTGTTGTGTTATAGTAACGTCATTGTCATATCCGTCATGGCAGATCTCAAGTGTCAAAGTGCTTTTGTTCACATTCAATTTCGCGGCCGTTGCCGTTATATACCACAACAATTAATAACGGTCACGAAATTAGATTTTGCGGACTGCAGCTAAACCGCGAATGTGACAATGAAGTACCTATACGGTTGTAACCGCGCGTCAGCAACCGCGATCGCAACCGAAAGTGTGGTGCCGGCTTTAAATAGTTTGTCCAACACGTAACTTTAAAGTGATACTATGTATTAATGGTTGAATACGATGATCGACTGGTAGCGGAATGGAAAAGCCGAAAATAATCGGACACGCAGTCTAATGAAAATTATTTATTGCCTGGCCTACGTTTCGACTGTAACTACAGTCTTCTTCAGGGCTCTAAAATGTATATATGGAGTAAATACAATATGAAAATTGCAACCATAAACAAAGTACACTTATTTACATAAAATATGCAACAAAATTATTTTTTGTGCAACCGGACGCGAAATAAGCATTTCGCAGCCGCAATACAAGCCGCAAAATTAAATTTCGCGAGCGTTGTTATGGTAACGGCCGCGAAATTAGGTAAACAATCACTTTAACACTTGAGAATCGCATGGTTTTGTTTATCAAATGTTAATCCCACAGCCACCTTGAAAGCTGACTTTCTATTTACAATGAAACTGTATAAAATTCATAAAATTTGTAATTACATATTTTTTACGGTTGCACAAAAAATATTGTGTACACCTTGTCCGCGAAATCCTTTAGCGCCCTCGAGATTGTCTTGCCTCGGCCGCAAGCGTGCGTGCGCGCGTGCGTGTACGTGTGTATCGTCCACTTTAACTCAAATACTATCACTCAGAAAAATTTTAAATCTTGTATTTCGAACTTTTTTGTATTGGATAGAGCCCATTAGATTTTGGTGAAAATCGGATAACCGGAAATGGCACTTTACTAGAAGCTCAATATAGTTTTTCTTCGAAAAATACATTTAAACGTTATTTCTTCGAGATTAATGTTATTATAAAAATTAAAGATTATTAAATTTTCTATAGATTTGCATTAATACTTTTTCTATATATTTTACGGATAAATTTATATTATTATATATAATTTGAATCTCAGAGCCTATGCTTTAAACAAACAAAACGCAGTTATTCAAATGTATGTAACTGACAGATAAATGTCACTATCAAAGAACTAATCAGTTCAAAATAAAATTAGTATCGTTTTAAAAAGGAAAAAGTAAATAGAACAATAGAAAAGGAATTCAATACAGTTTCCAGCATAAGTAAATATGTAAGTATGTATTTAGATTAATACAAATTAACGATTCGCAAAAATATTTAAGCTAATCCTCATTTTTGGATTAGTGAATTCTATTCTATCCCGGTGTTTAAAATTGAATCTTCATTTTTTATAGTTCCGGTGGCTCAATGGTTAGAGCAACGCCTCATGTCATGAGTGCCCTTGGGGCTCTGCGTTCGAATCCCACTAAGGCATGGCTATGTGTGAATGTGAACCCACTCTGTAATTGGGATTTAATCCTGTTGGGGGGTTTAAAAAAAAGATAGTTACTTGGATTAAATTAGACTATATTTTAAGAAATAAACTGTCAAAATTAGAGTAAAATTCGCTAATCCAAAAAACTTAATATTTTTTGTGACTCGGGCTGTAAATAAATGGCGGGAGGTATTGTGTTGGCCACACCAGATTTTTTTTATACCGATTACACAATAAAATTTGGTTAACAATTGTTATTGATTGAATTAAGCCACAGACATTTCTCATTGTTGAATTGCTGAAACAATTAGTTTTTTTTTTTATACTTTTCTCTTGTAATTACAATTTATTTCTATTTATTTACAAACCATTTTAAGTCTATGCAATCTCACAAATAGTAAAATTCGATTTACTCTTAACAAAACACGTACAGGTAATTACTTATTATCTTTGAAACTAATTACATATTCCTTGTGTGAAATGGGATAATTCTCTCCGACTTCCTCATGCAACGTGCAACCTTGGCATTGCAATGCAAGTGCAGAGTGCAATGTGATTCGTTCAGAATTGCAGGTAAGTGCAGCCAAAGTCACCGTTAATACAATGTAGTCCCCGTCTGAAACGTGCGGTGCAACGGTGCATTCATAATGCAGCCGGCCAGCCATGAGCGACAGCACGACTGGTTCGCGTTTTACGCATCGCGACTTCGAATAGAATTAAGAGATAGAAGATTAAAATATACAGAGACATAAATTTATAGCCTTGTACGGTTGTGTTCTCGAAGATAATAAGATTCTAGTTATTTTACACGTTGAATTGATTGTATTCCATTAGTTTAAATTTAAACATAACTTGTTCAAAGTCATTTCAAACAAATGTTATAATGAAGATTTAGAATATCTTTTAAAAAATATACTGGGTTCTGGGTCACTGGGTTGGGTTTTACGCGAGACATAAGTTTTCGGAAAAAAATGAATGGACGATACTGTGGTTTAAGTATTGTAACGTTTTATTTCGTACCCTCTGCCTGTGCCTACGCAAGGTTTAGCGTGGATCTGCTTATTTATATTTATTGAATTAGTCTTCAATTTTTAAGTTTGGGTCAGTTGTATTGTGATCCAACGACCAAATATAACTAGACAAAACTTCAGTTGGTTTGTTTTGATTTCGGCTGGCCAGACAGAGAAACTAGAGATAGAGATATGTCTTGTCTTGTCCGACTATTACGCACTAGAGGTCACCACTGAGGCCACGTAGAGTATCAGTGTCTAATTTGAACGTTGATCACAAGAGGCGCAAGTATTTTGAGTTAAAATTTCTTGGTTAACATAAAATAAATATAATATAAATATAATAATAAATATTAAAGAAAAATCAACGTGTCACTCACCACTACAACTACAAAACAAAGACAAAATACAAATGCTTCTACGTATCCTCTAGTGAGCAACTTTTGAACTAAACACTAGACTATACACTGACACTCTATGAGGTCTCTAGTGAGAAATACACGAACTAGACAAGACATATCTCTATCTCTAGTTTCTCTGTCTGGCCAGCCGAAATCAAAACATTCAGTGAGGACGGATAGGGAATGTTTTGTCTAGTTATATTTGGTCGTTGTTGTGATCTACTTCAACGCCGCAATTTCTAATCAACATAATAGCAAGATATTCGTCGCAACTAGAACCAGTAACAAACAAGTTACATGCAATAGCAATAGATTTGTTGGGTATACAAAAACATATTGAATATTTAATATCATCATTTAAGGAAGAAAGGGAAAATTTGCAAGAATTTTTAAAAGCAACTTAGAAGTAGCAGAAAATATGGATTTTGCAAAACTAATTTCAGAAGAATGTTTTTTTTCCCGCTATGAAAATTGCTTTCCAATTTTTTTTTACCTTCCGTCACCTTTAGGTAAGGAAGGTATTGTCTTTGGTCAAAAAATTCGATGATGAGTTTTTACTCAATAAGCACGTTTTAGAGTCCCTAGAATACGAATTTACTATTTTTACGATGATGTCTGTATGTGTGTGTGTGTGGATGTGTGTGTGTGTGGATGTGTGGATGTGTGTGTGTAACAAAATTTTCGTCTGCGATAACTCTAATACTACAGTTACAAAAATTATAATTTTTTCGTATACTTCTTCGTTACATCCATAGGAAGAGCTGATTAGATTTTGGTTACAATTGGTCAACCGGAAGTACCATCATTTGAAGATTTTAACAGTTTTTCTTGAAAAAACTATGTTAAATATAATTTTTTCACATTTGATGTTATTATAAATATTAAAGAATATTTTATTCTCTATACGATTTGACTGCATTTTATACTTAATATTAAATGGATATTGAGTTAAAAAATTATAAAGAAATTAAATTTCATAAAGTAGCCATACCTGTGGAAACAACTACTATATTAAGAAAATTCTGATTGAAAGATGTCAGTGTCAAGTGAAATTGACATAGTGTGTCTGTTTTATAATTTTACTGGAAATATAGGATCTTTTGCTTTCTCTATGGAATTTGTATAAAATACATACAACTGCTTTAAGGTAATGTACAAGAAATAATAATAATAAATCTTTTTTTTCTGCAGATACATTACACTGTATATAGAAAACGTCACAAAATAATAATTTTCTGTATGAAATTTGCATAAAATACATGCAACTGCCGGAAGCTAATGTACAAGAAATAGAATATTTAATTTAGCAAGGAACTTTCCGTATGAAATTTGTACAAAATATATAGAACTGACGGAAGGTAATGTGCTGGCCACATCAGATTTTTTGACAATGCCACCAACAACATGTTCAATAGAGTGTTCTTTCTCTACTCCAAGGAGAGTGAAGAATTGGCTAAGGTCTACAATAGAGGAAAATCGGCTGTCCGGATTATGCCTATTAATTGTACATAGAAAGAAGGTGGAAGAAAATAAAGAACAAATGATAGAAAAAGTTATATAAGTTTCTGGCGAAAAACAAAGAAATCTTCGTTTTTTGCTTTCTTAACCTAAAGATTAATTAAATAAAAAGTTATAAAGATGAAAAGTTTGTTTTGTTATTACCTACTAGTAAGAAATATACGATTATGTACTTATTTTGATTTTTTTCAAATATTACTTGTTTGCCTCTCCTTGAATTTTGGATTAACGGCGCCCATGCGCAAGCATATGTTATTTTACAGGGTGGGGCAGAAAAACCTATCCGATTTCAAATCCCTTTTTCCCAGAAGAGGGAGCAGGTAGAGTAGTGGGGTAAAAACCGTTAGAAAGCCGGTTTTATGCCATTTTTCAGTAGTCAACATGCCTTGGTCGGGTGAACATCGTGCTTTTGTTATTGAGCGGTTTATCGAATGCGGCGGTTCGATAATTGCTACACAACGTGCTTTTCGAATTCATTTCGGACTCGGGCGTCATGATCCTGTTCCACATCACGCTACGATTAAAGTGTGGGTGTCAAATTTTAGACAGACGAGTTCAGCATTGAAAAAGAAGTCGCCTGGACGTCCCAGGACAGCAACAGGACCTGAAAACGTGGCCAATGTGAGAGCCGCGATTGAACGTTCCCCGCGTCGTTCGGCGCGAAAACATTCGCTCGCTTTGGCGATTTCCAACCGCAGTATTCGGCGCATTTTGCACCGGGACCTCAAAATGCATCCCTACAAAATGGTTGTTGCACAGAAATTAAGTGAAAGGGATTTTGAAACCCGTACGAACCTGTGTCGCGATCTCCGAGAACTCCCAAACGACGATGTTGTGCTCTTCACGGACGAAGCCCATTTTCACCTTTGTGGTGCCGTTAACAGGCAGAATTTTCGATATTGGAGTGACGAAAATCCTCGAGAAATCCATCAGGAACCCCTCCATAGCCCAAAAGTGACTGTGTGGTGTGCTCTTTCCCGCCTAGGCGTCTGGGGGCCTTACTTTTTTGAAGAAAATGGGCAAACCGTAACGGTCAACAGCGAGCGCTATTGTTTCATGCTGGAAAATTTTCTTAGACCCAAAATGGAAGAAAATGGCGTGGAAAATGTGTGGTTTCAACAGGATGGTGCAACCGCCCACACATCGCGACGATCAATGGACATTCTCAGGGAACTGTTTCCCGGTCGCCTCATTTCCCTGAGAGGTGATCTTGGCTGGCCGCCGCGCTCACCGGATCTCACTCCATGTGACTTCTTCCTTTGGGGTTACCTCAAATCGAAGGTTTACCAGCATCGACCAAGGACCCTTCTTGCTTTACGAAGGGAAATTGCTCGGGCAATTGAAGAAATTCCTGTGGAAATGACGGTGAAAGTCATGGAAAGCTACCGCGAGCGCCTAAATCAGTGTATCCGCTCCCAAGGACGACATTTGAGTGATGTGCTTTTCAAAACTTAAATTTAAAAATGGCATAAAATTTGCGATATGTTAACAAAAAATTTTTTTGACAAGTTGAGTGGTTTTAATTTTATAACGTTTTGAAATCGGATAGGTTTTTCTGCCCCACCCTGTATATATGTTTTAATAATATTGTATACTGCATGTTCCTGACAAGAAATAAATCCAATAGTCAAAATAGAAAATAAAGTGTCATAAAGTACAAAGTGTCAATTAAAATGGAAAAAAAGAACGGGGGAAAATTACGCAGAAATAGACAAAGCATAAATGTACAAATAATGCATGGGATGAAATTTATAATGAATTTAATTTAATTAACGTTGACATGTGTGAAATTTATTCTACAGAATAAAATATACTTCCTCGAAAATCGGTGGAGTAATTTATTCTGTAAATTTACTTAGTATTTTATTCTTGCTTTATAAAACGAAAATCTCTGGAATAAGCTATTTTACTTCAAGAGTAAATTTTACTTTGCTAGTAATTTACTTACCCATCTTTTATAAAACTGGGTATAAGAGGAGTAAATTATAAATTTCTCTAAGGCCCGGTATTTTCACTTCCGAATAAAGTTTCGAATAAGTATTCGTTAAATAAACTTATTCTATATATTTATCCAACGTATAATTACATTGCGTCTTTTCGGTCTTTTCACACAATTTAACACAAACAAATAGCTATCTGTCGAATAACTTTAACGTTCGTGAATTGGTAGCCTTGCAGAGTCAGTAGAGAAGGATGGAGTTTGGCGTAGCCACGTTAAGCAGACAAAGATGAAATGTGTCAACTGCTTTTGAATCCTCTATATTCTTCATTTTTACCCCGAGAGACTGTAATTTAACAAGTGTACCATCTAAGCAGCACTCATATGTGGCAAACGAGATATGTATATTGTCCTTGTACTTTTTGTATATTTCTTTCAGTTCAAAGTAAATGTTTGTCTTTGTGTTCAACAAACATATCCAAAATTCGAAAATATTTTGCTAGCGTCAAATGACAGGATCCTTATAATGATTTACCTATTATTTACTGTTTGAGATTAAATGCGATCCCCAATATGTGATACTAAATTGTTTTCATAATCGGAATCTGTCAAAAATTATTTCATGTATGTGGTTATGTCGCTGTCTGATGGTGTGCGATCGATTTGTCATGTTATTTATTAATTCATAGTTGAAAATATAATCATAATATTTAATATATCCATTTTGTTAATAAATCTGCACTATGTGGAAATGTAATGAATTTACGAATAAACGGTTATTCGCTACCCAAGTACCGAATAATTTATTCCGCGAATAACAGATGTTATTCTTTCGAATAAATTTATTTGCAAGTGAAAAGATGACAAAAATATTTATCCGAAGGATATATTAATCTAAACCTTTATTCGCAAGTGAAAATACCGATCCTTAAACTGATTAGGCGGGTACTCAGCCACGTTTACACCTAAACAGAAATAAATTTCCACGTCAGATTTTTTTAAACAGGTATTAAAAGAAACAAAAAATACCTGATAAATGAAAATTGAAAACATTCATCAAGAGCCACTTTAATTGACAATATACGAGAGAACAAGAACAAAGTAAAATTCTGGGTTGCAGTTTATTTCGCAACTTGTTTCTTTCTTGTTGAATGCATTCTTTATTACACAGAAACAGAAGCAGATGTGTCTCTGTGACTTTCATTTTACAGGAACGGATATTTGAGGTTAAATCCAGTGTTCTCCTTTGTTTTGACTTGGATTTTGTTTATCACCGACAGACAACTAACCAAATATACTGAGACAACCAATAAACATCATTATCAGTTTCACACAGAAACCATACATCTATTCACACATATGCAAATATGCAGGGTGGATAAGAAATGACAGAAAAAATAACAAGGTTGATGACCCGAGTTAGATTAACAGACAGACGTATTTATACAAACAGTTTTTACATACGGAAACAGAATGCAATAAAAAATTATTACTTTTTAAAAGTCATTCTCAAAAGTTGACACTGATTGACATTAACCTGATAAAATCAAATAAGATTATTGATGATCAATGCAGTCATTATGAAATAAGTAATTGCTAATCAGTAACGATCAAAAATATAAATTATATACAGGATAGTGACCGCGACACGGAAATATAGGACTTTAACATGTAAAATCATATTTTTATAATTTCCTGCTTCCCTAATTATTTTAGGTAAAAATGCTTCAAATAAAATTTGTAGAGCTTAAAATTGCATCTGAATCAATAAGCAAAATTAATTTTACAAGCATTGTAACGGCTGAAATTAGGTATGAAAATGTCGAAAATCACCCCAAAAATAGCGATAGCCATGGAATTGAAACAGATAAATTAACAAATGTTTGACGATTTACCTGTCAAATTAGGTTAATATTGTAACGTTTTTATTTATCTGGGTGAAGTGTAAATATCAGACACTTATTATTAATTAAAATTAAGTATTTATTAAACTATAATTAAAGTTACTATTACTAATATTAAATACTTATTAGAAACTAATTAGTACTAAAACTATAATTTACTAGATAACACTAACACTACCACTATTTATTTAACCTATTAACACTACTATTTATTTTCACGATATTACAAATTATTTATTTCACTACGCGTTCCAATCTTAGTCTACCGGTCTGTTGCAGACTCTTGTAGACTGTTTACGCGATATTTATATCACTATATTTATATCACTATATACTTATATCATGTTCAACTGTCCGCCTACCGACCTCCACAGCGTCTATATACTCAACTGACTCAACAGCGTCTGTATATACAACTGCTCGGACAGAAGTCACCTATTTCACAACACTATCTGTCTATTTATTTAACTCTCTGTCTAACCTTCACAGCCTCAGTATCACCGACTGTCCGTATGCCACAATTCTTCAACACCACTGCCGAGTATTAGCTTCCACTTGCCGTTACTGTCCCCATAAACCTAGCTTCCCAATACTCGTCAACACTACCGAGTATTTACATCCACAGCTATCCCAATATACCAGTAATTACCCGAGTACCTGCTCGACGCCAACTGCATACGCTCACTACAATATTGCTGTGCTTCTCACTAACACTTTACTCTCTAACACTCCATGTCAATGTCTCTATGACTGTTTGTAACATTTTAGAAAAGCTCTAGAAAATTCGAACACATAGTAACAATGAACACAAAAGGCTCAGGCGACCGGACGTAATTTAACAGGTCGCGAGTCGTCTGTTTACCTCGTCCGGCTACTAGCGCGATTGCGTCATCGCTATAGATAGTATAGATAGACACTCGCTTACAGTGTCGGCGACGGTGGGCGTTCCATGTTACAATATATTTTTATTATACTTCATTTCACGTAAGAAAATAGTGATGGGAAGATAGGTGCAGTTTGATCTTGTTTTTTGATTGGATAATACCCCTATATTATCCAAATATGCAGGGTGGATAAGAAACATTCATAACTTAGTATTTTCTACATTGCCCATATGAATTGCAATGGCAAGTATCGACGCTTTAATCTATTATCAATAACAGATAATCCATTATCGATAGTCATTACCTATAATCGATTATTTGGAACCAGAAATCAGTGTATTCGATTATTCGATTTTTTCGCACAAGAGATGCATACACTATCAGATAAATATTTTTTCTTATATTTCATTTCAGTTAAGAATGAAGTAGAGGTCGAATTTACATTACATTACAAACAAAGAAAATGAAGACTTTAAGCACTAATCCCTTTTTACACTGCAATCTACAACATGGACAATAAAGTGATCCAATAAGCTAGATCGTATAGATAGGTATACAAGAAATGTTAAAAAACTATTTTAATGCTTATAAAAATATATGATTTTAGAAATTTAAATTACAGTGTAAACATTCCTAATTGAAAGTAAATATTTCATATTCAATATTTATATCGCAATGGTCAATATTCCGAATTCCACAGCCTTAAGCACAAGAAACAACCTGACAAATTGCAAGCTATTTACGTGTTGGTGTTCAGGTCATGGTTGACAGTATAAGAACAGTTGATAAAAGATTGAAATATTGGCCTACGATTCTAAGAAAAGCGAACCCACATGGTTCTAAAATATATCAAATATACATATATACAACAACCAGTAATATTTCTTATACATAATGGGTAACACAGAAACTTCGTCAAAATAAACCAAAGACAAAACATAGTTCAGAAAATAGCAGCAACAAAATGAGATAAACACAAATTCTAAGTGAACCAAAATAGTAATAGAATTAATTTCCTGTATCAAGAATAGTGTAATTGCCACTTATTTAATTTTACAGACAACACATGGCACTGGATTCTGCGTTTATATTTTTATTTATAACTTTAATCCTTTAATTTGTGAAATTTGGGCGAGTGTTTTTTCAAACCTTATTTCAAAAATGTTTCACCGAGAAGCTACATATATACCGGGTGGCGTGCTTAAGAAGATTCACCCTTAATACCTCTTTATTTATAATTATTCTTTAAGATTTATGTATTTTTAAATGCTTAGGGGCTCACAAATCATGGTACGTGGTAGGATGGTAGCGCTTCCAATTTAACCAGAAATAGAGTGACACTAACTTTCATATTTCAACTGGGACAGCCTACATATTTTTATATATTTGGAATCTACGTAAAATTACGAATTCAATTGAATAATTAAATACGTTATTGCCTACTAAGATATCCATATAAAATCCACTCTAATTTTTTTATTATTTTAAATGAAAGGTCGTATAATTTTGAAGCAATTGGTAGTATAATTTGATTTTTAACGAAATCTATAGCTAACTTTCTCGCACCTGTTTCTATAATAGGCTACGCGAGAAAGATAGCAATAGTTGTGACGTAGATGTATAGATACTTAATATCTAAAATATTTCAAAAACAATTTTTTTAAAAAATTTTTCGTCTCAATCATGGTTTTTTCTTATCTACTTCCAATATAACTAACATTTTACTTAATTTTTTATTATGGTGGAGGACCCTATTGAAAATAAACAAATTCTAGTCCGTATTTGTGTTTTTCATTTGCTTCATTGCTTCTCTATTTTTACTTCCTTGTACAAAGTAAAGGAAATATTGTAATCGCGAAAAATTTCGGTTTTCAGATTTCAACGGAAATAACCATTTTGACCATCCCTGAATCCATTTTGACTAATTTCGTCGTGACGTACGTACGTATCTCGTATAACTGAAAAACGGTAAGCCGCAGTAAGTTGAAATTTTGCAATTAAAACTGCTATAACATCTAGTTGTGCACCTCCCTTTTTGGTCATTATATAATTTCCAGAAATGGTAATTTATTTGAAGCCTATAATAGATTTTAATGAGAAACTATTTTAAAATATAATCCAAAACTTTTCAAATTTGGTATATAAGACTTTTATGTCAATTGGAATAACATAGTAGATTTTGGTTAAAACAGACTAAACGGAAGTGATATATTACCTGAAGTTGTTAACAGTTTTTCTTGAATAAAATTGTTTCATTTTGATTTTAGAAATAAATGCTTCAAATAAGAGTTTTAGGGAATTAAATTCTGCGTCCAGCACATCAAGTATTATTAAATTAGCCCCTTGTATAAACGAGATGTGTAAATTTAAAACTTATATACTTTTTGGTTTTTATAATGAAGCTTGCTATGGATTAGGACAACAAATAACAAAAAAATAAAAAAATAGATGTTAATGTCAAATTACGTCAAATACGTGCAAGTTTATAATTAGGTCTATACTTCATATTGATCTTGCGTACAAGGAAGTCGTGTGGTGTCCACATCTGATTTTTTACTCTATATTTAAACTATACGGCATTTTCTTTGTTTGAAATAAGTGGACATAAGTAAATAATGCTATATCATTAAAAAAAAATGTGTTTATTCACAATCGGTTAGTAATATGATGATTTCTGACTTTTAAAAAGTTGGTAAATTAGTTATTGTTAACCTCATATTCCAAGAGGTTGGAAAGTATAACGTGAGGATAGCTGGGGTTGGAAAGTTGACACTTTCCAACCTCAGCTATACTTACGCTATACTTTTCAACCTCGAGGCGAAAAATAGCTGCCCCCCGCTTTGAGAGATCAATGCGTATCAATGATGGGCATTTACATATAAACAAAGCATCTTTACAATTTATATGATAAAAATATGGAATAAACTTGTAAATAATGCAAGTAATGAATGAAATCAGTATTTAAGGTTATAAATCAAACTGACTAACTGACAGTTCATGTAACAAATGTACAATCTCAAACCATTCGTTTATCTATGTTCGGTTATTATTATTTAAATATCAAATAATAATTTTTTATTTCAGATTGTGAATAAAATAGTATACAAACCTCGGTGAAAAACTTTCTAGTATGATACGTATAATACATATACTATTATTCACGAAAGATGACTATTCAAGGTCATTTGTTCGAAGAAAGAATACACATCCCTTTATAGCAGTAGCTTAGCAACATTTTGTATTAGAAAGAGAAAGATTATTTGACCTATGTCTATTTAATTTATGTGGTGTGACAGATATACGTAAATAGTGGCATTACTTTCTAACACACTATAAATAATAATGACGTATGTCGTAGAATTGCAGATATCTAATTATCTACTACACTGCCCTTTGTGCTAAATATTTAGCCAGTGGCGTTGACGTTTAAATCAAATTATTATTCCTTGTTTTATAAATTAAGTCTTTGTTTTTGTATTTTGCAAAAACATATGTGAAGAACATAAATTTTTCAGAAAGGCATTATTCAGAAAGAAACATAATTTTCAAATAAATTACGTTTATTTTTTCAGTTAAAATGTGTGCATAAATATTTCATGTTGCACGCCTATGCATACGAAATGCAATGAAATTATCTGCAACTAATATTATATCAGACGACTCACAAATGACCTTGAATAGTCATCTTTCGTGAATAATAGTTTATATAATAATTATAACTGTGACAATATTATTAAAAATTAAAAACGGATTTAAAAAATGAGCTTTGCCTAGAGCCTAAACAATTCTTTAAAGAAGTGTATACCGAAATCTAATATAATTGCATACTTGACACTTGGAAGTTATTTGTAAAATTTTTAAAAAATGCTAAATTTACATTTTTGTTTAAACAAGGAGATTTTGTCATATTGTCATTGATGTGATGTATCATTTGTTTTTGGTTACTTTGAATAATTCAAACCAATTCGAATTAAATTAAATTGAAATACAAATATTCAATTATTTGGCAGTATAAAATAATCAAAAATAAATGATACACTAAGTAAATGTCAAAATATTACCTTAAACGAAGAAGGTACAAATGTCACGGCAAACTAAAAATGCATTAACGTTCAATTATTTTGAAAAATTAATAACTATACTGCATCTGGTTTAAGATTGCAGTGGTAGGAGGAGCGGTTTACGCAGCAACATTTATAGGTAGAACATCTTCAACATCTACAATATGGAATCCTTCCTATGAATGTCATCAGGACCTCATTGAAAAAATACAGAAAAAATTTCTTTAATATATTTATTTCAAAATACATCTTTTTTATCCAGACAATTCAATATCTTACCTAGACTTATTGGACATGTTCAAAATTCCTAGTTTACTCGAAAGACGTGAATTTAATTCCGCCCTATTCTTATCTAAAGTCATCCATTCAGAGATTGATGACCCTACTTCCCTTAGTCTTCTTAATTTTTATGCTCCCTGCAAAACTACTCGTTTCTTCACAACCTTTTACTTGCCCACCGCCAGAACAACATTCTTTCTTGTTCGCCTATTTAATATAAGGTTTGCGAATGTTGATATTTTTCATCTTAACCCCAAACAATTTCGGAATACTATGTTAAGAAATTTGTACAATATATAGTGTTTATTTTCTGTACTGTTTTATTGTATTTTATATGTATTATTTTGTCTTTTATCCTGCCCTTTTATTGGGATCTTTCCTGTTGGGTATTGTATGCTAAATAAATAAATACCATCCATTTGAGAACCATTTTCATCAGACATAAATAATGACATATTTTTGACAGTTGATGTGTCTTTTGTATTTATATTAACTATTTACGTTGTATTATTAGTTATTTTCAATTATATTTATATTGAAATTATTTATTTGACTTAAATTCAATATAGCTAGCCTCAATTATTGTGGGCAAATGCAGGAAAATAGTTAAGTACTTAATACTTAAATAATATTGGGACAGTTTAAAACTGTCTCGCGTTTGCATTGCACCAATCACAAGCCGTGAAATGTTGTCCCTACACCAAGCTACACTGCATTATTATACCAGATACAGTATAGGTTCGATTTTTGGCATCACTAAATCTAATTTAAATTCAGAAAATATAAAAAGATATGTATCATTATATTTAAAAATTCAAGACTATTTTATACCAAAAAGTGGTATTTACGTTTGCCCCCAACTTTGTAATTTTAACTATACCTACGTTTAAAATTAATAATAAAGATTATAAGGTTGTTATTATTTATTAATTATGACAGAAAAACATCTCAAGTATGTAAATAATTATTTTCGAATCATATCACAATTATAATCAACAAGAAGTACAACTTTCCATGTATAGTAAATTTGAAATTATAATTATAACGATAATAAAAATCTCTTCTCTATCTAGTCTGGCACCACTGATCAGCAATTACCCACCTCGTACTTTTTAATGTCCCTTTCCTTTTCCGTTTGCAAGACTTAACAAAGGAAAACAGCTAATGAGCTTGGCAAAAAGTCACATGATGGCGCCGAGCGAGCTGCGAAACTAGACGATGAGCGAGCGAATTAAAATAAAACAACAGGCAACTGTTCTGTACCTGAACGCATTAGGACGTGACGTGTAATTATCTAGTGTGTTTCCGGTGAACAAAATTTACATGTGAACTTCTGTTGCTGTTTACCGGTTGCCCGCTCTGCTAGAACGGAACTCATTCGGATAGATAGAATACTTTATTGTGTTGCCTCATGTATGATGACAGTAAAATAAGTTAAGATTCCAATTAAATATAATTCATTTCACAAATACTTGGCATTTATGAGATGGCAGTAAAATAGTATATTAATACAGGAATATAACTTCGTAATAAAATTGTATGGTAAATTTTGCAATAAATGGAATTAATTTGCTCTTTTCTAACATCAGTATGTATGAATATGAATACTTATTATACCAAGCTGAACCCGAGAATCCATAACTTAGGTGTTTAAAATGGGAGAACCAGTTATTTTCAAATACGTATCAGACCCAGTACTTCGTTATACTAGTATAATTTTTTACGATATGCTGAATCGTAAACGTCTTATTACAGAGGTCTATCTCTAGTGGTAAAAATATTCACGGGCCGTTAAAACCATAGCAACATGTATATAGATTTATTTATTTATTATTTCGCTTCGCCATATGTTTCCAAAGACTATTTCGATTAAATAGTTTAAATGTATTATGTTTTTTTATTTTCAATTTTTTTTTGATTCAGTATAACATCGTTACCCGATATTTACGTGCTCGCACGGATAACAAGATCGCTACTCTCGCTCGTTAGGTACCGTGCATGCGCATAAAGTTCTGAGTAACTGTCTTGCAATGTAAATTACTATTTTGCACGATCGGGTTTTCTTTAATCTTTACCGATGGGGTTTCCAAGGCAGTAAGCTTTGTGACAAGGCGAGGGTAAGCACAATAGCAGATAAATAACTTTTTATAAACTCTTCTAAATTATAGTTTCAATATTCATATTTTAACTCTGTTTATCTGTTTAAGTTATAAATGTCAAAATTCAGTTTAGAAATTCTTATCGTATTATGATAGTCACGACATTTATTTGTTGATAATTAAGTCTAGAAATTATTATGTATGCGTACGTGACTATGGATGCCCTTGCCTATGCACCCCATACCCCTAAGATAATCCTATCCTGGAGATAGCGTTTTGTTTTAAGACAGTCGGCATTAGTTAGCCATGGGATAAACATGGGGAGTCGGTTTCAGTTAGCCATGGGATAAACATGGGAGAGTCAGTATTAGTTAGCCATGGGATAAACATGGGAGAGTTTTGGTTTGGGGCGACGCTCGTCCGTTGTGTTACAGAATGTAACAGTTTTGTTAGTTATGTTTAATTAAGTTATATTTAATCATGTAAATAAAAGTTATTAGTTTTTAAACCACAAGTATTTGTTCATGTCCGTAGTGTACATCAGTGTAAAGTGTAAAAAGTGAAGTGTATGTGTGTTCTTCCATCTCAAGAATCCTTCTCACAAGCCGTGGACGCCAGCCATCAAAGCGTCCACCAGTTATGGATCAGTCGGTAGAATTGCAGTCAGCTTAGGATCCCCCCCTCGTGTTACAGTGGCCCAGTCGGTAGGATAATGAGAGTAATTGTTTACTCTTATTTATCCGAAAAGTTCCTACAGTTTTAGAATTATTAGTTTGTGACCGAGGAGAGGGTACTTGGTGTACAGTATGTACACATTTGCGACCACGACGCCAGCGATGATACAGCAACCCAGGCCGTATCAGCCGTCACCAGATATGCTTGACGTATTGCTTGCATTGAATACGTTCTCTGGTGATGGCAGCGTGGAAGATTATGTCCAAAACATGAGAGCAGCCAGCAGAAGATACGGCTGGGATGAAGTTTTCCTCGGCAGTGCAATAGTGTTTAGGCTCAGTGGTAAGGCAAGGGAATTATATTTTGCAATTCCATTGTATAAGCGGCCTACCACTGGCACAGATATGGTGCGTTGGTTAGAAATAACGTATGCAGGACGCACCATATTACCACCATCATTTTTTCCGGCTTGTACGCCAAGTTTTTATGGTCCAGCATGGACACACCAGGTCTACGCACCGCAGGCGCCGTTAGATTCGTTGTCTCCAGGGCATTCGTCGGTGGCATACGGCCACGTTTCTTTTGCCATGCAGGGAGTGCACGAGTTGCCAGTAGGGAAGATCAGTTTAGAAGAAATTGAGTCCTTGCTGGCAATAGAGGATCGTTTTGCGGTGGTAGACATACCACGACCAGAGAGTTTGACAATAGCCGTCACAGCGAGTGACAAGGGCGTACAAGAAGGAAAAATGATTGAAGAGAATTGCCTGCCGGAGGAAACAGCGAAATGTGAGACAGAGGAAGAACACAGCGAAGTAGCTGATGAACTGGACATGAACACAGTATATGACGACAACCTGCACGAAATGGATCTGCAAATGGTCAACGAAGAGGACATCGAGAATGGCGACTTGGGCATGACCGTCGGAGAGGACAACTTGGCATGCCCACCTGTGCAAGTTTTACGCCGCACCCATGGAGGGTACGCCACTGGTGATATCGTGTTACAATCCAGGAACGACGTTATCGCTTGCAGAAGTGTTCCCAAATTTTTTGTAGTGCCATCCCTCAGACCACTTAGGTGTGAAAAACCGCCCCCAGTGCAGTGACCTTTGTGTTGTTTTCTTTTTTATGACTATTATATGACGATTTTTGTTAGTGTTTAGTTTTTTTGGCTAGTTAAGTTGCATGTTAGATTAGTAATTTTTATTAGATAGGAAAATAAAATACCCTTTTCCTTTTTTTTTAGCATTGGAGTTATGAATTTGTAATTTGTTAAAACGTTTTAGGTACGTTTTTATTGTGTTTACATTATGGTTATAATGTTTAATGTTGTTAAGCTTTTTGCTTTTGTAATGTAGGTTTTATACCTTTTGTCTGTTTTTAACATGTTATGTTGTGCTTGTACATTTGTACCTGTTTTGCAATTTTTATGTCTTGCGATTTTTGTGTCCTATGTTTTATGCTTTGTGCCATATTTGTAATATGTTTGATGCTTTATGTTGTTAAGCTTCTTGCTTTTGTAATGTCGTAAGTTTGATACCTTTTGTGTGCTACGTATTATGTTGTGCTTGTACATTTGTACCTGTTTTGCAATTTTTGTATTCTATGTTTTATGTTTTGTGTCTCACATTTGTAATATGTTTGATGTTTTATTTGTTTTATGTATGTGGTTTATGTTCTGTGGTTGCAGATTTTAGAAACTATCTTCAGTTCAGGATTTAAGAATAAATATATCGATTTTGCGATATATTTATGTCTTAAGGGGAGGATAATGTGACAAGGCGAGGGTAAGCACAATAGCAGATAAATAACTTTTTATAAACTCTTCTAAATTATAGTTTCAATATTCATATTTTAACTCTGTTTATCTGTTTAAGTTATAAATGTCAAAATTCAGTTTAGAAATTCTTATCGTATTATGATAGTCACGACATTTATTTGTTGATAATTAAGTCTAGAAATTATTATGTATGCGTACGTGACTATGGATGCCCTTGCCTATGCACCCCATACCCCTAAGATAATCCTATCCTGGAGATAGCGTTTTGTTTTAAGACAGTCGGCATTAGTTAGCCATGGGATAAACATGGGGAGTCGGTTTCAGTTAGCCATGGGATAAACATGGGAGAGTCAGTATTAGTTAGCCATGGGATAAACATGGGAGAGTTTTGGTTTGGGGCGACGCTCGTCCGTTGTGTTACAGAATGTAACAGTTTTGTTAGTTATGTTTAATTAAGTTATATTTAATCATGTAAATAAAAGTTATTAGTTTTTAAACCACAAGTATTTGTTCATGTCCGTAGTGTACATCAGTGTAAAGTGTAAAAAGTGAAGTGTATGTGTGTTCTTCCATCTCAAGAATCCTTCTCACAAGCCGTGGACGCCAGCCATCAAAGCGTCCACCAGTTATGGATCAGTCGGTAGAATTGCAGTCAGCTTAGGATCCCCCCCTCGTGTTACAGCTTTATTTACAAATTGCTTATTGGTAAGTAATGTAAATCTCTTACCGATCAGGAGGCGGAGGCGGTAAGTAAATAATAGTAATTTCAGCAAGACCGTCACTCAGAACTTTACGGGTATGGCACGGTACATCGACCAAATATAGCTACACAAAACATTCCCTATCCCTCCTCACTGAATGTTTTGATTTCGGCTGGCCAGACAGAGAAACTAGAGATAGAGATGTGAGTGAGAAATACTCGGACTAGACAAGACAGACCACAATAAAAAATTATGATAGAAATTTAAATTACACAAAAAATAAACAATATTAGGTATTTAATACTTAGTATAATAGGTTTTACTATTTATAACAGTTTACATTCGCCGTCGCAGTGAGAGAAGTAAATTATTGATTGAGTTCATCCTAGGTAAAAAATGCAAGAACCCTTTTATGTACTACAGTCGGATCTAGACGCTTTTGAACATTCTTCATTTAATCTATTCTACAAATCACTCAAAAATAATTCAGATACTGAACCATATTTGAAAATGAATATGCCTATTATCAAAACTCAGATAATTTGTCAGATTAGAGTATCCAGTAAACGTGGCCTTAAGATATATTATAAAAATATGAAATACGAACTAAAAAGCACAGAACTTTGTACTATCTGTAATAAACACAGTTTAGAAACTTTATACCACTTTTTCATAGAATGCTCCTTGTATCAGAATATAAGAAACACTTATCTACAAAAATATAACACGGATAATACAACAGAAAATAACTTCACGAAACTATTCACTGATCTTACAATTGATAAAATTAATGAAATATTTTATTACTCACTCACGGCTTTTAAAACACGTAGTTTTTGCATAAATGAATAAAAGTATTATACTAATGGCTTTACAGTTTCTTGTACAATAATAATGAAAGTTTTGAATTATTTAAGTGTTTGTTTGATATATTATGGTAGTAGTAATTCATAAATATGTTATGAAAAAAACTTAATGTATAAACATGTATTTTTGTATATATATTTTCATGTACATAGGTATGTATATAGCATAGTGTGTAATAATGTAACGTATTATAATATGTAGTAACTAGAATTGCTGTCAATCTCCTTTTCTTTTTGTATGTGATGTTGTCTCGAAAGCAAATAAACGTTGAATTTATGTACAAAAAAATACGTGTTTTAATTTTGTATTCTTGTAAAATTTTGATACGGGGCACTGTTTTCAAGAAAATAGCCAAAAACTAATTTTTTGCACATAATTTGATCCAAGATGGCGGAAAAACCCGGGGTCGCTAGAGGGTGCAAAATTTGTATGCCTTTTTGGAGGTCCCAATACAGAGAATAAAATTTATTCCAGCTTGCCACTGTTTATTTCCACAATAGCCTCTTTTAAACGCCCTACCAGGGATTTGTTAACTACTGGATGGAGCAAGTGAATCTTCACATGCATGTACCCGGCCAGATCGACAGAGATAGTAATACATAATTCCGATTTGTTGCCTTTGTTTCCGTTACTTGTCAAATCTTTTGTTTGACAAGTTTAACAAAATAAACATAATTCAAAAATTAATAAAAAAATCTGGAGTGGTCACCACAATACCTCCCGCCATTTACAGCCTGAGTCACAAAAAATATTAAGTTAATCCTTATTTTTGGATTAGCGAATTTTACTCTAATTTTAACAGTTTATTTCTTAAAATATTGTCTAATCTAATTCAAGTAACTACCTTTTTTTAAATCCCTCAACAGGATTAAATGCCAATTACAGAGTGGGTTCACATTCACACACATCCATGCCTTAGTGGGATTCGAACCCAGAGCCCCTAAGGCACTCATGACATAAGGCGTTGCTCTGACCATTGAGCCACCGAATCTATAATAAAATAAAGATTAAATTTTAAATACCGGGATAGAATAGAATGCACTAATCAAAAAATGAGGATAAGCTTAAAGATTTTTGTGAATCGTTAATTTTTATTATTCTAAATACATACCTACATAATTACTTATGCTGGAAACTGTATTAAATTCCTTTTCTATTGTTCTATTTATTTTTTTATTATTTGAAATGATTATTTCTTTGATAGTGACATTTATCTGTCAGTTACATACATTTGAATAACTGTGTTTTGTTTGTTTAAAGCGTAGACTCTGGGATTTAAATTATAGATAATTTTATAAATTTATCCATAAAATATATAAAAAAGTATTAATGCAAATCTATAGAAAATTTAATAATATTTAATTTTTATAATAGCATTAATCTCGAAAAAATAACATTTAAAGGTATTTTTTGAAGAAAAACTATTTTGAGCTTCTAGTAAAGTGCCATTTCCGCTTATCCGATTTTCACTAAAATCTATTGGGTTCTTTTCATTGCAGAAAAAGTTCTTAATACAAGGTTTCAAAATTTTCTGAATGATAGTATTTGAGTTAGAGTGGAGGATCCACACACACATACAGACAGACATCATCGTGAAAATGTTAAAATTGGATTCTAGGGACCTTAAAACGTGATCATTTACCAAAATCTCGATATGCGATTTTTAGCACGATCCCTAAACCTCTCTTACCAAGGGTAGCGGGAGGTAAAAATAATTACTTTGAGAACTAAACATGATTTATATTCTTTAAGTGTTCTAATTTAACGTTGTATTTGTACTTATTTCACATTTCATGATGAAATATGCTAAAACACAATTAATTTTTGACGCGAATTTGACAGATGTGAATATCAAATTCACTTATCTAAAGTGGAATTATCTATATCTTTTTCACTCACACTTCCTGTGTTCTCTCTTAATCTGGCCGGGTCGGATACACAAGCAAAAGGGTAAGGACGGGTAAGAGTACGCTCATTCTAAGAGTACGCTGTATCAATATCTTGGAATAGAAAATATCATTCAGCTGGTGTAACAGTCAAAACAAGACGTATTTATGTGTCCATATTGAGTACAAAAAATCGTCTTACTAAGGTAAGACAATTATAAAGTTGACAAGAAATAAAAAAATTGTGTTCTATATTGTTATTTTGGGTTACTTATACAGTAATGCCGATTAAATTCTGCTTGACATATTCATTATTTTACTTATTCAGAGTTTAGTTTTATCATTGTACTTAAAGAGTACGCAGAAGCGATTGCAGAGGTATCTAACGTGTTATAGTAAAATTAATATTTAATAAAATATATATAAAATCCAAGAGTACGCAGAAAATTAAAACTAAGAGTACGCATGCGTACTGTTATACGTACCCTTAATTTAAATAATATATTATTTTGTTATCCTGCATTTTGATTTTTTTGCACTATAGATGGGCAATTATAAACGTAAAAGTAATCGACAATTAAAATTTAATCCTGAATTAATGCAGGAAAAAAATCGGATTAGGAAAGGTGAATCTAAAAGACATATTGCAAAATCACTAGATTTACATGAAGCTACTTTAAGAAAGCGCTTTAAAGGAGACACAATTCCAGATTCTCTAGGCAGGTATAAGCCTGTTTTCAATCAAGATATGGAAAAGAAGCTTGCAGAACATGTTAAAATGCTTGACAATTTACAGTACAAGGATCCCCCAGAAATGGACTGGATACAGTGCAAATTATGCAAACTTTGGTGGCATGAAATTTTCACCACATATTCTGGCCAAATATATTTAAATGCGACAAATGTGTACCAGAATAATATGCGTACTCTTTGGCTTAATAGTTGCGTACTCTTAGATTCATGTACGTCTAAGAGTACGCATTTCCCATTTCGTTTATTTTCATTAATATTAAAAATATGAATAAATGAATCCATTTAGAATAATTTTAATTTTGTTGCCAAATGTACAAACAATACCTATATATTTTACAGGCCAAAAAAGAAAATGTGCGTACTCTTACCCGCCTCCCGCCTTTACCCTACATGTATCGATATACATTTGCTCCATCCAGTAGTTAAGAGGCATATTTACCCCTGTGCTGAAATATGAAGCGAAAACTCAAATAAGTTGTTCCTTTTCCAGAACTATTAACATTTAAAAAAATTCAACACAACACAAACTTACTTGCGATATTAACCTGTATTTTAAAAAAATAATTGTTGAAATTTATTAGTATTTGACTTTGATTTTATGGGAAAATCGAGAAATGCTGTTTTGCCTATAAAATCAAAGTCAAATATTAATAGATTTTAATCATTATTTTTTAAATGTAGGTTAATATAGCAAGTAGGTTTGGGTTGTGTTGATTTTTTTAAAAATGTTGGTAGTTCTAGTACAGTAACAATTTATTTGAATTTTCGCTTCATATTTCAGCACAGGGGTAAATATGCCTCTTAATAAATCCCTGGTCCTGACCTATTCTAACTATAAAGCATAAATCTCTATATTTCTCCATAATCTAAATATTTATTCTAGTAGAACTCACTTTGTTTGCATCATAAAACGTATATTTATTAAATGTAACCGAAAATGTTCTACATTAATAAAAACGAGAGGACATCTGCTGTTTATTGCACAATTACGTTTAAACAGCAGATTCGAATTCAACGCATCTATGACAACACGTGTCTGCAATCATTTCTGATTGACATAGTTTATCGGCAGGTTTAAAAAGCTATTATTGTTTGAAATCCATATAAGAATTCTCTGAGAGTTTTTATTATTTTGTTACTTTACGTACACAACATACAAAAATCATCTGATACTGTTGTGTTAAAATAATGTCTAATTACTGTGATATAGTAAGATGAATGGCAATATCGATTTACTATAAAAACAACAAGCCATCGGTGATGGATTAGATGCAGCGATCTCTTTTCTGCTCAGACCATTATCCTCAGATCTTCATATTTCACTCTTGGAAATTTTACGCTACATAAAGAGTTTAATTTTCATCCTAGGAAATGATTGCAGATAAAAGGCAGTAGGAAAGATATTAATCGTGTCGGAATTTTCTCATATAAATTAAATTTTTTTGACGCAATGATATATTGCTTCAAGGCTATTTCAATAAAAATAAACTGCGATAAATGTGCTTTTTATTACAAAACTACATTTTAACTATAGTGTGCGCTAGTTTATTCTTCTAATCATAATTAGTTCTTAGTTCTATGAAGAACTTGTAAAGTTTTATAAATGATTAATATGTATACAATATTGTAATAGACAGTTCTATTTATGAAAGTTTATGGAGTTACATTGAAACTCCGATTATTGCACAATCTACCAAAAATGTTTCTGGAACAACTTTTTACTAATACATAACAAAATATTATATGAGAAACTAAATTTTATAACTATTAATCTATTTCATAAACTTTTGGCGACGTCCAACCGAAAAGTCAGCTTTATTAGTACCGTTTTTATGTATTTCATATTTTTTTAATAGTTTCATTTATTAAATAAAACTGCTTTCTACTAGTCAATCTTAGCTATCCGGATAGCCCCGAACACCAAATATCCTAGTTTCTTCTAGTACCTATATTTGTTTCTAGACCGATTCATTGTTCATAGTTCAGCAGTGAAAAGTTTTTAATTCGTGGCGTTAACCATTGGTTATTATTGAAATTAAGGTAACTGGTAACAACATAAGTTCTTCTATATCTTCTTCAAAAATACTTGGTTGTTATTAAAAACTAGGTCCACGATTGGTACAATAGGGCTGTTCCAAGTGTTGGAAGAATTTTTATATACATTCTAAGTATCAAATTTTAAAAATATTGTTCTGTAAATAGCCTAGTTTTTCATGACTATTTTTCGCGTCAATATTTTTATTTAATTATTTACGAAAATAACAATTTTTTTATTGCTATGAAATATATTGCAAATATGTAAACGTAAAACCTAGAAAATACTATGAACACAGAAATTAAATTGTCGTGTCAAATGTAAACATAAACAGGTGGCCGTGTTTTGATTCTGTCTCTTTCTATGACGTACGTTTGGGGGACATATGTCGAAACCTAATTCGCACGTAGTTGATAGCGGGAACAAAATTTTGCAAAAGTTTTAAAAAAATTGTATCCGGTATTTTTTAAAATTTTACGAAATATAAAAATAAAAACGCTTTCAATTTAAAAATATTTTAACATATAAAAAAACTCTCCCATTGGGTATTAGACATTTGTCAAATGTATTTAAAACGAGTTGTTTTTGAGGATTTCACTAGTTTACTTAAACACCATATTCGTGCACCGACAGATGGTTTGTGGCAAGTTACCAAATTTTTAAAATATGTTCAAAATTATCTCAGCATTAAATATCCACAACGATTTTATAATAAGGGCTTCAGAGATTTTAGGTAATAGGCATTAGGCATATGAATTTTTGAAGAATAACGGGTTCTATTTCATTTTATTTTGATTTCAAAATATCCTGAACAGTATTTGTAGAGGATCACTGGTGCTCCCTCACTTTTCATTTATTTCTTCTCACAATTAACTCTATTGGATTTAGTTTAAATCTGGCGATTGTGTTTTATTGTTGTTTATATAATATGGTATATTCTAATATCAAGATGACATACACATATTCATGTCTATTTTTAGCCGTGGTTTTTAGAAAAATTTACAACATGTCTCAAACTTTCTGCCGATAATGCGTTACAATTTTAAATAAATAGCACCCAAACGAGAAAAGCTTATCTGCAACCAACGCTATATTTATGCGAGGCGGGCAGCATTATTTATTGTCTTATTCTGTGTAATTAATGCTTGTTGGTAAATTCAAACTGAAATACCCTAACTGTAACGTTTTATTTATTTGGGTGAAGTGTAAAAATCAAATAATTGTTATTAATTAAAATAGGTGTTTATTAAACGATAAATAAATATTAAAAGATAATAAAAATGACAATAACGAAGAATCATTTAATTGAATCACTTGTATTTTGTATGTTTATTTAATTGAAGAATAATATCTCTATTTATATTTATACTGAATTAAGAAATTGAAATAATTATATCCCGACTTTTAATTATTTTTTGTAACTGCGCTGTAGAATGAAGAACGTTAATCACGATTCGCATTTGTTAGTTTCGTTGTTTTTTTCATCTTCTTTTTAAATTGTGAATAAGAAATTAATAATTTACAATAATTGCTATTCAGTAATTTTATTTTTATTATCATTTCTCATACTATATCATTTAATATTTAAGAATACTGCATTAGGACGTATTAATATACCTACTTCCAAATTAAAAAAGGAATTAATAAGTTTTCCTTCAAAATAGCTATTTTCTTTGTAGCTTAATAAATTGAAAATCTGGCCACCATCTGACCAAGACGGACTTTGGACGAAAGTTGTAAAAATTAGTGGTCGGCTTATCTCGCTTAACAAAATTCACTCTATCGCCTTTTAGGTCGACAACGAAAAATACCCTTGTGTTAGTATGGATCAGAACCTTATTTCGCCATCTATTCGGCATATTTGTATATATACAGGAAAGTAGTTGTAAGTTAAAACGCTACTACATCATGGCGCTGTTTTGAAAACGCACCCTTAAACAAATATTAAATACTAATTTAAGCCTAAGATTATAATTAATTACTTAAATAGTAATTTTCTTTAATTTTTAGGTGTATGTTAAAATAAAGTAATGCAAAACCTTCTAATAAAAATATAAATAAATATATCATCACGGCTTATTACCCATTGCTGGGTGTGCCAATCTGCTTTGTACACAGATATCGGTAATGATGAAATATTTGCACCGTGCGGACGCTTACCAGGCGTCACCTCACGGGCATTCATTGCTGGCGTGGAGAGTGCACCACAGGGGTCAAAATAAAAATATAATATTAAAATAATTCGCCATTGTATTTTTTAATAATATAATATAGGGATGTTTTTATACTATTGGATAACAAATTTCATGTACTTTTCAAATTTAAATAAATATATAGAGTGTCCCATTAAAAATATAAAGATGCATACCATTGCACAAAAATGGAACACCCAGTAGAAAATATTATACTCCAGATTTATCGACATTTTAATCTAAAATAAACTTTGAAATTTTTTTCCATAATATTTAAAATAATCGAGTTATTAAAAAAGAACAGACCGATGAATCTGCTCTATACATAAGAGATCCGTATAAACGCTAATCTTCAGTTGTACTCTCTGCTTCAAATTTAAATCTGACATTATTCAAGATAAACAAAAAATACATTCTTTATATTCGTACATAAAATCTCTTATAATTTTTCCTAGCAAGTTTTAGGCCTCAAGTATTATCATTTAGCTAAACTTACCTATCTGTCAGTGTACCTACCGTTTAGTCAGTTTTGTTCGATCTAGATGAAATTTGTAGTATGTTCCGTAATGCAACCGGTTTGACCAGATTTACGGTTTTGTGTTCCGTAAGTCCTGAAATTATTTACCGGTTTCTAATTGGAACGCGGTTCCTGAAAAAAGTTGGTAAAAAGTCGGACCACGGCAACCACGAAATAATCCTGGTTCATAACAAAATCAAACGATATCCGTCAGTGTCAAATTTCTAAACCGCATTTTTGGTGGTATTACTAATAATTATTATAGATGTAAGTATGAAAACATTATTTATATTTGAGATATTGGTGATTGCGTTATTTTTATTGGCGTTATCATTCATTTAGTTAATTTGTATTTTTGTTAGGTTGTGTCAATTTGAAATGTCATATGAATTAATGTCAATCTGTTCCGAAATGGATGAAAATATTCAGGAGCCATGGTGTACCAGCAATCAAGATACAGGTTTTCTGGTTGACTTACGGAACATAGTATTGGTATGACATTATTGACATTCCAAAACTGAAAGTTTCTATATCTTAGCAATTAGTGATATACATATGTACGTATGTTACGATTTGGTTTTTTTTCTATTTTGCGCCTGTAACGAAGCTATTACAGCACCCAAAAGAGTTCGTTAATAGCTCAATCGAATGCTGTAATAGATTAGTACAATTTACTTTTTTAAGGTTGGTGGCTATCAATGTCAAAAAATATCAAATGTCAAATCTCGCTAAATAAACGAACACAAACGATTGTTAAGAATATTATTTTTATATAATTATGAATTTAAAAGCTGTAATAATAAGAAGAAAAGAAATAGAAGAGTGAAGTTAGAAAAAAAAATCTGGTGTGGACACCACACGACTTCCTTGTACGCAAGACTAATATGAAGTATAGACTCAATTATAAAATTGCACGTATTTGACGTAATTTAACATTAACATCTATTTTTTATTTTTTTGTTATTTTTTGTCCTAATCCATAGCAAGCTTCATTACAAAAACTAAAACGTATATAATACTTGATGTGCTAGATGCAGAATTTAATTCTGTAAAACTCTTATTTGAAGCATTTATTTCTAAAAACAAAATTTTATTCAAGAAAAACTGTTTACAACTTCAGGTAATATATCACTTCCGGTTAGCCTGTTTTAACTAAAATCTCCTATGTTATTCCAATTGATAAAGTCTTATATACCAAATTTGAAAAGTTTTGGATTATATTTCTTCAAATAAAGTATAATTTCTGGAAATTATGTAATGACCAAAAAGGGAGGTGCACAACTAGATGTTATAGAAGTCATAAATTCAAAATTTCAAACGTCACATTAATTATCAACTGATACAAAATTCCCTAAATTTTGAGACTACGATTTTTCATTTAAAAAGCGCATAAAAAACGCAAAATAGAAAAAAATAGTATAAAGAACTCATTTCATAATTGTCGATTATTTTGTTCGAAGGGGCTTCCTTCTCACAAAATAAAATGACAATTATGACATTCGTTCTTTAATACACTATTATGTGAATTTAAAAAAATACAATTTAGAAATATTGAAACAAACTTTATTTTCTAATAAAATTTTATAGAACTATACCCAAATATTGTTTTATTTAAATAATTTTGCAGTCTATTTAAATGACAAACTATCAATTTTGGTTAAAAAAAATGATGGTCGCTTATCAAATATCTCATTTCTTGAAACAAGGTAATAATTATATTTCCGATAGTTATTATACAGGGTGTTTTGTAAGTAATGTGACATACGTTATCAGTTAAACAAAGTTGCAATCTATCATAATTTCTTTTCTAATGTGCTTGTTGCAGCTGTAAAAGCACTTCAAGATGGACCAATAACAATTATTTATTTGACTAAAATATTATTTAAAAATCACAGTAGTTTGACTGAAAACAAAAACACTTTTTTGATGGATTGAAATCAGATGTGGAACTTTGGCGACTGTTTTACGCTCTTCTCCGTAAACCAAATGCATTTAGGTGTATTCTTGACTAGTGAAAGTAACCGGCATTTCTAAATATCTAAGTACTACGTCACTCATTGCAAATTGAACGTCATTTATGACAACCAACAAATGTTTTTTGGATTTTTAGATTTTAATTCTTTATGAAGGTGGTTCGTAATTGGTCAACTTTACAGTCCCACAACTTTTACAACTAGACAGATTGTGCAAAATAGATTTCAGATTATAACTTCTTTTAGTTCTCTTTATCATACGTTGAACTATGGTATATTACTTAAATAACATTCTGTATATTAATTTTTGTTTTTATACCCAGTTAATAAAACTGACTTTTTTATTTGTAAATATTAAATTTAATTGAAATAATATATTGTAAAATATAATCATTATATAGGTATCCAATATGTTTTTAAATTAGTTGACACATTTAAACATGGATGACCTTAGGATGATGTTCGTCAATAAAAATTTCATCACTTGACCTGTGAACTCGACCGCGATACTTTCTCTTCAATTTTGGTGTATAAGTCACAGGTTTGGACCTCCATCTCTTGTAAATATCTCTGGCTACTTCTACGCTGTCACCTTGAAAATAAAAAAAAATCAAGCAATAGGATCATCTGTTAACTTTAATAATATTATTAATGATAAAAGTACGAAATAGTAAAAAAATCATATTTTTCTTCTTTTAACATGAATAATTATGTAATTCAGATTACAATCAAAATTGTACAAAATTATTTTTAAAAATGTACCCACACCTATACACATTCTATTTTTGTATGATAAACAATTAATTAAAACTTAAAAATCAACAAGATAAAATCTGAAGCTATTCATTACAATGGACAAATGTATTGTACTTGAATGTAATGAATAATGAATGGAATAAAATTAAATTTTAAATGAATGAATTTATATTCAAATTTTGTACGTAAGTAACATGAATTTTTATGGGCACGAAACATAATTGCGAATTAAGATAAAATTAATGTTCAATCATTCATTTTTATAATAAAAATGAAACATGTAAACTTTTTTGGCGATTATAATATGAATATTATTTAAAATTTATTAGTACATCAAAATTTCTTTTGGTTATTCATTGCAATATCCATCGTAGGTCCAAAATCATATAGTTTTCTTTCACATTATCTTTAACAAGATATTACTTTCATTACACCATCAGCAAAAACTGTATAGATTTTCATACCGGGTGTATCACGAAAAGCGGGCCATATGCGTATAACATAGGAAAACAGTATACCCTTGCGCAAAAGTAGCCCATTAATTTTGGACAATAATGTTTTAAATAAATATTATATAGAATCAAATTCTGCGTCAAATTCAGTAATCGAATTTTATTTTGCAAGTTAAGAGCTAGGGGCAAAATAGAAGAAATTCACTTATGTGTTTTTATTTCCTTGTACAAAGTAAAGGAAGTATTGTAATCGCGAAAAATTTCGGTTTTCAGATTTCATCCGAAATATCCATTTTGACCATCCCTAAATCCATTTTGACTAATTTCATCGTGACGTCTGTACGTACGTACGTATCTCGCATAACTCAAAAACGGTAAGCCGTAGAAAGTTGAAATTTTATATTTAGGATTGCCATAACATCTAGTTGTGCACCTCCCTTTTTGGTCAATACATAATTTCCAGAAATGGTACTTTATTTGAAGCCTATAACAGATTTTAATGAAAAACTATTTTAGAATATAATCCAAAACTTTTCAAATTTGGTATATAAGACTTTTATGTCAATTGGAATAACAGTAGATTTTGGTTAAAACAGACTAACCGGAAGTGATATTTTACCTGAAGTTAACAATTTTTCTTGAATAAAATGGTTTCATTTTGATTTTAAAAATAAATGCTTCAAATAAGAGTTTTAGAGAATTAGCGTCTAGCATATCAAGTATTATTAAATTAGCCCTTTGTATACGCGAGATTGCGAGATATGTATATATAAAACATATATTTTTTGGTTTTTGTAATGAAGCTTGCTATGGATTACGACAAAAAATAACAAAAAAATAAAAAAAATAGATGTTAATGTCAAATTACGTCAAATACGTGTAATTTTATAATTGGGTCTATACTTCATATTGGTCTTGCGTACAAGGAAGTCGTGTGGTGTCCACATCAGATTTTTTAAATATACCATTTCAATTTACTAGTAGGACCAATCATCTCATTTTGATAGAAAATGGACATTCATCCTTTTTCCCCGTGGCTCTTGATCTGTTTTATCCAAGAAAATCAAATTTAAAATTTGATTAAAGTTAGTTCTTTGTGTTAGATATTTTCATTAGATACCCTAATGAAATTTATGAGTTTACTAATGTAAACTGCGATATTTTGTATTTACAACCATGAAGTTACATATTTGCCTAAAAGTATGTACTGTGCGTGACAATCTGCTTCATTTACATATACTTTATGACTAGACGGGACGGAACGGACGTATATGTGACCTGACTTTACACATTCGTTTATTAAATAAAAACTGTGTCACCAGATGGGGCTGGGCTGGAACTACCCTTACGAATGGGAGTGTTCATGTTTGCTATTTTGTAATTAACGTGGAGGCGTTTAGTTATTAAACAGATACGCATTTATAAACAACACGCGATAAGTACAATTAAAATGTTTTCCTGGAAATCCAGAATCGCAAATGGAGGTAATGGAATATTACGTAAGTAAATGATGAAAACATTTACTGTATATACCATATAGTCCAATCATTAGGTAGTATTACCCTGTAAAAGGTCGGGTATTTCTGATTTTTGGATATGTTATATATTTAGAGATCCTAATAAAAATACAAGTTTTCGACCTCGGAGCCCCTCGAGAACCATCGCAAACTTGGCAAAAAAGGCGCAAAAAATTGTTTTTTTCAAAATATCTTTTCACCAATAAGTATTAGAGCTAAAATAGTTATTTTTGAATTTGTTGCGAATAAAGTTTCCTACAACTTTCATCTAAAACATTTTTTTCTATAACCAATAGATAACGAGCTACAAACAGAATAAATTTTTGAAAATTGCTGCTTCGTTTGAATCATATTTCATTATACATATATTTTTTTTACAAATTATTATTATTATTCATTAATTATTATTATTTAACTACTATACATACAGGGTGTCTTGGAAATAGTGGGACATGGCTTAACCACAGATTCCTGGGACCAAAATAAGACGATTTAACTAAACTTACCCATATCCGACTGTGCATCGTTTAGCCAGTATTCTGCTTTAAAGTCTTTCTAAAAAAAATTAATATTGCTTATAATAACGAAACGCTTTGTTCGATTTGAATGAAATTTGGTATGACAATCCATATGGATATAATTCATCTTTTAAGATGGTATTTGTTATTGTTAGTGAACCAAGACACCTGTATATATTAATTAAGATTTACCTTTTCGTCAATTTAAAGAGGTTTTATAGTCCAGGAAATTTTCGATTTTAGCTCAAAGTGCAACAAAAGCATTTTTACGGAATCCTGTCCATAACATCAAAATTTCCGCCAATTGGAAAAAATGGCGACATATTAACATTTTTGGTCATTTGCTCATAAAAATTATGAAAGATATTTAAATTATTCAAAAAAAAAATAATATTACGAATTTAGTACTTGGTCTAATAGGTTTTACAATTTATCGATAATTTAAAAATTAAATTATTAACGTTTTCCTGCAATTTTTTAGTTTTTCATCCACGACTCTGATCCTGTTAAAGATACGATAACGCGGTTTGAAAATTTCTATTCACCATGAAATTCTCTTTCATATCATGTATAACAAGTTTTTTGCAGGTGAATCGACTCATATCTCATTCAAAATTTTGATTCGATTAAAGATAAACAATATTAAGTATTTAATAAGTGTCGAAGTGGTTGATGAAAAATTAAGAAATGAGCCGATTTTCAGGTGTTCAAACTTTTAGAGGAATTTCAAGTGTAAGGTGTTAGTAACTCACTAACAATTTTGAAAATTTCAGTTTAATAGTGCTAGCCGTGGAATTAAAACAAAACAGACAAACAAATGTGATGATTTAAATGCCAAATACCTATTGTTATTTTTGTCAAGAAAAATGTGTATTTGAACTGTAAAGAATAATTAAATTATTATTCTGCTTAAGAATTTTATGTTGTGATACTTTATAAATAAGAAAAAGTAAATTAAATTTAATGACATAACGTTTATTTGTTAATAAATATATTAACATGACTTATTACCCATTGCTGGGTGTGCCAATCTGATTTGTACACAGATATCGGTAATGATAAAATATTTGCACCGTGCGAGCGCTTACCAGGCGTCACCTCACGAGCACTCATTGCTGGCGTGGAGAGTGCACCACATATGGGTCAATTTTGTGCCATTTAAAATTGGAAATATTTGGCGTCTGTTGGGATCGAACCCGGTTTCCCAGATTCGCGACCTGACACTCAGGCACGTGGCCACAAGACCCCATAAAAAAAATAACCTATATTTTTAAATATTATTTGATTAAAGGACAGAAAAAAAATAGTATACAATACACGTTTTATAAGACATTTCAGCGCACTTGTCCCCTTAGAAAACTCGCGGCACACCGCTCGTTTCGAATAAAGACGCGTGCGTTACAATCATGTCTTATGAAACTTGTATTTTAATGAACTATTAACATATTGCGATACATACCAAGCACTTTTTGACATAGCAATTCGAAATGGTTTTTTTTTTCATTATCTGACCTGTAAAATTTCATGGGTCGCTTTATACGTACAATTTTAGAGTATACAATTTTAAATTTGTTGATTGGTAAATGTAAAATTTAAATTCGCAGGAACAATAAAAAAGCACTTCTTTTATTTTACTATATAAATTAACAATATTATGTAAATTTTAATTTTTCCAAATAATTTATTGGATATGCATTTAATCGCTTACCTATTTCAGTGTTTCCTATATTTAGATAGTAAATAAAGAAAAAATAGGTAATAAATTATATTCACATAAAAAAACGCACCCTTCTGTCTGAACAAACGATTCTAAGAACATGCTTACATACGTACACATTGTATGCACAATCACTGAAAACTCACTATCAAATTTTTGGATCAAAACATTACCTCCGTTAACTATAGTATGGCAGGAGGTAAAAAACTATAATAAGATGTTAATATACCGGGTGTCTATTTCCCGAACAGAGGAAATTTAATGTTAAAATTTTGATTTGTCGATATCTCTTTACCTATTAATTAATTAATTAATTAATGTTCAGAATGAAAACGTGCATCGATGAGCATCAAGTTTGTTGTTCATTTGTTTCTTATGTACGAATTATAGAAGCAATAGTATATACTCGATTTAAATCAATTATCAGAGTGCCATGAAAAATAAAACAATAATTTATGTTTGATGTTTCTGACATTTCATTTGATTATTATTATTATTATTATTATTATTATTATTATTGTTATTGTTATTAGAATTTTTGATTAATTTTTTACTTCTAGATTGTGTTCCTCTATTATTCTAATAATAAAATCAAAAGAAATGTCAAATTTGTCAGGTATGTCAAAAAACATAAATAATTATTGTCTTATCCTTCATAGCACTCTGTTAATTGCATTAATTTGTGTATTTTCTTTTACTTCTAACTCATACATAAGGAACAAAGGAACAACAAACTTTGTTCTCATCGATGCACTTTTTCATTCTGAACATTTTTCTTCATTACATTTTTTTTTTAAACTAATAGGTAAAGAGACATCGCCAAATTAAAATTTTAACTTTGAATTTTCTATGTTCGGGATATAAAGTAGACACCCGGTATGTGAATTGTAATATTGCAAGAATGCAAGAAAATGTTATAATAATCTTGCTATTCTTGTATTTCTCTTGCAAGACCGATTCTTGTTTTGTCTTGCAACGAAATATATCACTCTTGTCTTGCATTTTCTGCAAGAACAGGGCAAGAGCAAGAAAATTGTAAGACTCTCGTGAAACACTCACAATGATGCCCAAGACAGATAATGAATTATACATATATTTTATATAAAGCTATAAACTCTTACCTATAGCGTGAGTTGGAAACTTGTTGGTATCAGTAGAGAATGGCGCCTCCACCTCAGCGAACACGCACCCCACCACGCGTGTCTCGTTGAATGGTTGCCCGGTTTCCAGGGACTCGTCCATGGCCTGCAGGAACATGTCCCAGCGACGTCCGAACAAACTGGATACTACACCTACAGACACGGAACAGTAATCAAGATAAATGTGTGCTAATGTGCTAATAAATACATTCTGCAGTACACATACAATGGTGTGGTGATGAAGGGTGAAAGAATTATGTAGTAGCCAATTTATGGACTTTATGGTTTAAGTGGATATATGCAGTCAAAACTGAACTTAACACTGAAATTGTCTTAATAACAATTGTTTCGATTATTAATCGCCATAATATTGTGATCGTATGAAACAGATAACGTAAGAAAAGCTTTTAAAAAAATTTATTACTAAACAAGGTCTAATCTAGTTGTCACTGGAAATAATGAATACTAAATAGTTATTAAAAAACTATGTTAATATTAATAGAAAAAGTTTCGAAAAATGTTATACAAAATTGAAATACGCAAATCTATCTAGTTAGTTGGACCGTTAGCCGAAACATGAAATTGTTAATTTTTTTGGGGATTAAAATTTTGGACACACGACTATTTACCGAACTATATGGGAATGTGAAGAACGTGTGGTATACGTATTACGTATTACTTTACCAAAAAGTGGGCGACCCGAACTTTTACCCCAAATCGAGCAGAGTCATTTAAAGTGCTCAAGCCAAAGACAGAACAACATCGCGCAAATTAACTTGACAATATAGAATTTTGAGATGATTGTTAGCAGAACTTTGTCAAAAATTATATAAAATTTTGAAAAAGAAATAATGTAACCAAATAGACTGCGGTCCAGCTCACCCAGCTTGAGCGAATCTCCAGATACTGCATTTTATAGAACACACGCACGCACGCTATTAATTCATTTTCGTAATATAATTGTTGTTAGTTTTTCTAACTATATATTAACATAGCCCTGCCCTGATGATGGTTTATTAGGAACTGAAACGTCGGAAGGTTAAATAAATATAATAAAATCATTTTACCAAGCAGCCTGCATCTCCAATAATTTTTTCCCTAACATCATACCAACCAACGACCAAATATAACTAGACAAAACATTCCCTATCACTTTTCACGGAATGTTTTGATTTCGGCTGGCCAGACAGAGAAACTAGAAATAGAGATATGTCTTGTCTAGTTCGAGAATTTCTCACTAGAGGCCACGTAGAGTGTCAATGTACAGTCTAGTGTTTAGTTTGAACATTGCTCACTAGAGGCAACGTAGAAGCATATGTATTTTGTGTTTGTTTTGTAGTTGTATTGGTTTTGTGAGTGACACGTTGGTTTTTCTTTAATATTAAACCTTATAAATTGTTTAATGTTAACCTTAAATGTTAACCACAAAATTTTAACTAAGAACTCTTGCGCCTCTAGTGAGCAACGTTGGAACTAGACACTGATACTCTACGTGGCCTCAGTCGTGGCATCTAGTGAGAAATACTCGGACTGGACAAGACATATCTCTATCTCTAGTTTCTCTGTCTGGCCAGCCGAAATTTAAACAAACCAAATGAAGTTTTGTCTAATTATATTTGGTCGTTGATACCAAAAGTCAAGAAATATCAGTAACTGTACAGAGTGTTAATAGTAAGTCGTAACACCCGAAAATGGTAGTTAGAACTCATTAAAACAAACAACTTTTCTTAATTCCAATTTTTGATTTGGTGCCTCGGTTTGTAGTTATTGGAGGTCATTTGTTTTTCGAAAAATCGTCATAACTCCCTTATTATAAGGAATAATGATAAAAAATTCTTTAAAAACTATCTTTCAGCCCTGTAAAACATTGGTATTTACGATTACTTTTTATTTTTTCACATGACAAAATGGCGATCGATCAAAAATTTCAAAACAAGATTTTTTATAACCACTCCATCGAGTTTTAAAAGCCAATTAACACCCTGTATACTATTTTTTGTCATAACATTCGTTTCCAATGAAACAATTTATTAAAGCTGCCGCGCGTTAAATCGAGACTACCCTTGAATGCACAGAACCTAAAATTCGTACAGGGACAATGTGACGTAACTTTTCCCTAAAGGGTTTATTCGAGGGTTTATTGAGTTACTGTAGTCCAAATGGATGGCCTGTTGGGAGGCCGCTAACTTTTCGACAGTGGGGAAGGTGTGGTTGAAAACCACAAGAATGGATATAAAAAGAATAACGGCGCCACGTAATTTTTATCCGGAAACTTACAGAAAGGGCGGTACAAAAAAAAACTATAAGATCTTACCCACCGTAACGTTGTTGCCTTTAAACGACTGAGGTTCGTGAAATAAAAAAATTAATTGTAAAACAGAATTTAATAACAGCAAGTTAATACGTGCTGCAGGCACGACACGAATTGTAATAAAAAAATGTAAATCGTACAACAATACAAAATTGAATAAAAATGAAAATTTCAAATGAAATATAATTGAAATGTACAACATATTGTTGCACCCTGAGCTCATAACTCAGCTGCGACTACCAACAATACACCTACATCAATTCGAATTGGTACCAGTACAAACGTGAGCAAAACATGTCAGTTGAAGAATTACAAGGTTGCAACAATGGGCAACAATGCAAGAGAATAACAAGACCAGAAAAATAAACTAATATACATAATATTTCTTAACGACAATTAAATGTACTGAGCTGAAGGCTCCAACTTTATATAAGTACTATATATCACTCCATACCAAATTCAAAATACGTACAACAATGAAACATTAATCATTTTAACAAAACTTCAATAATGAAGCGTCAAAATAAAATCATACAGTGAGGACACTGTAGCAAGAGTCCTCCATGGCAACACTCAACTTTAAAATGTGAACTCCAGTTCTTCCTCGCAATGTACCACAGAACGGAAGAACGATGTTAACAAATGGTAATGTACGTAGCTCCTGTGGCGTGTGCAGGGCGGAAAAGGGCTACGTAGTTAGTAATCAATATAAATATAAAGGTAAGTTACTAAATAGAAGTGAAACATATTTTACATGATAAATACACAATGTAGGAACAAATCAAACACTAACCACCAACAATAAAAAGGAGTATTGAGTTTACAGAGAGGATTTATGGGACAGAACACTAACTAAAGAAGGTATAACAATTGGAAAACACAAAGATATAAGAGATTTACACAGTAACAGTAAAGATTCGTTGAAGGAATTCCAGATTAAAGATGAAAGAAAAGTACATAGAAGATAGGAATAAGAAACTAGAGCAAAAATGTTACAAGGTGAATTTTGAACCGTAACAACAAGCCGAAATGTAAGTGATAGTAATTATGAAAGACTCCGTCAACATCTAAAATTGGTATAAAGGGAAAGGGTATTTATTTATAAGCCAAATATGCGTAGGTCTAGTCTAAACTTAATGCGCATATAGTTCTAAAATTATTAAAAAAAGATAATAACTATTTGTCTCTATTTTATCAATTACCCTGTATACATATAAGTCAAACATTACATGATGTATTTGACGTTAGTCTGGCATTTTCAGACTCAACTGAGCAAGCGTAACGGAAGTGTGTAAGTACGTATAACGCTTCTTTGGAAGTTTTAATTTGATTTGAAAGTCATGTTAACTTTGTTGTCTGAATAAATCCATTTTAAGTTAACTTGAGAACAGAAAGGTTTCAGGATCTAAGCTCGAATTCGTTTATGGTGTGAGTACTCAACAAGCCAACTTTATTTACTATTTTTATTTTACGTTCCAATCAACATGTGATAAGGGATTGTACTTCCATAACGTAATATTATCTGTTATTATATGTATGACGTCTGGAGAACTATATTAATTTTTAACAATAAATCTGTTTTAATTATTATTTCGTGCATTATAATCGGTGATGACATAAATAATCACAAAGTTAATTAATATGAATGAAAATGAGTAGCAAAATAATAACAGATAAGTTAATTGCGTGCTAGCCACGAAATTTTTTTCTAAATAAAACATGCGAGAGCAATGCCCTCTAGTTTTATTTATGAAAGGGTCAAAATTCCCTCGAGTTCTTTTTATATGAACTTTGAAACAAAATAACTACGTATTACGCCCATAATTTACAATTAAAGCTATTACTATTTTCAAACTTACGATAGTTCTAATTTATGTATGGTTCCCGAGTAGCTACGAAGGTTTATTTAGGAGATATTAGTAAATTTATTCAGAAAATAAAATAAATACTTCGTCTGTAAAATATGTTTTAAATTAGTTCCACGAATTCGTATTAATAAATTTAACTAACTCTGGTAATGGAAAGAAAAATAAATTTATAAGGAGAAGAGCAGTGGCGTAGTGAAGGAGGGGCAAAGGGGGCTATTGTGCCCCAGGCGCAACTCGCAGGGGCGCCAAACTGTCCTCAGGACAAACAAAATTTTCCGGAAAATTTAAATTTTTATTTTGATTCGTTTTGGGGAAATAATATTTGAGTTTCGGGAACGAAACTGCCTTCCTTCAACTGTAAACAACCGGCCATTCCAGGGTGGTTGCTATGAGAATGGCGAAAATACGTTACTGCGCATGTGACGTCAGTCTAGGAGCTAAAAGTTGGCTATCTAGCTGTATCCGCTGTTCCGCTGCGGCAACAACCAGGCAACTACTTCCAACTATAAATTGACACATTGCATTTTGCATTCAGTGTGCTGGAGTAGGGTGACCAGACGTCCCGATTTTGAGTTTTTGTCGGTGTCCCGATGAACATCTTCGGGACACGTAATTGTCCCGGTTTTCATACCCGACTCCAAATTTATTACTTATATCATCTACCGACTGATATATTTATTTCATTAATAATTTTTTAATTGTTTTATATATTCTAATTTTAATTCTTAATTCTTGCATTTTAAAGTAAGTGCGTTTCTGCGCAAATTGTAAATTAAGGTAGTTTGCAACGTGTACGTGCGGCATGCGTATTTACAATTGTGTGTAAGTCTTTGGTACTGGTACTGTGCTTACGAAACGTATGGGTTCTGGGATGTTTTTACTTTAATTTATGAGTAAGAACATATTAAATTATATGTATAAGTATTATTTTTATTTAAGTCAACAATCCGTTAAATATATTTTCTTTTCTAAAATGTTCTGTGACCTGGTAATTTATTTTTTGTACATGAAAGGGGAAAAACATGCAGCTGCACATCCCGTGAAAAAAAGTTACTTTCAATTATAAGGCATTTGACCTTAAATGAAAAAAAATTTCGCCTGCGGCGCTTTTTTTTTGGATATATTGCCTCACCAAAATTTTGTTGCATGAGCCGCCACTGGTTTTACATTTCTCTGAAAAATGTCCCGGTTTTGCAATTTATAAATCTGGTCATCCTATGCTGGAGTGAAATATAATAGTGTATTATATGTAATAAAATAATTGGAGAAAGATCACATAAGACATACAGAATATTGAAATTTTATTAATATATTGCTTGCAGTTATCCTTTTTTTGACTTTTATACTCTTATTTAAAAGTACTATCTATCTAAAGATAACATTAAATTAAAATTATTTCTTCTCATTCATTTATATTACCATATATTTTTAAATTTCTTATTAATCTCATTATTTCTTTGTTCGGCTTCTTTATTTTTTAACGCGATTTTTTTCTGAAATTTAAAGTCTAGCTTGAACTTGTGTCCCTATTTGTCCTGAAAAATAGTAGCTATAGTATGTTGTAGACGCGCACTTACGTAGTGACTATTCATAATGTATTGTACAGTATTTTAGGTAGATACTGCACTCTGTTATCGAAATAAAATTGATAAAACTAAAAACTTTTTTCTAAATGTTGAAGTAAGAAATTAAAATTTCTTTAAAATGTCTATAAAATATATTTGTATTTATATACCCGTTTTTTGGTCAAATATCTGTAGTAAAATGCCCTAAAATGACATTTAAAGATTATTTTATGAAAAAATTTCTTACGGGAAAGGGGCGCCCAAAAGGTATTATACCCCAGGCGCCAATTATGCTCACTACGCCACTGGGGAAGGGACCTTAATAATTTAAGAATAATTGACAAAATTTAAAGATGTTTCATCAAATCACAAATCGATAAAATTACAAATTACAACAGCACATTAAACTCCTAATTATGAATAAAAAATACAGTGGATCAAAGAATACAAGCAACTAATTGACTTTTACTGACTTTCACAGCAGGCAATATCTTAATAGGACTATAAGGGTTGGGAGACAGAACCAAATTCGAATTTCAAATATTTCCTTTAATGCAGGTGTTGTGTTAGTATACTTAGGTGTTAATGTTCTATTGCGATTACATTTGACCATAATAAATGATATACAAATTTAAACTCAAAGTAACTTGTAATTAAAAACACGGGTTGTTAATATTTACTCATAATAAAGGTCGATTAAGCTATGACTAAAATAAACAAATCATACCAATGTATTTTAAAATAGTAGCCATAATAATTAGTTAGTTAGTTACGGTGTCTAAAATTTTAATACCTGTCAAGGTCTTATCACTCTAGAAGTAGTATCTCTGACTTGTCATCTATTATCCATAATTTCGGTTCATATCGCTGACTTACTCCAGTGTGATAGCTACAAGGAAGTCATGGGTCCGGTTGTCATATGAAATATAATCGGTTACATTTCCTCTGACTATTTCTCGCTGACTTCTCTACTGCGCATGCGCAACTGTCTCTGAAGTACAGGAATGTAACTTTACGGAGAAAAATATAAGGCTAAATTGCAGTTTAACCAGAATTCAAGAATTTTATATTAATGGTTATATATACTTGGTAAAGCATTAAAAACACTAAATACCGCTAAAAATTGGATGCGGAAAGCTATACTTATAGAGATTTTGGCATTTTTTCTGAAAAAAATTAGGTTAGATGTACTACATATATTTCCATGTTTAAGTAGGTACTTACGCTTTCATACGAATAATACTGTTTCAATTAATGTATATTTGCAAAATTGTCTTATTTTCCTTCTTATACTACGTTTTATAACATTTTTTATTTATAATTTTGCGTTCATCTGTCAAACTCTTGTAAACTAACATGAAGATTGTGGGCCGAGCGATGTTGAATGGGTGTGCCTGGTGTGCGTTAGGTATTGTTTATATCAGGATTTTTAAAAAATTTCATTAAAAATACGTGTGTTAGGTATTGTTTTTGCCAGGATTTAAAAAAAAATTCTTAAAACATTACTGTGCGTTAGGTATTGTTTTTGTCGATTTAAAAAAAATATTTTTCCAAAAATATATATAAATACCTGTTTCCGCGCTCCAATTTTATGTATCCTTATTTTTTTTTTAGCTAAAATAAAACATTACAACAAAAAAATTGCAATTTCTACTATTCTGGATAAACTGCAATCCAGCCATTTTATCTTTAGTTGTTTTTGATGTATGCACGCATTTTATTACCTTTGATATTTTTTGGCAACAATTTTCATCCTTACATTTTTGATTTTGTTATGTAATGATCTTATTTTCCAACTGTACTTTAACTATCCCTGATGATGAATCATTTGGAATCGAAACGTTGGAAAGTTAATTAAATTACTATTTAATAAACACTGTTTACCACGACTGTCAAGTAATACCAACACATTTTTTAATATCTAATAATGCTTCTTGCAATCCTGACATTGCCCGAGGAATGTTAGCTCTGCTTATTTTTCGGACTTGAATTTAGAAATGAATATTGTACTTTGTTCACATTAATTTTATGCATTATTAATTAAATGTGTTGTCGGTTACAATCTGTTTTTGTTTTTGTAATTGACATCTTTATTCGTTTTATTAATATGTTTAATCGGTATCTAGCATTTATTTAATAGCGAAAAACGTTGTTCAATTAATGAAATATTCTACAATGGGGTCCTCCACTCTATTTTTACCTTCCGTCACCTTTAGGTAAGGAAGGTATTGTTTTTGGTCAAAAAATTCGGTGGTGAGTTTTTGATGAATAAACACGCTTTAGAGTCCCTGAAATAAGATTTTACTATTTTTGTGATGACTTTTTCGGATCCGATAACTCAAATACTACGTTTTAAAAAATTATAATTCTTTCGTATTCCTTTACTTTACATCCATGTGAAGAGATGATTAGATTTTTTTATAATTGGTCAACTGGAAGTACCCTCATTTTAAGATTTTAACAGGTTTCTTGAAAAACTACTGTTAAATATCATTTTTCTATATTTAATGTTATTATAAATATTAAAGAAAACACAACGATTTGATTACATTTTATACTTCTTATTCAATGGATATAGAGTTAAAAAATAATAAAGAAATTAAATTCCATAAAGCAGCTAGCTATGCTATAACCATGGAAACCGCTACTATATTAAAAAAATGCTGATTGACAGATGTCAGTGTCAAGTGCAATTGACATGTTTGTGTTACAATTTTACTGGAAATATAAAATCTCTTAGGTGCATGGAACTTTCTGTATAGAATTTGTACAAAATATATGAAACTGATGGAAGGTAATGTGCTGGCCACATCAGATTTTTTTATTTTAAATGAAAGTTCATTTAATTTTGGAGCAATTCGTAGTATTAATAATTCATAATTATTTTTAGTTTAACTGCATTTGAGTTTTAAAGAAACCTATAGCTGTCTTTCTCCCATCAATTTCTATAGTAGGCTGCGCAAGAAAGAAAGCAATAGCTATTGGCGAAGAAAATGAACTTGTAGCCGCCTGGTGGCAAAATTATGAACTTGCCTAGAAAGTAATCAAACTGTTGTGTTTACGGTTGTCATACTGCCTCTTAAACAATATTGTACTTCAAATCAATTTACATTTAAAAATATATGAACTTTATTTGCTTATATCCCTGTCTAACACTGTACAAGTTTTGACAATTACTCTCCTCGCCGGCCATTTTCTAAAATCGGTGCTGCCTCTATCGGTCATTTTCGTTGCCAATAGCTACTAGATAAATTACAGCTAACTCGTCCACCATTTTGGAGCCACTTAAATCATTCAATATCAGTGTTACACTATTATTAATCATAAAATTATCCATAATGACGGGTTGTTCTGCTCCAAATTGTGCAAATCATTTGAGAAACGGATTTAATTTTTACAGGTACTTATGCAATACATGTAACATTAAAAATCTTAACAAACCGTATTTTTTCTATATTATTATTTTAAATAATTATAATGTGGCAAATATGGAAATCATATTTAAGTATGAAAAATATTTTTTTAAATAAACTTATAAGAAATGCACATTTATTTCATAATTTACTACTTTCATTTTGGCACCAATATGGCGGACGAGTCAGCTATGTATTATCTAGTAGCTGTAGCAATACCTGTGAAGTATCGTATATAGCTGCTTAAAATCTCAAATATTTCAAAAACTAACATTTTTTAATCTTTTTCATCTCAATCCTGATTTTGTCTTGTCAACTTTCAATATGACTATCATTTTACTCAATTTTCTGTTATGGTGGAGGACCCAATTTAAAAAAATATAAAAAACTTGTAGTACTATATCTTAATTTTTAGCCTTAATGACGTAGATGTTAAGCTCATTTTGTACACAAACAGTGGAGCTAATAATTGGAGTCATATAAACTGATCTTCAAAGCAAAAAATAGTATTAGCCACATATACCTATTTTCTTTTTTCACAGATATAAATGTCTGAAATGTCTCCTATAAGGTCAGTGGCGGCTTGTCAGAGTAGGCAGGTGAGGCAGTGTCGCACCAGAAAAGAAATAAAGCTGTAAATAATGTAAAGTAGTATGTAAATTAAATTTCAACTTATTCCATTAATGCTTGTCTATGAATATCAAAATAATAATTTAAGCCACCACCATAACAAATCTGTAATGCAGTTCACCTAATTTACACCCTTTGAAGTGCTTCTGCCTGTTTTTGATACGGCTTTCTTTCATACGTGCGCTAGACAGCGCTGTTCGAGGCAGTGCTTTAAATACAAAATGCAATGAGAGGATAAAAGATAGTTACTTTACTTTCCACACGGCCCTGTAGAGGCCGACACCGTACGTGAATACAATGAAACGCAGCATGCTGACAAATTTTGTAAATAATGTAATGTGCAGTGCCCGCCCTCGCCGCCACTGTTACCGCCTCTGTCCCCGTCGCTGTCGCCGCCGCTGTCGCAGGGACGAGCGAGCGTCTATTGTTAGCGATGACGCAATCGACTGGCCGGCGCCTGCTTAATTACGCGGTTGATGTAACCTATTGTGTTGTATCTAGAAGTATTCTCGTGAGTTCTCGAATTTTCGGCTACGGTATATAAGCACCGTTGGCAAAGGCACTGGACAGTCTGATATAAATAAGCGTTGCGTGTTAAACAGTTGGTGATATAAACAGATAGTAGACGAGTGGTGAATATAAATAAATACAGTTGTATAAATAAATAAGTGATCTATATATTGTTTAAATAAATAATCTTAGTGTTTAAGTGTTTTAAAATATTCTTAGTCTTAATTAGTGTTTAATATTTGTTTAATCGTAGTGTTCAGTATATTTATAATCTTTTAATTATATATCTATTTATCATTATAATAAACTTTTATTTTCATTAATAATAATTGTCTAATATTTACACTTCACCCAAATAAATAAAAACGTTACAATTGGTGTCAGGTGTGGGGTTAATAAACTGTGAAGTGTTAATTTAAAATAAATAAAATGGCTAAACTATTAAAATTAAATGAATTAAAAGTAAGTGATCTCAAGAGAGAACCGGAAGAGCGAGATTTGGAAACCACAGGAAAGAAGTCAGTCCTTCAAGAGAGACTGAAAGAAGCATTAATCGATGTTGGTGAAAATCCTGATGATTACTTATTCGAAATTCAGTGTGACATTCGTAAACTTATAGAAGAAAATTCTAGAAAGGCAGATACAAATTCTAGAACATTAGAAGAAAAATTAATGGAAAGTTCTAGAAAAGTGGAAGAAAAATCTAGAACATTAGAACAAAAATTCGAACAAAAATTTGAGGAAAGTTCTAGAAAATCAGAAGAAAGTTCCAGATCACTAAAAGAAGAATTAAAACATGAAATAACAGAAAATTCTACAACATTAAAAGAAGAATTAATGGAACATTCTAGAAGTTTAGAAGAAAAATTAACTGAAAGTTCTAGAAAGGCAGAAGAAAATTCTAGAACATTAAAAGAAGAATTAATGGAACATTCTAGAAGTTTAGAACAGAAGTTAGAGGAGAATTCTAGAAAAACTGATGAAGACTTGAAGTATTTAAAAGATGAGTATGACAAGAAGATTGAAGAACTACAAGAAAAGGTCACTAGAATTACATTGTCACCAATGCCAAATTCCGATGTAGCGACAGCAAATTTACATGAAGAAAGGAAAGTAGTGAAACCTGAAACTACTACAACAATGCATATCAAAACACCAGAATTTGATGGAAAGTCTTCGTGGCCGAATTATTTAAAACAATTTGAAGCGGCTGCGAAAGCAAATAACTGGACGTCTACAGAGAAGGCTACAGCGTTAACTGTCTCGTTGCGTGGGGAAGCCATCGACATCCTACAAACACTGAAGGAAGAAGAACAAGAGGACTACGACCAACTAGTCAAGCGGTTGGATATGCGGTACGGCAATGCACACATGGAACAGGTATATCAGACGCAACTGAGGAATCGTTATCAGAGTTCAAAAGAAAGCCTGCAAGAATTTGAAGTCGACGTAGCTCGTTTGGTTCGTCTCGCACGTCCTGCAGCTCCTGACAGCGTTTTGGAGTGCCTGGCCGTTCAAGCATTCATCTACGGAGTTCGAGACAGCGAAACACAGCAAGCACTGCGATTGGCCCGCCCAAAAACATTAATTGACGCACTCTCATATGCACTAGAACATGAAGCTGCTAAACAAGCTTCACGTAATCAATCTCGAGTGCGAAATATTGATGCCGAGAGAAAAGAAGACACGGAAGACCTAGAAGAGAAAATGCGACGAATTGTAAATAAAGTGGTTGCTGAAAGAAAGAAACTTAGTTCTTCGAAAAATGCAAAAGCATATGGAATCGACAAAAGAAGAAAAGGAGTTGGAAAACTAAGTCGGGTTGATGCGAAGGGGCAATCGTCAACTCGTAATCTGACAGCCCCACAATCCATCAGTTATGTCGCATCCCTTCATCATCAAGCCAGTAGCATCTACGTGAATGGCTCTGTTAATGGAAGGCCACTGAAAATGTTACTAGATACGGGTGCGACAAAAACTATAATTAGACCCGATTTAGTAAAGAACACAGGCAAGACGCATCTTCAACCAACAAAGTGGCGATTACGTACAGCAACGGGAGAACAAGCTACCACATTAGGAGAAATAGATATGACCATCACTATTGGAAACACATCCTTTAAACATCGTGCGCTGGTAGCTGACGTTGAAGATGAATTAATACTCGGCATAGACGTAATGAAAAAGCACGGTTTTAAACTTGACTTGAAGAATGGTGTAATGATGGTCAATGAAGAAGAACTTGTTTTAAACCCACGAGAAGACAAAGCTGTGCGCGTACTAATGGCCGAAGATGTTACCCTTCCAGAACGAAGTGAATCTATTGTGCAAGCACAATTAGATGGTAGTTTCTGTGAGGGGAATATTGTTATGCTTGAGCCCAAAAATGATGTGAAGACTGGTACTGGAGTTGTTGTAGGAAAATCACTGATCAAAGCCAGTCAATTAATACCAGTTCGAATAATGAACTTAAATTTTCATCCTGTTGTTCTTAAGAGAGGAACAATTATAGGAAAATGTTTGGAAGTTTCCTCGATTATTCGAACTGTGAAAGCCAAGGGAAACATATCTCAGGAAGTTGCGGACAAGTTAATTAATGAATTATCAACATCCTTCCAAGAACTGACCGCCGACCAGAGAACCAAGGCGAAGAAATTAATTGGAAGATTTCAAGATGTGTTCCAATTCGACAAGACCAATGGGAGAACTAATGTGGTTCACCATAAGATAGACACCGGCGACGCAAGACCCATCCACCAACCAGCAAGAAGACTACCACTGGCGAAGCGTGAGGAAGCAGAAAGAATTATTGAAGACATGAAAAAGGAAGGTGTGATCGAACCTTCAAGCAGTCCGTGGGCTTCACCAGTGGTGTTAGTAAAGAAGAAGGATGGCTCTACACGATTTTGCGTCGATTACCGTCAACTTAACAACGTCACCAAGAAGGATAGCTACCCGCTACCTCGAATAGACGATACACTAGACACTTTGGCTGGCTCGAAGATTTTCTCCACCCTGGATCTAAAGAGCGGATACTGGCAAGTCGATTTGGATCCAAAGGATAAGAAAAGGACAGCCTTCACAATTGGTACCGGACTGTGGCAATTTACTCTAATGCCATTTGGGCTCTGCAATGCTCTGCAACGTTTGAACGACTCATAGAAACAGTATGGGCTGGGCTATCATGGAAAACTTGTTTAGTCTATCTCGACGACATTATTGTGGTAGGGTAAGACATTCGAGGACCACATGAAGAATTTGGAAGAGGTTTTCCAGAGATTCCGGAAGGCTAACCTAAAGCTCAGCCCCAAGAAGTGTCACCTGTTCCAAAAGGAAGTTCATTACCTTGGACACGTGGTTTCAGATAAGGGTATTGCAGTTGACCCGGAAAAGATAAAGGCTGTGAGAGATTGGCCAGTGCCTAGAGACAAACACGAACTTAGAAGTTTTCTTGGTTTGTGTACCTATTATCGGCGATATGTACCTGGATTTGCCAACATAGCCAAGCCACTGACAAGGCTTACTGAAGAAGGTCGAAGATTTATCTGGGAAATGGACTGCAAAGTTGCGTTTAAAGAACTGAAACATGCTTTGACAAGCGCACCTGTCCTGAGTTATCCGTTACCTGAAGGAGAATTCATACTAGACACAGATGCAAGCAACGTGGGAATTGGTGGCGTTCTTTCCCAGATACAAGACGGACATGAGAAGGTTATTGCCTATTTTAGTAAAACCAGAGAGGAATTATTGTGTAGAAAAGAACTCTTGGCAGTCGTGAAATCCGTGGAGCATTTCTACAAATATTTGTACGGAAGGAAATTTTTGATTAGAACTGACCATGCTGCATTAAAATGGTTGCTACAATTCAAGAATCCTGAAGGTCAGGTGGCTGGATGGATTGAAAGACTACAGGAATACGATTTCAAAATCGAGCATAGAACAGGTACCAGCCATCGCAATGCCGACGCATTGTCCAGAAGGCCGTGCCAAGATGATTGCAAGCATTGTAGTCGACTAGAAGATAAAATTTCCATCGTCGCCAGAACAACAGTAGTCGACGATAATTGGCAGCCCGATGGACTACGCGGAGATCAAGAAAAAGACCCAACTTTGAAAGTTATACTCGAATGGAAAGCAGAGGAGAGCAAACCAGTATGGCAAGATGTTGCACCACACTCACCAAGTGTAAAATCGTACTGGGCGCAATGGGACTCCATGGTGATTGAGGACGGCATGTTAAAGCGTGTGGTAGAAAATGCTGATGGAACTGAGAAGAGAACTCAGTTAGTTATTCCTAAGAGTAGAGTACCAGACGTGTTGAAAGAGATCCACGACGGATCTGGAGGCCATTTCGGAGTCATAAAAACGCTAGAAAGATTGCGCCAGCGGTTTTACTGGGTTAACTTCACGGAAGATATTAAAGATTGGTGCAAGAAATGTATGGTTTGCGCTGGAAGTAACAGTTCGCATAAACGACGAAAAGCTCCAATGCGTCAATAATAATAATAATATAATAATAATCTTTATTGACCACTGTCAATGGCGGGGTTCAGCCAAAGGCTGCTCTTCCACCCAACCAGTACGAAATATATACATAGTATTTAACATAAAAAGATAAGGAACATGACTGTCAACATAATTACAATTTCACCAATATATAATTTACAATTTACACCAGAGTTTTTATATGTGTTTTAAACGACGCTACTGATAGAGCTTTTGATTCTTCAGATAACGAATTATATAGCATAGGAGCCAAGTATGAGAAGCAACTTTTAAATTTTGTTTTATGAAAAGTAGGCACAACATATAAATCTTTTACTCGTAAACCATAGCTGTATTTTTTAGGTACTAGTTTATTATTCAAGTAAATAGGAATACCTGATACTTTTGTTTTATGTGTGAGCATTAAGATAGATTTTCTAGTTCGTACATCTATATTATCAATTTGAGCCATATGTCTGAAATTAGAAATATGATCGTATTTAGAAATTCCATACACATATCTTAGGCAGGAGTTTTCGAACAATGATATTCTTTTCTTGTCTGCTTGTGTTAAATTAGGAACATATACAGAAGAACAGTAATCAAAAAGAGGTAGAATGATTGATTTTATTAATTTTAATTTTATTAATTAATACAACGTTGGCAGCCCATTTGAGCGTATTGCGATTGATGTGGCTGGACCATTCCCAGAAAGTGACGAAGGAAATAAATACATCGTGGTTGTTATGGACTACTTCACCAAGTGGGTTGAAGCATATCCATTACCCAACCAGGAAGTCACCACGGTCGCTGAAACTTTAGTTAAGGAATGTATATGCCGATTCGGAGTACCGCGTGAACTACATTCCGACCAGGGAAGAAATTTTGAGTCTGCCGTTTTCCAAAATGTCTGTAAGATATTAGGAATTAATAAAACTAGAACAACTGCATTACATCCGCAGTCTGATGGCATGGTTGAACGAATGAACAGAACGATCAACCGATATTTGTCGAAGGTAGTCTCCAACCACCAAAGAGACTGGGACCGACACCTCCATCTGTTCCTGTTGGCTTATCGTTCATCCGTGCATGAAACAACAGGACAAACTCCTGCGAACATCTTATTCGGGCGCGAGTTGCGCTTACCATGTGACTTGGTGTTCGGCAGTAAACCTGGGGAAGATCTGGCCGGGGAAGATTACGTTACGGACTTACGGAGAAGAATGGATGACATTCATGAACAAGTCCGTACGAACATTCAAGCTGCCAGCGACCGAATGAAGGACCGGTATGACATCAAGGCCGAAAAGGGTGGATATTAACCTGGGGATTTAGTGTGGCTTTACAACCCACAAAGACGTCGTGGGTTATCACCAAAGCTGCAAAATAATTGGGAAGGCCCCTATGAGGTAGTCAAAAGGATAAACGACGTGGTATACAGAATTAAGAAACAACCTAGCGGGAAGCCGAGAGTAGTACACTTTAATCAGCTAGCCCCTTTCGCCGGAGATAACCACGAAGTCCATAACGGAGCTACGGTTCGTCGGATCATAACACAAGAACCAACTTTTGAAGACTTCATGGAGAACTATTCCTTTGGCCGCAAGGCGCGGTTCGGCGTGACGAAAGAAGAACACCGAGATCTATTCATTGTGTCTTCAGATTATTCCCTGGGTCACTGCGTGTCAGTAGACTTAAAGATGTCCCGTGGCATAGCTTCAGCCTTTAAGGCGAAATTTGGGCGACAACAAGAACTGGCCAACCAACGCCCAACTGTTGAGAAAACGCTGCGCCTGAGGGATAACAATGCAGACCATCAGCGGTACATCTATTACATGGTTACAAAACCACGCTCGTACCAGAAGCCGTCGTATCGTGACCTGTGGAACTCGTTGTGCGATTTGAGGGATCATCTGCTTAAGAATGAAATTTTGAAGATAGCCGTACCGAAGTTAGGCTGTGGTCTAGATGGTTTAGATTGGAGGATTGTTAGGAACATGATAGAAATCCTCTTCCGTTTTACCGGTGTTGAAATTCTCGTTTGCAGCTTTAACCCTAACGGACATAAAGAAGAAGTCGAGCGGACCATCGACTGTCATTTCTTCAAAACTTCGAAATGCACCAAGGGTAATGCATGCAGATTTCGTCATCATGAACTGTTCCGGGACGAAACAGTCTTAAGGAGGGGGCAGTGTAATGTGCAGTGCCCGCCCTCGCCGCCGCTGTTACCGCCTCTGTCCCCGCCGCTGTCGCAGGGACGAGCGAGCGTCTATTGTTAGCGATGACGCAACCGACTGGCCGGCGCCTGCTTAATTACGCGGTTGATGTAACCTATTGTGTTGTATCTAGAAGTATTCTCGTGAGTTCTCGAATTTTCGGCTACGGTATATAAGCACCGTTGGCAAAGGCACTGGACAGTCTGATATAAATAAGCGTTGCGTGTTAAACAGTTGGTGATATAAACAGATAGTAGACGAGTGGTGAATATAAATAAATACAGTTGTATAAATAAATAAGTGATCTATATATTGTTTAAATAAATAATCTTAGTGTTTAAGTGTTTTAAAATATTCTTAGTCTTAATTAGTGTTTAATATTTGTTTAATCGTAGTGTTCAGTATATTTATAATCTTTTAATTATATATCTATTTATCATTATAATAAACTTTTATTTTCATTAATAATAATTGTCTAATATTTACACTTCACCCAAATAAATAAAAACGTTACAATAAGTTCACGACATCTACTGTACATGTTGCAAGCCAGATTAAATAATATTAACGACATAAACATAACATAACGTAACATAACCTGTCTAGCATTTTTATTATAATATGCCCTGGTTTGCGACTTTGAAACGTATGGCAGTAAGTATTTAATTCTTTTATTTTTCTCGTAGTTTTTATAGTTTACCTACAAACAAAACAAGTGTAATGGCTTCGATTGGGACTTTAAAAGATAAGAACTTCGAATTAAATGATAATAATATAAGGAATAATTCTGAAGATATTATTTTTTTAATTCACAAAAATCCATTTCATCGACTGTCTTATGAAGATAAACTGTTGTCAAAGTATTAAAACAAACAGACCATTTCTGCTTTGTTCTGATATTAGTACATCATTAATAAATATTGGAGGAGGCAAGATGCAACTAACACCTGCTATAATAAATATAACTGGCTTGTCGGCAGTAAAGTAGTTAATAAATTATTTTGTTGACTTTTTACTAGTACTACTAACATACGTAAAGATCACATTGCTTCAACTTGTAAATTAGTACTTTTAAGGAAGCAAAATATTTCTACCGCAATTGATAGTGCAAGAAAAATTTAAATTCAAAATTTTAATTCGAAAGTGGAAGAAATGTTTTGTGGTCTGGCAATTTATTTTTGTACATGAAAGGGGAAAAACATGCAGCTGCACATCCCTTAAAAAATATAACTTTCAATTATAAGGCATTTGACCTTCAATGAAAAAAAAATTCGCCTGCCATGCCTCACCAAAGTTTTGATGCACGAGCCGCCATTGATAAGTAATATAAATAATAAGAGAGACTGAAACACATGATATATTGTAGATTAAAGGCACCAAATATGAGTAATTTATACCCTGTTCTATCCATTCCCTTCATCTTAATTTATCAAAGACGCAAAGCCCACTAATCATACCTGCCCATTGTTTATTCGCGTAGTCGAGGATCTCTCCATGTGGCCCCCACAAGCTGATCTGGTTTCTAGCGTTGAATTCATACAGCCGAGCCTCCTGCACAGCGAAAGCGAACACTCGTTACATGCGTATTATATGACAGACAGAGTCAATATTGGCATAGTAGCTACAGTCATATTATTACCTCTTGGGTCGTAGCTATGGATTTCGCGGATTCCAGCCATCTCCCAAGCAGAAATGCCTCGTTGGTTGATAAAATTAGTTCCAAGTCTGAGAATAGTTGTCGGTATTCGTTGGCAAGTGATCTGTGACACAATAAATTTACAATACATTCCCTAGTAGATAGAGGAAAAAATTCTGAGATAACAAACTCCGTTTAATTCCGGGATAAAAATTTTGGTAAAGCTATTCATAGAACAATACAATTTTTGAAACTTAGCGCCATAACTTTTGTTTAGGTACCTAAACAATAGACATACAATAGCTTCCTCCACCATAACAAAAAATTGAGTAAAATGTGTTATATTGAAAGTAGATAAGAAAAAATCTGATGTGGCCAGCATATTACCTTCCGTCAGTTCTATGTATTTTGTACAAATTTTATACAGATAGTTCCTTGCAAAAGATTCTATTTCCTGTACATTACCTTCCGGCAGTTGTATGTATTTTATACAAATTCCATACAGAAAATTTATAGCATTTTCAGTAAAATTATAAGACAAACACACTATGTCAATAATTTCAGTTAACAATGACTTCTTTCTATCAGAATTTTTTACCTCCCGTCATACCGTAGGTAAGGGAGGTAATGTAATCCTGCTAAAAATTCGATGGTGAGTTTTCAGTAAATAAGCACGAATTAGGGTCCCCACAACACGTTTTTACTATTTTACGATGACGTGTGTGTGCGTGCGTGCGGGCGTGTGTGTGTGTGTGTGTGTGTGTGTGTGTGTGTGTGTGTGTGTGTGTGTGCGTGTGTGCGTGTGTGCGTGTGTGTGTATGTGTTTGTGTGTGGATGTGTGTGTGTGTATGGCGATTTTTTCGTCCACGATAACTCTTACAACAAACTTCCGAAAATTTCTATTTTCCGTATTTAAGCTTTCTACATTCATATAAAGAGTTGATTAGATTTTGGGTAATATTGGACGTCCAGAAGTGATACTTTACTCGAAGCCCATAGCAGTTTTTATTAAAAACAATATATTAAAATATAGTCCAAAACTTCTCAATTCTAGTATTTAAGACTAACATATCAAGGGAAATAACATATTAGATTTTGGCTAAAATTAATAAACCGGAAGTGATAGTTTACTTGAAGCTCTGAACAGATTTTCGTGAAAAATATATAATGATATATTCAAAAACTTTTTAAATTCAGTATTTAAGACTTTTATATAAAAGGGAACAACATATTAGATTTTGGCTAAAATTGATAAACCGGAAGTGATACTTTAGTTGAAGCTCTGAACAGATTTTCGTGAAAAATATATTATGATATATTCCAAAACTTTTCAAATTTGGTATTTAAGACTTTTAAATTAATGAGAACGACATATTAGATTTTTTCTAAAATTGATAAACCGGAAGTGATACTTTACTTGAAGCTCTGAGCACATTTTCGTGAAAAATATACTATGATATACTCCAAAACTTGTCAAATTTGGTATTTAAGACTTTTATATGAAGGGGAGCAACATATTAGATTTTGGTTAAAATTGATAAACCGGAAGTGATACTTTATTTGAAGCTCTGAACATATTTTCGTGAAAAATATATTGATACAATCCAGAACTTTTCAAATTTTGTTTTTAAGGCTTTTATATTAATGAGAACGACATATTAGATTTTTTTCTAAGATTGATAAACCGGAAGTAGTACTTTACAGAATGCTATAAAAATATATTAAAACATGATCCAAAACTTATCAAATTTGGTATTTAAAACTCGTGTATAATTTGAAACAACATATTAGATTTTGACTATACTTATATGATAAACCGGAAGTGGTACTTAATTTGGAGCTCTTAACAGATTTTCGAGGAAAAACATAATAAAATATAATCCAAAATTTTGTATTACAGATTTTTCTATTTATTGGAACAACAAATTAGATTTTGTTTACAAACGATCAATCGGAAGTGATACTTTACTTAAAGCTCATTGCTATTTTAAACATGGAATTGACGGGGGGTTATGTGCTGGCCACATCAAATTTTTATATTTATTTTTTAAATTTTCATTCATATTTTTACTTATTCAAAACTGAAACAATTTTTGAATATGTTATTACACATTACAACGTAAATAATAACTGCACTGAATGAAATATTGCGAAATAAATTACTAAATTAGCAATAAAAATAAACAATAAACTATGATCTGTAATTGTGTTTTTTATTTGTTTCATTGACAAGACCATAATTTTACGATTTTACCTTATAATTTAATAATTGTTGTATTTTTGTTGTTTGAAACAAATTAATGTAAGTAAATTATACCTCGACGGAAACAATAAAAAAAATAGAAATTCAAATTGTGTAACTTTTGTACTAAGACGAGCATACAAAAATTATAACATTAATATAAATATGTATGTACGTACCTGTACACTGTACATATATTCATAATCCAACAAAAAAAATTAAGCAATTTAAAAACTGCAAAAATAAATTTTTCTCTATATCTAGTGATTTTTGTATTATTTTATATTTATATTTCCACCAAAAATGGCCTCCTAGTGTAACTTATGATGACTAATTTAAACAATATATCTTACAGTTTTAGAGATCCCAATGTTGAAAACTTCATCCAGGACGCGTTTTATATTGAAATCAGATTTTTTTAAAATATATTTCCCGTTATAATATATATCGCTGTTTTCCTGTGAAAGTTTTAAAATGCAAAACAAATCGCTACAATAATTCAGTTTTATTGGAAGTAAACTGAATTTTCCAGCACGGCCAGTGTTTATTAAATAACACCGAAGCGTGATTTAGCCTCGGGATAAATTCAATATTTGCACTTAACAAATAATTTACCAATTTTGTTGCTTTTGTTAACAGCTAATAATAATGTGTACGTACTGAAATTCTGTCCTTTTCTTTTTTTTAAACGTGCGTGTTAGTTCTTGATAATTCACGTCTCCAAAAATTTGTAGAACTTGTCGTGTTACGTCAACTAAGTCGTGACGGTATCCATCATTATCCTTCAGGTCGTCCGCTGCCTTCAGTAAATAATCCCAAGCGAGCATGAATTCTGTTGTGTTGTACCAGAACTAAACAAAAACTACTTTATTGTAATTATGAATTCATTTGACTAAAAATGGAAGAATAGGGTTTTCCAAGAGTTTTTTTTTATTTTTTACATATGTTTATGTAGAGATAAAAATATTAGACCTATTTTTATTATTTTGCATAAAAAATTATAGTACGGAAGAAAAATCCAAACGAATTTTGTAATTTGCCATGAAGTCATCCTGTGACGTCACAACCCCAGCAAGATCTTGGCCAGCCCCAGCAAGAGAGAAAACTTGATGAACTATGAGATAGAAACAGTTGTGTCAAGTGAATTTAACTACAAAAATGTAGCGCGGGAAAATTAAACATAACCCACACATAACCTGCATTGACTTGCAACCACGTGTGATCCATGTCAACTGGGGAGTTACTGATTCAGCACGCGTGTGCTTTTTATTTGTATGTATTTTTAATTAAACGCGTAAGTTTTCTTGTTATACCCGTGTATTTAACCTATAAACGCCAATATAAACAGGTCCGGGTAAATACCAGGCATGCGCACAAACACAAACAAATACAATAACTTAATTGTGTGACCTGGTTAGGATTGTGGCGTCTTTGGAGACCGTTTTAAACATTTATTAATACTATGTAATATATCATTATTTTTATTTTATGTTTATAATTTAAACTAAAATTTCTATGCAATACTCTATTTCTTCAAAAGCCGTTGCCTTGGAAAACCCTATTCTACTTTTTAATGGTGCTGATTTTCTGCTTGCAGTTCATATAAGGAACATACAATTTATAACAGAATTCAGAGTCACGTGTTTGTCCGTGCCATATTATGTGATATATCCATAAGTATGAAAAAGAATGTCATTTTCATATTGAAAGTGACAAACAAAAAGTTTATATTTTGAAACAGAAATAGAAAAAAAAATAGATCTTCGTCATTAAAATGATACTTTAGTTTAATCTATTTAACAACTTTAAGTAACTGTTTATTTACTATTTATTTCAAAATTATAACATTTTGACGTTTCGAGCTGTCAAGTATGTCACACGAAACAAAACCAATTCACTTGTTTTATGATGTGTGTAAAACAGGCTGGCGCGGTAACGCCACCAAGTCTATTCATAACTGAAATTCGCGATTCAAGAAAAATACTCGCCAACTAGCGGCCAACTCATGAAGCTCTTAAAAATGACGTCACAATGCGGCCAGCATATAAACATGTAAATGTCAATTTGAATAATTCTGCTTTAAAAGTTAAAAATTGTTCTCAAAGCAAAAATATTTATTTAATTTTTATCTCCTTCAACGAATTTTTTTCCACATGTAATTATGTGTCTGGAATCAAAAATTTCTTCTCCTTCACTGTAATTTCGGGACTCAGCCGTTGTTTTTAAGTAATACAAAACGTCCTTTAATTTCACTTTCATTATATATAACAAAATAATAAACTTTTTAAAACTAAACATAGCTTTTCACACACACAACTAGATTAGTTTTTAGTTCATCTGTCACTTGGCTAGACCGCATTGTGACGTCACAAAACATGGCGGCAAAACTAACTTGAATCCTGAAGAAAGTATAGAAAAAGTGTAACATTATAGCGTTGGAAAAATATTTTAACCAATCATAAATAAGTTTATTAATAATTTTAAATATTGGCTATTCCTTTAAATGTCATGGAAAATAATGTCACTGAAAGTATGCAGTCGCAGTCATTCTATATTCTATGAAGTGCAAGCAAAACATGTCACAGTTGAGGACTAGTAAAATTTCTGAACTATGTAATACAGATATTGGGATTTTCAAATAAGAAAACGCTAACTAGCGGCGAATATTAGCACTACAAACAATGGTACACATTTGACATTTAGATGAAACTACAACTATGTGAGTACAAAAACTCTATTATACATACTTGAATTATAAATACAAAATACTAATGAATGAGAAAATAATATGAAAACTAAAGAAACACAATTGTCAAAAATGCTACACTTACAAATGTCAACAAAAAGTGTACCATTGTTTAATACGATCAGCACCATCTCTTGATACTTGAAAATCCCAATAAGCATTCACACCTATGGTGTGAAAGTTAATCTAGGAGCTTAATTTAAGACGTATTGTCCATATATAACTATAAAACATACCCAGGTTTTTAAATTTAGTCGTGGAGAGCGACTAATGATGTACTTTCCTCGCATTCTTTGAGCAGTGTCAAAGTTGTACACAGTTTTCTAGAATATAAACACACATAAATATATTTATTAAATTGAACTAGTATCTTAAAAAAATATCTTTTAATTTGGGATATTACTCAACAAAAAGATGTAACAATAGTGGAATTGTTTAATTGGATCGTTTGAATATAAAATAATTGAAGTTAAATATATGTATAGAGATGATAATGAAAGAGGTGATGAACATAATTTTGTTACAGTCAATGGAACAAAAGGAATCATTCCAGAGAAAAATGAAAATTTAGTTTGCACTTATGATTTTTTTTGTCAAATCAATTTATGTTTTTACCTCCTTGTACGAAGTAAAGGAAGTATTGTAATCGCGAAAAATTTCGGTTTTCAGATTTCAACGGAAATATCCATTTTGACCATCCCTGAATCCATTTTGACTAATTTCGTCGTGACGTCTGTATATACGTACGTACGTACGTGCGTACGTATCTCACATAACTAAAAAACGGTAAGCCGTAGAAACTTGAAATTTTATATTTAGGACTGCTATAACATCTAGTTTTGCACCTCCCTTTTTGGTCATTACATAATTTCCAGAAATGGCACTGTATTTAAAGCCTATAATAGATTTTAATGAAAAACTATTTTAAAATATAATCCAATACTTTTCAAATTTGGTATATAAGACTTTTATCTCAATTGGAATAACATAGTACATTTTGGTTAAAACAGGCTAACCGGAAGTGATATTTTACCTGAAGTTGTTAACAGTTTTTCTTGAATAAAATGGTTTCATTTCGATTTTAGAAATAAATGCTTCAAATAAGAGTTTTAGAGAATTAAATTCTGCGTCTAGCACATCAAGTATTATTAAATTAGCCCTTCGTATAAGCGAGATATGTAAATTTAAAACTTATATACTTGGTTTTTGTAATGAAGCTTGCTAGGGATTAGGAAAAAAAATAACAAAACAATAAAAAAATAAATGTTAATGTCAAATTACGTCAAATACGTGCAATTTTATAATTGGGTCTATACTTCATATTGGTCTTGCGTACAAGGAAGTCGAGTGGTGTCCATATCAGATTTTTTGAAAAAAGTTCTAAAAAAAATAACTCGTAAAATGTAAAATGGAATATTTAAATTGCAAATAATTTTAATTAATTTCTAAAAGAAACAATAAATTAATATTATCAAAAAGTGGTTTAACCACGATTTATAAATGCATTGTGTAAACCCCGTTTCAAAAGATCATAAATTTATGAAGTTATGTAAAGTTTAAAAAGATATTTAATATATGCACATATTTTTATTGGTTCCTACAGAGTCACTTTATTTTTGTTTGATACTGCATGTATTTTCTCAGTCAGTTAATAATTTCACTAAAATAAAAATGAAATACATATTTGGAGAATAAATATACCTGTAATATATTCCAAGCTTTTACTGCATTTTTATTCCATTGTCCATATCTCCTCACTGAATAACATTCAAACCAATCTGTTAAGTTTACTGATTCTTTTCTCCAGAACATTTCTGTCATTAGATCATAGATAACATAATTTTGATTGATTCCTTCTGGGGTGAGCCCAGATCCAATCATAGAACTGTTTTCAAAGTTTCTACCTTTGAAGGGCTCCTGTAAATGTAAATTAAGATGAATCGTTGAGAGCAAAACATGAATGTAGATAATTACAGAGTTAATCAAAGTTGCCGAACCGAACATTCCTAAAGTTCCTCCGAAGTTGTGAAGCATATTCCAGATGAAAGGTTGGCCGAAGTAAGAATCTAATCTTTCATATTGAGGGAATTGCTCTGACTGTAAATCTAGAACGATCATTCGACCCTAAAATAAAGACACATTCCTAACACAGTTTAATAGTGTTTCTGAAGTTGTATAGAAATTAAAGGATTTAAGATCAAAATGCAAATTTTTTATAAAAATCTCGCGTTTTTATTTTTTATTAAAAATGATGGCTCCATAAAATATAATTTTGAACTGACTACCTTGTTTTTGTGCTTATTGTATGTATGTATAGAGAAAAATGGCCAGTCATCCATCGACCAGTTTTAAAACGAGAATTCTTTTCGTTCTCTGAAAATTTAAATTTTTGGCCGTTTGCTTTTTGGAAAATCAAGAACCCATCAATTATTTTTTTAAATTAATTATTACGAAGTCTAATTTTGTAATACAAATTATGAAATTGTATTTAAGAGTCCACAAAATACAAGCCCAAACCCAGAATATTTTCAACAAACAAATTATAAAACCTACGCTTACGCAAATGAGAAATTTCTACAAATTTCTTTCGACTAGTTTAAAATATAGATTTTGTTGGATCTGTAAGCCCTGCACATTTTGTTTTGAGTATTGTCCCATATGTCTTGCAAGTGTAATCACTGATACGATAATTGCGATTACGTATAGAACAGCAATTAAAATATGGGCAGTTAGAAGTCGCACGTTGAAGTGAACGGTCGCATAGAATATTTCCTTTAACTTGCTATTATCTCTTCATGCACGAACGCCTTAATTGTTATATATATATATATATATATATATATATATATATATATATATATATATATATACAGGGTGAGTTTGGAAAGACGCCCCCCCCCCTTTAACTTTTTTATTATAAGTAATAGAAAAAATGGCTCATATAAAAGTTTTATTATATTACATATACTATTTGATGGCAGATGTAGATATTTTTTATAAAGTTAGATTTACAAGATACGACTATCAACTTTTATTTTTCAAATGGCAACCTATAATTATTTTAATAAAATAGAAACCGCCATTTTTTTCTCTTTTCAACGATGTATTATTTTTTATTAATGTATTTGAAAAATTTCGAGAAAAATGAGATAATTTAGAAATATTAGAAATAATTTTTAAACAAATATGCATCATGCGTTGCACCAGCATACCGCGGATTGATATTTAAAATCCGGAGATCGTAATCGCATATCTGCAGTAATAAGTTTTATGTTAATTTTATGTACATTATAGTATAATAGAAAAAAATTAATTACTATTTGAACATTTTTGGAATGATATCCTTTTCTATTAATATAATTATGTTCTTCTTCGGCTGGTGCTATAATGGCAATATGGGTACAATCAATAGCTCCAATTACACCGGGAAACCGTGTGTGTTGCATGAAAGTGCTTTTAATGGTTTGTTTTTCTTCTATTACTCTTGGGAATTTTATGAAACGTCTAGCCAAATGGTTTACAATTAAAAAACTTACTTCTTCTACATAATTACTAACGGATCGTTGCGAAACAGATAAAATAAAATTTTGTCCAACTTGTCTTTGATAACCACCCGTAGCAAAAAAATTTAATGCGGTAAATATTTTAACATCGGGGCGCACAGCATTTAAATGGTTTGATGATGACATGTGGGGCACCAATTCTATAATCAAATACCGCACCATTTCTTTATTTAACCTGAAGGTACTAATAAAAAGAGTTTCATTTAATGAAAATGGGTCGCTGGAATCCCTTAAATTTCTTCTTTCTATATTTTGTCGACGAATTTGCTCTGTTCTATCATTCTCCATTTGTTCAAAAGCGGCAAAAAATTGTACAGGTAACATTTTTTATAAAATAATTCACAAAATGTCAACTACAATGTCAATTATTTTGACACAATTCAATTCAAAGCCAATTTATATTTTTATTTAAACAAATATTTTAAGTTGGTCAATACGATGTTTTTTATTCCAATAGTACAAAACCCGAACATTCCCGAAACAAAAAGCGAATATAGAATTCTAATGTGCATGCTACCAAGATTTGTAAAAGTAGAATCGCTTTCGCCTGTTTTCTACGATAGAATTCTAAAGTGCGTGCTGCCACTACTGGACTAGTTTAAGCATCACCCGGACTGGTCTGATTAGTACGTGACCTACAGTAACCAATCATGTGTCAAACGGAGTCGTACCGCGAACAACTAAAATGAAACTGCGCTTGCGTATGGTGCTCAAATTAATCCGGGATCGCTACCGCGAACAAACCTATAATAACGCCAACAACTGCCAGTTGGGCTGTCAAACGAAACTTCAAAAATATTGCAATCATTAATAGCATGTTCCGTAACGCAATCGGTTCGATCAGATTTACGGTTTTGTGTTCCGTAAGTTCTGAAATTATTTATCGGTTTCTATTTGGAACGCGGTTCCTGAAAAAAGTTGGTAAAATGTCGGACCACTGCAACCACGAAATAATCCTGGTTTCTCTGTAACAAGACTCTGGTATTTTTACCCCCACTACTGCTACTTTCAAACATCATCATAACAAATCAAACGATATCCGTCAATGTCAAATTTCTAAACCGAATTTTTAGTGGTATTACTAATAATTATTATAGATGTAAGTATGAAAACATTATTTATATTTGATATATTGTTGACTGTGTTATTTTTATTCTTTTGATTAATGACAGATAGAAATTAAGTATACAGATACATATTGTAAAAAAAATGCTCCTATGTATTTTAAAACAATTTGATGATATTTTGAATTTTACCTTGGGAACTGCAGTGACAAAAGCTTTAACTGCGTCTTTATTCCAGAAATGCATTTCATTATAAAAGGCCCACCCTTGTAATACCCTGCAACAAATTTATTTACTTACTTTAGGGACTGAAGTTAAAAAAGCTTTCACCCGATCTGTTGTCCAGTAAAAGAATTCATGGACAAACATCCAATTCTGTACAATCCTGTTAAGTGTATACCACCACCATCACCATAATAAGCCTTCTATAAAAAAGCACAAGCATATTCATAACATGTAATATATAACTTACCAAATTGCTTTAGGATCCGCGTCTGTCATAGCAGTATAGATGGATTTGCCTATACTGTTTAAGTAGTTTAAGTCATTATTCTGAGGAGTCATTTCGTTGAATGTATCACAGTTGTAGACATGGTCTGTGCCGAATTCCGCAATTTGCTGAAATAAATTGAAGATATTTAATTCTAAATTGTCTTATTTCTTATACCAGAGACGTAACTAGGGTTTTGAGCGCCTGTGGCAAAAAATTTATTTCCGCCCCCATATATCGAGAAAATTAAAACAAAATAAACTTCTGATGAGCGGTTTGCGAGTTACAAATTTAAAACATCTGCAAATCGGCTTAGTTCTCATATTTTCACCTAAAATTTTTACACGATTAAAAATAAACAATATTACGTATTTAATACGTGTCGAAATTTCAGATGAAACGAGATCTAAACCGATTTGCAGATGTTTAAAATTTTAGAGGAATTTCATATAAGTTGTCAGTAACTCGCGAACCGCTCATCCGCAAAACCATCTATACTCTGTTCCATTTAAGCCATTCAGAAGATTTTTTTTAAGCAGCCGAAATTATATTGTGTATACTTGTTTCTTGTCTCCAATTTCAGCCAATCATAGAGGTCAAAACTATTCCCTATTCTCTACAATACTGAATGGCTAAAATGGAACAAGGTATAATATATAACATGAAGGAGAATTTCAAGCTGAATTCAAATCGCGTTATTGTATCTTTAACCGGGCCAGAGTTGTGGATGAATTTGTAGGAAAGAGTTGATAAAAATTATTCAAAAATCATCAATAATAAATAGTAAAACCTATTATACTCTAGTCCATTTAAGCCGAAATTAGATTGGGTAAACTTGTCTCTTGTCTCCAATTTCAGCCTATCAGAGAGTTCAAAACTATGCCCAATTCTCTACAATACTGAATGGCTTAAATGGAACAAATTAGTATGTCTCTTAGGAGGTCCCAATAAAGAGAATAAAATTTACGCCAGCTTGTCACCAACTATTTCACCAATAAACACCTTACCGACTGGTCTACATGTAGATAATTATTTGTTAAATTAAAAAAATAGATTTTAGAAATATTTGATCTACCATAAAAATGATAAAAAATTTGCGCCCCTAAGTATTTTGCGCCCGTGGCATGCGCCATCTGTACCACGCCCTAGTTATGGTACGCCCGCCATCGCCGCCACTGTCGCCGCCGCTGTCGCAGCCGCGTCGCAAGGACGAGCGAGTGTCTATTTTTAGCGATGACGCAACCGACTTGTCCGAACCTGCTTAATTACGCGGTTGATGAAATCTATTGTGTTTGAGTTTTTATCTGGAATAGTGCTCTAGAAATTTCTCGAATACAAATGCCGGAGTATATAAGCACTGTTAGCGAAGGCATTGGACAGTCTGATATAAATAAACGTCGCGTGTTAAATAGTTGGTGATATAAACAGATAGTCGACAAGTGGTAAACATAAATAAATATTGTTGTATAAATAAATAAGTGAGTTATATATTGTTTAATTAAATAATCTTAATTTTTAAGTGTTTTATAATATTCTTAGTCTTAATTACGGTTTAATATTTGTTTAATCGTAGTGTTTTTTATATTTATCATCTTTTAATTATATTTAATATCTATTTATCATTATAGTTTAATAAACACTTATTTTGTTTAATAATAATTGTCTAATATTTACACTTCACCCAAATAAATAATACAATACGTTTATGCCAACGCTAACTTAACATAGAACTAGTTAATTTAGCTGCCGATATTATTATCTAATAACCGGCCCCTATTTTAATGGCCACATTAGAGTCAGTATATTTAGGTTAAGCAGCCAGTTGTGCCAGTGAGTACCGCGTTGTAATGGGTATAGTCTAGGAGAAGATATTTTGTTAATCCATCAAGCTTGGTAATGCATGTGGTAATACTGGTAAATTAGTGTTTAATTAAATAACATTCATAATTACAATAAAATAAAAATTGTCTTCTCCACACGTCTAAAATGAATCCCGACTCGATTCTCCGACATATATTTACTACAGCAAATTTTGCCGTCAGAGATTAGTAATGTTGAAGAATCAAGAATCAATTAATATTAATATGGATATGATATGCAGCATACAAGCATAATGGAATAGCTTATGACTTGTAACATTAAATGGATGTTTTTGCATATCATCAATGCAGCTTATGTCGAATACGTAATCGCAATTTCATTGTCCTATTAAAATCAATTTTGGTGCCTAGTGTTTGAATATTAATTCGTGAAACATAAAATTTATAATTTAATTAAACTCAATGCATCTGCAGTTACTGTTTTCAGTTAATATTTTGAAAAGCATTCCAAATGTTAATATGTTTAAAATGTGATAAAAATTCTGACATTTTATCAGTTCGCTTTCCCTGCAGCGCAATCATAAAAGCTGCTATTGGTGCATTCTGATAGAATACCAATTAATGAATAAAAACCCTTTATAATATATTATTTTTTCTACAAATCTGTTAAAAGTGGGCTTTTTAATGTTTGTTTTTAGCGTTAAAAATGTCATTTTATGACACCAGTGTTAAAAGTGACAGATCATTGTTACTTTTGACACTAGTGTTAAAAGTAAATGTCAAAAAATTATTAGTAATACAAATTTAAATTAAAAAATCTGGTGTGACCAACACAATACCTCCCACCATTTACAGCCCGAGTCACAAAAAGATTAAGTTAATCCTTATTTTTAGGTAACGAATTTTACTCTAATTTTGACAGTTTATTTCTTAAAAGTACCTTTTTTAAACCCCTCAACAGGATTAAATCCCAATTGCAGAGTGGGTTGACATTCACATACATCCATGCCTTAGTGGGATTCGAACCCAAAGCCCCGAGAGCACTCATGACTTGAGGCGTTGCTCTAACCATTGAGCAACAGGAGCTATAATAAAATGAAGATTCAATTTTAGATACCGGGATAGAATAGAATTCACTAATCCAAAAATGAGGATTAGCTTAAACATTTTTGTGAATCGTTAATATTTATTAATCTAAATTCATACCTACATATTTACTTATGCTGGAAACTGTATTGAATTCCTTTTCTATTGTTCTATTTACTTTTTTCTTTTTGAAACATTACTAATATTCTTTTGAAATGATTAGTTCTTTGATAGTGACATTTATCTGTCAGTTACATACATTTGAATAACTGCGTTTTGTTTGTTTAAAGCGTAGACTCTGGGATTTAAATTATAGATAATTTTTTTAATTTACTCATAAAATATATAGAAAAAGTATTAATGCAGATCTATAGAAAATTTAATAATCTTTAATTTTTATAATAACATTAATCTCGAAAAAATAACATTTAAAGGTATTTTTCGAAGAAAAACTATTTTGAGCTTCTAAGTAAAGTGCCATTTCCGGTTATCCGACTTTAACTAAAATCTAATGGGCTCTTTCCATTACAGAAAAAGTTCGAAATACAAGGTTTTTAAATTTTCTGAATGATAGTATTTGAGTTAGAGTGGAGGATCCACACATACACACAGACATCATCGTGAAGATGTTAAAATTGGATTCTAGAGACCTTAAAACGTGCTCATTTACCAAAATCTCGATATGCGATTTTTAGCACGATCCCTATACATCCCTTACCAAGGGTAGCGGGAGGTAAAAATAGTGTTTGTAGAAAAAATAGTGTATGTTCTAAACTTCCTTCTCACAAAATAAAATGTCACTTTTAAACTTATATCATAAATAACTATTTTGCAATGGATATTATAGAATATTCCATTCTTACTTCTTGCATAAAAGTGATTCCAATAGTATTGAAAAGTTGATCAGTTGGATCTAGTAAAAACGGACAGCAATATTTGTCTTCAAAATTATTCCACACATCCATCTTTGTTACTTGGGCTTCGGGGAACATCCTACAATAAAACAATAAATTATTGATTCATATTGTTAAGCGTTCATATTTTTTACTCCTGTATTGCTCTTGGTACGTGTCCTGCAAAGCCTGGAAGAACTGTGATAATTCCTAGCGATCTCATCCTTTTTACGATTTGTTTCTGCAGAACTAAAGATCTTTGGTGCCACGTATTAGGCAGAGGACCTCCAAAACCTCGCATGTTACCCATTCTCAGCCTGTCAATCAATGTGATAATGTGAAAGATAATATATTTTAGTTAAATATATACTGAGTTATTGATAACTACCAAATCTACATTATAAAAGTAAATAGCGATTTTTCATTAAAAAAATACTGTAGACGTGTAGACAATACGGGCAAAATGATACTGTATTTAGAAATATGCTATAATTTCCGGTTCCAGAAGATGCGTTACTTCGAATGGAATATACTACAGTACATTTTTGAAAAATATATAAAATTTGTTTTATGCTATTACGATGATAGTAGTAAATAATTGGTATTATAAAATACTTTGGTAAAGAGGTAAAGTGTCTGTTTTTCGAGGGTCTGCATTGGGATTTCGGAAACAATACGAACGGGCCTATTCTGTAACTCACTGGTTAATTTTTAACAACTGGTTATAGCTATTAACATACCTAGGAATGTTATGTATATCATAACTTCCGCAGATGTCGGTTTGAAATCCGAGCTCGTAGAGAGAGGATTTTAAGACATCTAAGGCTTGTTATGATGTATAACATCCGTGGTTTGGTCAATAGTTTATCGGTTTCATAAAATGAGGGCAATATTAATAAATATTATTCAAATTGTGCTTTATTCCTCATGTTTATTATTTTAAAATAAAGTAAACCGTATTTAGAACGATGCACTAACGTTATCTGTATGTATTAATGAATAACTTTATTTTCATTTTATTTTATATTCATTTTGTAGACTGTTGTTGACAAGTCAATAATATTACCGTACAGGTACAGTTATTACTTAGTTACCAGCCTACTTTTGTACATGTAAACAATGGATTAATATCCTGAACCCGGTAAAGAAATTTAACCAACTAAAAAATTGGATTTTAGTTGTCAAATCAATATCTGTTGGATAATTTTTTTAATCAGTCTTTAAAAATTAACCACTGAGTAATAGAATAAGCCCGGAAGTCTGTTAAAATTAATAGCGTAAACTTGTCCCTGCGCTATGACAAAGACAAAGACTAAAGACTAAAACAGTAGCTGGAAACGCTCAAGCCATTATACGTATGACAAACTTTCAAGGTTATGACAAATAACAAAAACAGTGACTATGTTAAGAGCTGGAAACGTAGCAGTAGACAATTTTAAAATAGTATATTATGTGGCAAGTGTGTGAAGCTGAAGTTTTTACATGAGGGTGGAGATTGCGACACGAGCCAAAGGCGAGTGTTGCAAACCACCCGAATGTAAAATAGGCTTCACACACGTGTTACATACTATACTTTTTCTACGACCTTGCAATAAAATATAATTTTTTCTTCACATTGTCATTCTTTTAACGTAAAGCCTCTGCATTATCGACTTGTGTAACCATGTTTACCAACGGTACGGGGGTTTAATAGCTTTGTTTTATTAAAACACAAGTCATTTTGTAATATTTAAAATAATGGGAAATACAATAATTTTATATTTTGTAATTGCTATAACCTGTAATATCATAAAATTTGTATTAGATTGCTTAGAAATTTTTTATTTATTGCTTTTGAATGCTTACTGGACTTAGATTTATATTTAACACAAAGTTGTAAATTTAGAATTACAAAATTTATTTTATTTATATAAATTAATTCCATATTTCTCATGAAGTTGTTATTTCTTCGGACCATTTACCATCACATGATTTACGTATATATACTGATATTCATTGTGTGTGTTTAAACTGAATTATTTACTTCACGCACAGTGTTCAAGAAATCAAACTTCACACATGAAAATCAATACGTGAAGTACCCACTTCACGCATGGGAGTAGAAAAACGTATTTATGTATTTCAATGCAAATTCAAATTTTTATGATTTAATAATTACTTCTACTCGTAAATATGAAATAACATGGAACTTTAGTTTGCAATTCTTTAGGACGCTTTTTCAAATGGCGATGTTAATTTTTTTTGTTATTAGGTCAAAGTTATAAATTTCATGTCTACGTTCATTTGTTAAAACAGCAAAAATGCAACAACGATTAATTTTATAGGATAAAAACAATTATTGTGACAATGGAAACATAAAAGAGATTAATTTTTTTTGAAAATTTTATATATTAATCTGTATGAAAAAATCATATACATATTTTTTATTTTGTCTATAAGTATCATTTACTGCGAAAAAAAATAATGAAAAAAATAGGCTATACTGCTACAGGAAGTAGGTATGCGCCCCTAGAGTATGGCTTGACAACCTTTAGCGATTAAACAGATTAGTTGTACCTATCACTAGCGCAACCATGGGGGGTGGGCAATGGGGGCAATCGTTTCTATGGCGTAGAAAGAGTTCAAATATAATTGAACCACTTAACATAAATATCATATTGACATCTGTCATTTAAACGTGAACGTGTACTCCATAATCCTTTAAGGAGGTTCAAGCGAAACTGATGAGTCATAATAACATTTATATTTTTTGCTCTTTTAATATCTAAAATAATTGCTAAAACTTATAATTTTAATTTATAAAAGTATATTTAGCTTTACTGAAATGACTTCAGTATTTTAAACATATGTGGTCGAAAAAGTTATATGGCAACAGCGCTTCTTGTTCTTTGAGCTCGCTTTCGTTTATTTATATTTATTTACTTATTGTACAATTATATTAAATTTATTTACCAATTTCAGTAATCAAAGTTCTTTATAACATGAAAAAAAGAATTTTAAAATAACAAAAATAATTAATGCAACGTTGCCAATTATTTCATCTGTTCCGCCACTATCGAACGAAAATGACAAAAAATGTTTAACATTAATTTTCAAGTTAATTTGAACGGTAAGAAGGCACTATAAATCTCTTATAATATACTACGAGTCTTCAGTTATATTATACTATACACTGTTCCATTTAAGCCATTCAGTATATGGAGCTGGCAACAGCGCAAACTTGAAGTACCCGAAATTACATTGGGTAAATTTGTCTCTTGTCTCTAATTTCAGCCAATCAGAGAGGTCAAAACTATTCCCTATGCTCTGCAATACTGAATGGCTTAAATGGAACAGAGTATAGTTTTTTGTTCATCAAAGTTGGAAATATCAATGTAAAACAAACAAAAACGTATCTATGAAAATGTTTCTAGAATGAGAGTTTATGTATTAGAGCGTTGAAAACCTCAACTTTATAAGCGATTTTCTAAGAAACTAGACGGTGGATTGCTTTTTTTAATTTTTAGAATAGTTGGATAAGACATCCTTTATTATAAGTATAACATTTTGAACCATATACTTGGAAATTAATTGTTCATGAGGAGATTCGTTCGAATCTCCTTAATTCGACATTTTTGTTTTACCAATTACTAAACCTGTCATTTTCACTTCTAAACTCTAAACAGGCACATGTGTAAAGCCTTCCAGCGTCCTTCTAGAGAACCAGAGAACTAGGGCCGGTTACGTTATAACCGGGATTTTACATGGCTACCGTTTTAGAAGTGTGATACTTTTATTTTCGATTTTTATTTACAAATTAATATAAATTAGACTTTCATATATGCTATTAGGCTGCCTATAATTTATACTTTTAGTATACATTAACAAAACATTTATAATTCAAATAATGAATCTCCCCTTTTATTGAATATAATTTTTTTTATTGTGAATTTCCTAATTTAATTCTCAAAATTTTATTCAGTCCAATTAATTTTAATATTTTTATGTGAATGAAACATTGAAAACGAAATATAAAGTACCTATTTCGGAACTAATTAAAATAAAAACTTAACTGAAAATAGATAAATGAGGCATAAAAATAAACTGATGACAATACCTAACTAATGATTTTATTTGTTTCCTTGTCAAAACCTTTTTTATTACAATATAAATTGAATAATTGTTGCATTTTTGCTGTTTGAAACAAATGAAGATAAATAATGTAGGTAAGCCATATATCGTTGCAGGCCCGGATACGGCGACCGGGCAACCGGGCAAATGCCCGGTGGGCCGAACCTTAAAATTGGGCCGACCTTACTGCAATTTTTAAATAAATAATCAAAAGAAAAAAATATTTTTTTAATCTGAGCAAAAACGGCAAGTCTAGAATACCTACCAGTCAACAATTTTATTTTGTTCGTTATATACCGGGTGTCTACTGTTTTTGTGGACCATAGGAAAAACAATGTTAAAATTTTGTCCTATTAATTTTAGAACAAAAGTGTAAATACAAAAATGTTTAAAATTAAAAACTGCGTTTAACAAGTCCAAATTTATTGATTGCATGCGTTTCGTTAGCTATTTACAGTGAGCCACGAACAAGAGCACAAAATGTTAAACAGTTGTATTTCTTAAGTTTCGCAGATGACATCTCTCATAAAGTTTTAATAATTATTAAATTCATTAATATATTTATCAGTAATCATGGATACATTTACCACCGCAGATGTCAAAGTGAAACAATACGACCATGGAATTGTATGTTCTGTCTTGCTTAAAGATGGATATTTTATTTTATGTTTGTCTCATGACTAGAATCTATTATATCAATAAATTTAGACTCTTTTGCTACAGTTTTTATTCTCAACATTTTTTTGTATTTACACTTTAGTTCTAAAATTAATAGGGAAGAATTTAGAGCCATATGAAAATATTTACCTTTGTATTTCCTATGGGCCATAAAACAGTAGACACCCGGAATATGTAAAACCAGTTAAAACACTGAATTCCACAAAAATTAGAGCGTAGAAAGCAATATTTATAGTCATCTTGGATTTATTTCTGAAGGGTTTAATTCCTATAAAATGAATGTATAACTATCCGAGTTTCGTCAAATTGAGTTCTGTGCGTTGGGTTAATATTACATTAAAGTATTTTTTAGTTTGCAAGCGATATAGTCACTTTTCTCACAAATACTGGCTAATAATCATTTCGGCGCAAATTATCTATAAAATGCATGCACCACCCGAATTTTGCCAAATTGTGTTCAGCGCATAAGGTGACTTTACGTTCAAGTATTTTTTAAAAATTTGCGAAAGAAGAAGTCATAATTTTCACAAGAGCCTTTAGATGAGGTAAAACCTGACTTTATTTCTAACAAAAATAATAAAAATATCTGCTTCCGCGCTTTAATTTTGGGTCATTGCAACAAAAAAAGAAAAATGGAATTTCAAGGATGGTAGAGATTCTAGAATCCAACTTCAAAAACAATAATTTAAAATGATTCTTTGTTCAAAGTGAAATTAATTTTAAATTCGGGCCGGTCTGCTACTATTTGCCCGGGCCGGTCTGCTACTATTTGCCCGGGCCGGCTTTAGACCTCGTATCCGGCCCTGTATCGTTGCTATTTCGAAAAGAGCTACAACGAAGGTTAAATGGGCAAATAATTTCTATTTTACATAAGTAGCTAATGTAGTGAAAAGATTATTTTTGTTTGTACATATTTCATTTTAGCTCTTGTAGTTCTCGAGATAATAGCAATGGTGGCCCATTTAAAATGAATTCCCTGTATTTTTAAACTCAAGTTGATGGGCTGAGTCTATGAGATCTGGAAAAATACTTTTTTTGTTGTATTTTTTTAAATATTTTTTTAAAATTTCTTTAGCTTCTTGGTACCTTCCTCTCTGTCGTTTGGCTACAAGAAAGGCTTTGGGATTGTTAGACCCAGCCCGTGTATTCGTCTAACTTTTTTTGTAAAGTTACTTTTTGTACAAGAACGTTAATATACATCGAATTTCTATTTTTTTATGTTAGTTGAACATTTTACTTTACGTTTAGCCAATTTTTTGATATTATCTTTTCCAATTTTTTATGTAGGTATGTACAAATTTTTCTGAAAAATATATTTCTTCTAATAAATGGTAACTCTTGATTTAATGTTTGCTGCAACTATTTTTACGTTCAGCAGTGCAAAATAGACCAGGATAACAGTAGAATATAAAAAATTCTAAATTTATGGCGGGTTGCAGAAACGTGAATCAACGCATTGTTCGGTTAGCGGTTCATCAAAACGAACAAATGCAACGCGATTTTTTTGACAGCAATGATTCAAATGTCATAAGAACAAGAAAACTTATTCGAATTTGTTCGTTTTGATGAACCGCTAATCGAACCGGGCATTAGTGTGTTATAATGGGAGAGGTAAACGTCAAAGTTAGGATTTCAGGTCTGAGAGACCCGAAGCATCCCATAGCGACTAAATAATGCCATAGCGCCCAAATTTCATAGCGTCTAAATTTCATCGCGCCCAAACTTTACTGCTTCTAAATGAAGACAGCACCACTTCTTGTCACAGCGGCTAAATTTGACATGGCCTATTTCGGCCACTACAAGTGGTAGTAACAGATTGCGAGTTTCTTGTGTAGTTAATACAGTGCCACAGTTCCTGTAGGTAGGTACTACAGTAGTTAACAGCGGGAATGTCATCAACGCCCGAATATTTAAAACCAGAATATGCATGCACCGAATAATTCCATTCCCGAATATTCAAAAGCAGAATCACGCATCGCCCGAAACCAATTTGCCCGAATCATTCAAAAACCGAATACGTGGGCGTGGCCACGCGGAGGTCACTGTAGGTTAGGTTGGATTTTGCTTGACTTTGGTTAGATTAGATACATTTTATGTTGCACACTTCACAATAAATGTTGACATATTTACAATTTGCTGTATTACCAACACAACTTGTAGTGGCTGAAATAGGCCAGAGGGCCACTATTTTGTACCTAGAAAGCGATAACGAATATGAATTCAATCAGGCGCGGGCAGACACGTGACTTTGACAAGTGCTTGTAGGGCCCCACAAGCGTGCCAAGTATGCAGCTTCTACACTTTACCTGTGTTGCCAAATAAATTTAAGCGTGAAATTAATAAATAAAATTATAAAATTAGTTATTATTAATGAATATCGTTGTTTTATTTTCTGACACATCAAACTTAATTTTAAATTATTTTTTATAAAACTAGAGCATTCAACATGAACTGATGGTTTCCTCAAATTTAGCGTGCGAAGAAATCTTTGTATCGTAGATGGCAGCGCTAATCGCTCCATTTTTATTTAAGAATTAAGTTTATGTGTTAGAAAATAAAACAACATGATATTCATTAATAATAACTAGTTTTACAATTTTATTTATTAATATTACGCTTAAATTGATTTGGCAACACAGGCAAGTTACACAAGCTGTATACTTGACAACCTTAACCACTTGTCAAAATCACGTGTCTGCCCGCGCCTCATTAGGGTACCTTTATAACCAGGGTATGGCCATGGCGTGGCTCACGTTTCGTCCGCCATTACCGGGACATCTGTTATATGTGTTGTTCTTGCGCAAAGTATTATGTATTTTCGTGGCTATTTGTTTTATTTTAATGAAAAACACATTTAAATATCATTTTAATATGTATTTAAAGTGTAAGTAATATATTTTATCTTATTTACTTGTGTAGTTTGTTAAGATACCCATCACGATTACTGTCACTGAAAACAACTAAAAATTACCAATATTAAGCACAATCATTTAAATTTTTAAAAGGTAAGTTTAGAATATACAATTATTACGTAAATAAGAACTACAGATATTAAATTAGATGTGATAATAACAACCCATGTCATATATTCTACATAACCTCTAAATGTATATCTTAATAATAATTGTGTATCTCTTAAATAAATTGATTTTTCTTACCTTTATAAATTCACAGTGTGATAATTTAATATTATTTTATAATATAATATCACATTTATTACAAATATATAGGAAAATCAATTACCGACAATGGCGGTGATCTTGGCCCATGGCCATACCCTGGTTATAAAGGTACCCTACGCCTCATATGGCAAGCGCGCCATCTTAACTTTCTATTCAGATTCACGCATTCTATCGAATTGTGTAAAATAATCTGTTGGTCTTGAAATTTTAACATTACCACGCAGTTTTATTTATAAATTTACCAGTATTTGCTCTCAAATTCTTCCGATGGTAGTTTAAAAGGATCATCGTGTCTTTAATCTTCTTCTCTTCATCTTTAAATTTTGAGCAATATTTCTTTTCATAATTTCCTCACAATAAAAGGAAATAAATAAACGAGACATCCTGCTAAAAGTATTATTTATAATCTTCGTCCAGAAAGACAATGATCGAATGAAATTTCTAATAAATGTCACTGAAAATCCTATTCTACAATGGAATACGCTATTCGAGTGCTCCAGACCTCTCGAATTGCTTATTCAGTGAAAAATGGCTACCTTTACAGTGGTGGGGGGTTCGTATTCCATCTGAATTGGTATTCGTTGTCGCTTTCTAGTTACAAAATAAGTTCAAACAATTGGTTGTGGGGCATCATTTAGAAGCTGTAAAATTTGGGCTCTATGACATTTAGACGCTATGGACACGTACTCTGAGAGACCAAGCGACCCAGCCCGTCGAACGGTGTGATTTTTAAAGCACCCGTCAACTGGAGGGTTAAAGTTACAATATAATAATCGTATAGGAAGTATATTTTTTCTTACCATGAGAGGAATGCGGGTCCTGAAAAGTGTTTATCAATATCAGTGTCAGAAATATTGAACTTCTTGTAGACTCGTTTCCATATCGCTTCCTGTCCATTGAAAGCGAGTGCTAAGTTAATTCCATTGAGAGCCATCCAGTCGATGTGGCGCTCCCAGTCCGGCCAACTCCACCACACGAAGCTGTAGCTCGTGGTACACACATTCTGATAGTACCGAAATCTATATACACATATAGGTTGTATAATTATTAAAATAGCAATTAGTTATTATGCAGTGCATGTAAGTCGCACGAGAACTGTTTGTTTATTCGGAAATACAATAAAAAGAAACTAATTACTAATTAGGAATATTATTGATTAGCAAATATTGCATCAAAACCATAAAGTATTTATGAAAATACTAACTAAATGTATGTTTCCAATTTTTTGTAAGTGCATGAAAACATACTGCGTTTGAAATGCTGCTAACCGATGACGTCACATGCCGGATCGATTTTACAGTGCCTATGTTATCTGTCAATGTGTGTGATGTGAGTGGTTTACAATAATATTCGATTTTACCTACGTGAATTAAATAAATTCAATCTCTTAGTATGTGATAATAGATGGTAGCACATTCAAATTGCAACATTATATTTAAAAAATATTGAAGTTAAGTAGTATACTATAAACTTCTCTCTCTTTTTTGGTGATAGCATACCAATATATTTTTAAGTAATAGCAATGGTAATTAGTTAGTTAGGGTGACTAAAATTTTTAGGAAATACGACTGGTAGTCATTACTCTTAATTCAGTAGTTTTTAAGTTGTACTCATACCAATGTATTTTTAAATGGTAGCTATGGTAATTAGTTAGTTTAGGGCCGGTATTTCCATCTCCGGATAAAGTTCAGGATAACTATCTGTCAGATAAATGATGAAATTTCGCATCGAAATAAATTCATAAATGATGTAAATTATATTGAATGTCATTTTTCGATGCGATATTGTTTATTTATCCGACAGATAAGTTATCCAGCACTTTATCCGAAGATGGAAATACCGACCCTAAGGTGACTAAAATTTTTAGTAAATACTATCAGTCATATGTTTAAGCCTCAAAGAACAAACACATGTCATGTGGCATAATTTTTAGGGTAGTAATCCTATTTAACACGGACAGATCTGTTTATTTTTATGTGGTGGTATACGGTATTGTTAATTTTTTAATCAGATTAATTGCAAGTTACTTTATTTTCGTTCTTTTAAGGTTCACAGTTCAAAGTATAAAACATTATTTTGCATGATATAATAATAATTATTAATATTCTTATTAAAAAAAATATGAAAGTACAGTGTGTTAAAAAACATTCCTAATTCGGAGTAGGCTAGCCGGCCTGAAACGCATTGCCATGGCGGTAAAAATTGACCGTTTAAACGAGCTACAAAAAATACAGTTTACAATATTTATTTACAGAAAACCTGTTATAATAAAAATGTTTTATTTGTAATACATATAATTTTTCATGAAAAACAACATATAAAATATTAAAAAGTAGTGGAAACCCCCATTCTAACAGAATTTGAAATCGAGGCCCAAACAATTTCACAACTTCCAAACAAAGGAACAAAATGTCACAAATACATTATAAGGACCGTAGAGACATCTTTTGGCAAACTTTAGAGTAGACTTTGTATATCTCTATCCCTAGTTGTCACTTTCTGTCCAGCCGTGAACATAACAATCAATAGTGAGGTATAGTATAGTAGTATATTTGTAGTCGTTGCATCAGACCATGCGCCTATGAAACTCTAATGTGATGGGAAACTGCTATAGTACGCACTGGACCTGTATTTAGCGCTATCTGAATAGTAGAAGTCTAACTATAGTCCTGCAAATAGGCAACGCTGTATATAAATCTAAACAAAATTGCGAATGAACTAAATATGTTTTAGTCTTGATTAGATTCATTTATAGTAAATCAATTAAAAATACGCGAATACAATATAAATATTTATTTGAGAAAAAGAGTTTTAATTTTTGTTCACTTTGTTTAAAACTTGTAAATTTTCTATTTATATGTAATACATAATACATTTACGTTATTTTGCACGTTCGATAAAATACCAAAATTAAAATTTAAATAGATTTGAAAATTATTTTGACATATTAAAAAAATTCAGTTGCCATTTTTAATTAAGCTTTAATCGTTATTTTATTTATTTATAGCCTCGCCTCCTGCTCGGAAAGTAATCACAATCTCTTATGAATCAGTAATTGCAAAGAAAATTTTTTGTTTAAAAAATTATCCAATTTAATCCCTGTATTTCTGATCACTTGTGCGAAAGTAACCAATCAAAACAAACTTACACTGATAATATACTCGTACAAACCTTCATGAATGAAGTAGGTGATTGGTGATAAGCATGCTAAGATTGATCTCTGTAATTTTAGGGTAAATGGGCCTTTAAACGTTTTATGTTGATCTTTCAAGTTTTGTTATATTGAAATTTATTATTTAGTAAATGCTGTCGGTATTATTTGAACATATAAAATTAATATTTATTATAACATTAATTTAATCTAATAAGCCGGAAGAGTAGTTTTTTATATTCATACTTAATATAACAAGTGATATGATTATCATCGAGGATATTCTCGAGTGAAACCGAGTTGCAGATTTCAAGAGTCCGAAGGACGAGTGAAATGTGCTGCTTCAGTTTCACGAGCAATATCTTCGAGTATTAATCATATCTCGAGCTTATATTTAATGAGAGAAAATAATTAATTTTTGTGACACATTGTGTGTGCTGCTAACCTAATTTTTCATATATTGTAATAAAACATGCTTAATTTTACAATTGACTTATTAATTTCATCGTTGTTGATTTCAAAAATGATTACCGCATATTTTTATACTCAAAATTGACTGTCAATGTTGTAAATTCAGAAAACAAATCCCCTAGTAACCAATATAAATAAGGTGCTAATTTCTTTGTTTTTCGCTGTGATAGACATGTAACTAGGGAGATTCTGAATGTTAATTGGCGGAAAACATGTCACGTGACTAATGAATTATATTCTCATACGTAATATAACAAGTGATATGATTATCATCGATGATATTCTCGAGTGAAACCGAGTTGCAGATTTCACGAGTCCGAAGGACGAGTGAAATGTGCTGCTCCGGTTTCACGAGCAATATCTTCGATTATTAATCATATCACGAGCTTATATTTAATGAGAGAATATAATGAATTTTTATGACATATTGTGCGTGCTCGTAACCTAACTTTTCATATATTGCTTTACAACATGGTTAATTTTACAATTGCCTTATTATTTTCATCGTTGTTGATATCAAAAACGATTACCGCACATTTTTATACTCAAAATTAACTGTCAATGTTGTAAATAAAGAAAACAAATCCCCTAGTAACTAATATAAATAAGGTGATAATTTCTTTGTTTTTTATCATCGCTGTGATAGACATGTAACTAGGGAGATTCTGAATGTTGATTGGCGGAAAACATGTCACGTGACTCATGAATTATATTCTCATATAAATAAGTATTGCATTGGTACTAGAAATTGCAGCTTCAACGCAAAAATGAGGTACTAATAAGGTTTACGTTAAATGCATAAGGTGATACGTTGTGTACGATAAAATAGCGAGCGTTTAACGTCCCACGTTCTGTATGTGTTGAGGTTATATTTCGGTGAAAAGTGCGACTGTAACTTCGTTTGTGTTGTTTTTAGCGTTAACGTTAACGTGAGTATACTAATTAAATGCGGTAAATATTGAAATTGAAAGTCCTTTATTTTTAAAATGAGGTGTTTTGTACATAACGTAAACGTTTACATTCTTTTATCTTAGAAGTTGCAATAATCAACGTTGCACCGTAAATTCGTCTAACACATGCATGCACGTATCTGCAACTTGTCAAGCATTAAGTTTATTCGTTCCACTACGCTGCGTTTTACCGCAAAATGCGGCGGTTATTGTCGCTGCGTTTTGCGATTTACTGCCTACCCTCGCGGTAATAATTTACGTTACTAAAAATTTTTTTCTGTTCAATTCGTTTGCGTTAACTTATATTATTAATTTTCGAAGGTACTTTAGGTTCTATTTTGAATTATAAAGGATATTCTGTAAAAATATTATTCCACTATCCATTTTTGAATTTTTTATAATTGTTATCAAATAAATTTACCCTATTACAAATTATAATTCATATGTCTTTAGGTACGTGCTATCGGTGTCAGTAATAATCCTACTAGAATAAGAAAATTCATAAAGCAATCAATAGTACACTCAATAGCAACTAACTGTTAAGGGTCCTTTCGAATGACGAGATTGGTGCGCTACACACACCTTTGCTAATTGGCGTTTTTCAACTTTATTTATGAAATTATTAATATGAAGACTTGATTACCTTGTTATAAAAGCCTTAAGGAATGGCGCTTAATCAAAATTTAGTCCATTTAATTATTTATAATAATCATTTTCACTGTTAAAAAGTTAGAAAAAATGCAATTTCTCATCAGATAAAAAATGATTTAATTTACATTTTTTAAATAAATTTTCGATATAGCGACAAAGTCTAGACTTTTATCTTTCAAATGTATTTAGAAAAAATACTTAATTTTTAGAATTATACTAGAAAAAAGCCAACCAGTAATTTGTCGCATTGAAACGTGGTGCCACCACTCGGCAATCTCTTGCAATCAACAAGCTCCGCCCATAAGCCTCTCGCAGCGCAGCATGACGTTCAAATAGATTTCTTAGAATTTCGATTCCTAGACATCTAGGCCACGTTTAAAAAATTATAAAATATTTTTCCTATTTGGTTTTATTTTTATATTTATAATTAAATATTAGATTTCAGTAAATAAATAAACACAATTCCTTTTCATTACTTTATTTTTTCTTTCGAAATACTGATGTACATTTCAAGTGCTAAACACCCATCATGCATCGGAGTAGAATATTAAAAATCTGATGTGGTCATTACATGACCTCCCGCCAATTCTATGTTTAAAATAGCAATGAGTTTTTAGTAAAGTATCACTTCCAGTTGATGTTGTGAGTTATAGATGTATCTGTGACGGACATGACCCGCGTGATCGTGAATATAATTTAAATTTTCCGTCGTGATTGGACGTGAGCGTGAGGCACTAAAAAATTATCGTGCCTGATTGAAATCTAATCGGGCGTGAGCACAAGTTATCTTCTATTTTTTAATTAAAAAATTATCTTAATTTCCATCTTTTACTTTACATTCTTATTATTATGTCCAAATATGTCATCAACAGTATTGTAACGTTTTTATTTATTTGGGTGAATTGTAAATATTAGACAATTATTATTAATTAAAATAAAAGTTTATTATAACGATAAATAGATATTAAATATAATTAAAAGATGATAAATATAACGAACACTACGATTCAACAAATATTAAACACTAATTAAGACTAAGAATATTATAAGACACACACTAAGATTATTTATTTAAACAATATATAGCTCACTTATTTATTTATACAACTATATTTATTTATGTTTACCACTTGTCGACTATCTGTTTATATCACCAACTAGTCAATACGCGACGCTTATTTATATCAGACTGGCCAATGCCTTCGCTAACAGTGCTTATATACTCCGCATTTGTATTCGAGAACTTACTAGAACACTATTCTAGATAAAAACTCAAACACAATAGGTTACATCAACCGCGTAATTAAGCAGGTCCCGACAAGTCTGTTGCGTCATCACTAAAAATAGACACTCGCTCGTCCCTGCGACAGCGGCGGGGACAGCGGCGGTGACAGTGGCGGCGACGGCGGGCGCTGCACTTTACAGTATTTTTTTGCATAAAGATAGTGTTATTGTTGTACCCAAAATTGTATACACAGGTGTTTCGATTTCACTAAAAATATACATATCATAATTTTGTTAACAAATTTGTTACCATATCTATAATGATATTTGTGTTGGAATAGAGCATCCTATTTGTCCATAAACATTCGTTTCCAATGAAACCAATTTGTTGCCTAACTTATTACCAATTTGTTAACAAATTTGAAAACAACTTATGACTGTGTTAAACAGGATTAAATGTACAAAGAAATAATTAACGTGACACGAACGTGATCCGCCGGGCATAACCGGACGTGAGTACCAAAATAAAATCGCGAGCGTGAGTGATCGTGAATGAAACATAAAATGTCGTGCGTGATTGGTCGTGATTACATGTTTAGATACGTGAGAGTGCGTAATCTTAAAAAAAAAATTACGCACGCGCCCACCTCTAATAGAACAGCAAATTTAACCGCCGCGGTTTGCGGTAGACGCAGGATAGCGGAACAAACATATCTGTACCGTCTTGCAATTCGTGCAACTTTTTACGTGTATTAAACGACAACTAGTTTTCGAAAGAGATGTAAAACCAGCTGCATAAAAATCACACCATACCATGACGTCAAATTAAAATTAAACGAAATCCTTTAAATTGCAAATTAAGTTGTAGTTATCCCATAAGGCCCGCAGCCCCCTCCTGCCACCTACCGCCACTAGTTAAAGTGACTGTGCTAACCAACGGTTTTGTTCAAAATTGTTCTAATTACCACCTTTGGTTAAATCTAACTGGAAGTTAAAACTGTTGTTCGCATCGCTTCTAACCTTAAATTTAAATCTTAACTAATAGTTAATAAATGTCAATTTAACTAGAAGTGTTTTTTTTTATAATTAAAACAATTACCTATCATTGGAAGTAATCTGGATGTCGACATTTGGCAAATCTTGCGGTATACATAATTGTTTTGATTCCCAGGAGATGTGAACATTGCAATAATATTTCAAGTAATGGTGGAAACCCCACGCTGCTGCTACCCCTGTGGTTGCTGTTATTTTAATTATATCATTTGTTTTGCGTATCTACACGTGAACAACATTAGTTAGTTTATGTATACTATTACTCACGAAAGATGAATATTCAAGGTCATTTATGAGCCGTCTGACATTACTTACAGTCTTGCAAACGACTTCACTGCATTTCGTACCCATAAGCGTGCAACGCGAAATATTTATGGATACATTTTAACCGAAAAAATAAATGTACTTTATTTGAAAATTTTGTTTCTTTTTCAATAATTTTACCATCCTCAATTACGTTTTTGCATAAAACAAAAATATTGACTTAACGTAAACCATAAAATAATAATTTGATTTGAATGTCAACGCCACTGGATAATATTAGTACAGAGGGCAGTGTAGTAGATAATTACATGTCTGTAACCCTACGACATACGTCACTGTTATTCTTAGTGTGTTAGACACTGTTTACGTATATTTATCACACCACATAAATTAAATTGACATACGTCAAAAAATCTTTTTCTTTCTAATACAAAATGTTGCTAAGCTTCTGCTATAAAATGCTGTGTATTCTTTCTTCGAAGAAATGACCTTGAATAGTCATCTTTCCTGAATAATAAGTATATGTATCATATCAATTTTTTTAAAATTGAATATTCGTTCGATAGTAAACAAGTATTTATTGTAGATTGTAGTTTTCCATTGTTTAAAATATATATCTAATCTATTCAGTTATTTATACTATTTTTGTACTTTTTTATTTTCTTTCCATTATAAAATAAATACCATTATTTATTTGGGAAAATAACATGATTCGTTTATTCATACATATTATATGTATTTACATACATTTTTTCAAACAATTCGTAAATCAAGAATATTTGAATAATTTCGTTGTTTTGCTCATTACCTATAATTGATTTTATCTATGTTCTATCATAGAGTAATATCACAGTGATATTTGTCTGGTTCTATGCATCATTTCACGTAATCACGTAAGAAAATACCAGATGGAGTTTGAGAGCCGATCATTTTACATGCATTAAAACAGGATAATTTAAATTCATGAAACTAAACTTTGGCAATACTACTATGTTTATTAAGGCTTTGATTTATTTTGATATCTACTATATGCTAATGATATATATATATATATATATATATATATATATATATATATATATATATATATATATATATATATATATATATATACAGGGTGGTGGCGGTTAGGGGTGAACATAGGGATTTAACATGGGATTTTAGTTTTTTGCAATTTCCTGCTCTCCTCTTCATTTTACGGCAAAAACTGTAGAGTACAAAATTGTTCAGAATTAAAAAATGCATACAAAAATGTATTTACATTTATTATTTTGTTTTTGGTTTCTTCACAATTTTAAAAAGAATTTTCAAAATTTCTGTTATTTTGTAGCAATAGCCATGGAATTTATTTTTTTCTGGTTGTCAAAAATTATTTATAAACGTCAACCATGCGTTAATCTAACTACAAACAACTTTTAATTTCAATACGCATTTTTACCTTCCGTCACCTTTAGGTAAGGAAGGTATTGTCTTTGGTCAAAAAATTCGGTGGTGAGTTTTTAATGAATAAGCACGTTTTAAGGTCCCTAGAATACGATTTTACTATTTTTACGATGATGTGTGTGTGTGTGTGTGTGTGTGTGTGTGTGTGTGTGTGTGTGTGTGTGTGTGTGTGTGTGTGTGTGTGTGTGTGTGTGTGTGTGTGTGTGTGTGTGTGTGTGTGTGTGTGTGTGTGTGTGTGTGTGTGTGTGTGTGTGTGTGTGTGTGTGTGTGTGTGTGTGTGTGTGTGTGTGTGTGTGTGTGTGTGTGTGTGTGTGTGTGTGTGTGTGTGTGTGTGTGTGTGTGTGTGTGTGTGTGTGTGTGTGTGTGTGTGTGTGTGTGTGTGTGTGTGTGTGTGTGTGTGTGTGTGTGTGTGTGTGTGTGTGTGTGTGTGTGTGTGTGTGTGTGTGTGTGTGTGTGTGTGTGTGTGTGTGTGTGTGTGTGTGTGTGTGTGTGTGTGTGTGTGTGTGTGTGTGTGTGTGTGTGTGTGTGTGTGTGTGTGTGTGTGTGTGTGTGTGTGTGTGTGTGTGTGTGTGTGTGTGTGTGTGTGTGTGTGTGTGTGTGTGTGTGTGTGTGTGTGTGTGTGTGTGTGTGTGTGTGTGTGTGTGTGTGTGTGTGTGTGTGTGTGTGTGTGTGTGTGTGTGTGTGTGTGTGTGTGTGTGTGTGTGTGTGTGTGTGTGTGTGTGTGTGTGTGTGTGTGTGTGTGTGTGTGTGTGTGTGTGTGTGTGTGTGTGTGTGTGTGTGTGTGTGTGTGTGTGTGTGTGTGTGTGTGTGTGTGTGTGTGTGTGTGTGTGTGTGTGTGTGTGTGTGTGTGTGTGTGTGTGTGTGTGTGTGTGTGTGTGTGTGTGTGTGTGTGTGTGTGTGTGTGTGTGTGTGTGTGTGTGTGTGTGTGTGTGTGTGTGTGTGTGTGTGTGTGTGTGTGTGTGTGTGTGTGTGTGTGTGTGTGTGTGTGTGTGTGTGTGTGTGTGTGTGTGTGTGTGTGTGTGTGTGTGTGTGTGTGTGTGTGTGTGTGTGTGTGTGTGTGTGTGTGTGTGTGTGTGTGTGTGTGTGTGTGTGTGTGTGTGTGTGTGTGTGTGTGTGTGTGTGTGTGTGTGTGTGTGTGTGTGTGTGTGTGTGTGTGTGTGTGTGTGTGTGTGTGTGTGTGTGTGTGTGTGTGTGTGTGTGTGTGTGTGTGTGTGTGTGTGTGTGTGTGTGTGTGTGTGTGTGTGTGTGTGTGTGTGTGTGTGTGTGTGTGTGTGTGTGTGTGTGTGTGTGTGTGTGTGTGTGTGTGTGTGTGTGTGTGTGTGTGTGTGTGTGTGTGTGTGTGTGTGTGTGTGTGTGTGTGTGTGTGTGTGTGTGTGTGTGTGTGTGTGTGTGTGTGTGTGTGTGTGTGTGTGTGTGTGTGTGTGTGTGTGTGTGTGTGTGTGTGCGTGTGTGCGTGTGCGTGTGCGTGTGTGTGTGTGTGTGTAACAAAATTTTCGTCTGCGATAACTCTAATACTACAACTCCAAAGATTATAATTCTTTCGTATTCCTCTTCGTTGCATCCATATGAAGAGCTGATTAGATTTTGGTTATAATTGGTCAACCGGAAGTACCCTAATTTGAAGATTTTAACAGTTTTTCTTGTTATTATAAATGTTAAAGAATATTTTATTTTCTATACGATTTGATTGCATTTTATACCTAATATTAAATGGATATAGAGTTAAAAAATTATAAAGAAATTAAATTTCATAAAGTAGCCATAGCTGTGGAAACAGCTACTATATTAAGAAAATTTTGATTGAAAGATGTCAGTGTCAAGTGAAATTGACATAGTGCGTTTGTCTTATAATTTTACTGGAAACAGATATAGGATCTTCTGCTTTCTGTATGGAATTTGTATAAAATACATACAACTGCTTTAAGGTAATGTACAAGAAATAATAATAATAATAAATCTTTTATTTCTGCAGATACATTACACTGTGTATAGAAAACGTCACAAAATAATAATTTTCTGTATGAAATTTGCATAAAATACATGCAACTGCCGGAAGGTAATGTACAAGAAATAGAATATTAAATTTAGTAAGGAACTTTCCGTATGAAATTTGTACAAAATACATAGAACTGACGGAAGGTAATGTGCTGGCCACATCAGATTTTTTTATTAGGTATACCATTTAATAATAAACCAATTCCATATGTATCAACAGTTTCATAATTAGTTAAAAAAAATTGATATCACAAGTAATGTAAGGTGAAAGAAATTAACGAAAATAATAATGATAATAGAAATCGTCCTAAGAAAGAGAATGATGACATAATAATTATAACGTAATTTTTTGTAACAAAAATAAAATAATTAAGAAATTACAATAAATATTCAAATAAGCCACCATTCTCGGCAAGGCAATAACCAAGTCTGTTGTAAAAAGAAGCATTAACATTGGCTAATTTCCTTTCAGTAATTTTACCACACTCTTCGAATATAGCTTCTCTTAATAAATCTACATTATCTTTTTATTAGTGAAAATTTCGAGAATTTGACACATTGAATGACATATTATGTTTAAACATTTGAGTTATAAGTCATGGCTATTGCTACAAATTAACAGAAATTTTGAAATTTCTTTTTAAAATTGTGAAGAAACCAAAAACATAATAAGAAATGTAAACACATTTTTGTATGCAATTTTTAATTCTGAATAATTTTGTACTGTACAGTTTTTGCCGTAAAATGAAGAGGAGAGCAGGAAATTGCAAAAAACTAAAATCCCATGTTAAATCCTTATGTTCACCCCTAACCGCCACCACCCTGTATATATGTATATATATATATATATATATATATATATATATATATATATATATATATATATTACATTTATTTTTCAACACCCTGTATTAAAGAAAAACTAAATATACCGGGTGGCGCTTGAAATCAGTTATATAGACATGGGAAAACACTTTGTCCATATCAAGTTCGTAAAAATATTTATATATCAAGTTTGTATAAAAACATAAAACATAGTTGTCAACGTTGTCATAATTTATTGTTACCTAACCGTATTCTACGGACATCAGCAGTACCCGCGAGCAGTAGGAAGCTCACATTTCACCTTATCTCTGTACATTTTATATTACATGATTTTGTCAACTTTTCAAACGAATAACTTAGAAAATACTTTATTGTAAAAAGCATTAGTATTTAAAAACCAATATTCAGAAATCTATCAATTAATTTGAATAATATTTGGATTATTTCAAGTGGGACACTTATGCTATCTCGAGAACTATAATGGCCGGTTTCTTAAATAGACAATATTGCTTCGAATTGAAATGTCAAATGAATTATTATGCATTTTGCTGTTATTTCGATATGCGTTTCGCTTCAAATTTAATCCTTGTTGGTGCAACTGGGCATAAGATGTACCAAGTTGGTTAAATTAGCAAACAATTTCTAAATCATAAGAGTATTAAAATGAACGAAACATTTTTTTTAAACCAGTGGTTCTCTAAATGCAGGGTACAACTTTCTTATTTAATTTTTTATTTATCTATTTGCTCAGTATTTTTTTCTGAATACAACGATATCCATATGTAGTACCCTAATATTACAAAATATTTGAGAATTATGCAAATTAAAATTATGCTGATTTAACTTAAAACTTATTATATGAAAAAAACAATTGAATATTTTGCTTTATGTTAATTGTAGTTTAATATCAAAACAATTATTTCGTATACTTTCTCAGTGATAAATAATTATTTTGTATACAATATGATGTAATTATTTTTTATCGACGAGCGGATATCGCCTGTGAATAATTTTTTGGGAGTCTATAATTTAAGTATATCGTCGTGTATAAAATTCTATTTTTTTATAGCAGATGTTAAAGAAAAAATACCAACTATAAATAAACCCAATTTTAAAATCCAGTATATGAAGTAGTGCACAAAAAAAAATTTTGGACAGTTTTTTTTTTTTTTTTTGTTGTGTAAACTGATATTTATGTCAATGACATAATTTTTATTAATATTATAGCGCTGAGCAATTTTTCTGAACGGCATTCCTTTTTCTGCTCTAACAATTACCGAACACTTCACAATATCGCTAATTCGATGTTCGAAGCATTTTTTACTTCGATGGGACAGTTCAATTTTTGATAAATCAAAGTGACAAATATGACAATTCAAGCAGCTAAATCTTATAGAAGAAAGTTTACTTGAATTTTTGACGTCCTGTTTTTTTCTGTCCACCACTGTATCTATGGGAGTTATTATGGATTTTGTATGTAAATAAATAAGAAATAAAGTATTTTTTCTAGAGTCTATATACAAAGTAGCCATTTGCGCTCTCTTTTGTCAACGCAAAATGTCACTTTGCGGCTCGCGCGCGGCAATGTAGAAAAAACGCTCGCTGTGCAAATTCCTAACTATACAATGTTGAGAAATATCACTTGTCTACATTCTTAATGGAAACGTTTAGTCAGGAACTAATGGCACTGTAGTTAGACATTTATCACCTATACAAATCAATCATAACCAAACAAAATGCCGCACTGCTGTGAAAATAAAATAGAGCATTCATTTACAAAAAGGAAAGTATAAAATGCTTAGATTAGATTGAAGCAATAGCTCAAAATGAGTGGAAAATAACGATAAATTTAATTAAATATAAAATAAATTGTGTGAACAGTTGTGCTGCCACCTCAAAAGTTTGGCGTGAACGCTCCCAATGGACATCTACTTTTTCACTGCACTAGTTTAATGTACTTGAAACAACCTCTCAATCGACAATGTCCCATTTTGCGCTGTTAATACACAAATAGCTATTATCTACCCTTAATGTTAAAATTCTACTTTATCTAGCACTCTTATTTCAATCAGATTTAAATTCTTCAACTTAATTTTCATTTGCATTCTTCTCATATATTTTGTAATATTAGAGTATTACATACGGATATCGTTGAATTCGGAAAAAAATACTGAATCGAATAAGCAAATAGAAAAAAATAGGTTCCCATTTAAAATAAGAAAGATGTATCCCGTATTTGGGAACCAGTGGTTTAAAAAAATGTTTGTTTCGCTCATTTTAATAGTCTTATGATATAAAAATTGTTTGCTAATTTAACCCACTTCGTATCTTTTGTAGATAGCAATAGTGCCCCACTTAAAATGAACATCTTGTATAAATATTTATACGAATCGGAACAAGTTTTTGCTTGTGCGTTGCCTACGAATTATTAAAAAAAAACTTCAATTAAATTTTTAAAGTATAAAATTCTGGATATAAATCGGAAAGCAAAATTTATTTCGCATTTCTAAATGCAGAAATTATATATTTCGATAATTACAGTTTAATGAGCTCTATTGGCTAGCTCAGCCATGAAAATAAAACAAAAAGTGAAGCAATTATGTGATTTACTTACATAAAACGTATCTTTTCGTTTAGTACCAAAATTTCTATCAATTTCTACACTAAAATCAGTAACTCTTTCAGGTATCAACCTCTTTATAAGATCCAAGACAGCTAAGGCTTGCGTGGAATCATTTGTTTTTGTTTTTATGTGTCCAAGTCTCGTCTGAAATTCTAAACAAAATTCATAAAAAAATATAAACAATAAATAATTGACGTTTCACTACAACTGTATTCATTCACTTACCATCAATGGCATTAGCTGAGAAAGACAAGAAAAAAACTTGTATCGTAATTAGTAATAACCAGTGCATAATGAGAAAAGATTATTTGTGTATCATTTGAACTTTAGTCGGATAGATACGACCTTATCACCGAAGCTAACTCAACTAACTGAACGGCAAATTTGACTCTACTTCTCTAGGTGTTTATTGTTGATTAATAGTGAATAGCTTTATCGACATTGATTGGAATAAATGAAAGAATGTAATGCACTCAACCTTTTCTACTGACTGATATATGAATCATTTACTTAATTTTTCTAAACAAAAATAATCATTTCAAAATAAAATGCAGTTACATATGACAATGTTTTGATATTTGATGCCATAAGTTTCATATCTTTAGAGATAAGTTGCGAGGACGTAAAAGAATATTTGATATGATTTTAGTAAAACAATTGCATGGCTTTGGTCTACTAGGATTAGCGAAAAATACAATTGATATAATTATTGTACTATATGGTCCAAGTCCAAGAATATAAAAGTGATACACACTGCTACAGGTTTTATTCAATGTTTGTGTTATACAGCATGTTTTGGAAATAGGGGGACATGGCTTAACAACAGTTTCCTTTATACGAAAGTGCACCGTTCAGCCCGTATTCTGCTTCAAAGTCCTGTTATAAAAAATTATTTTGCTTAAAATGAAATATTTTGTTCGATTTGAATGAAATTTGGTACGATAGTTCATATGGATATAATTAATCTTTTAAGATTATTTTTCTATTTTGGTTCTTTAAAGTACATCTTTATGACATCCAAATGAGTTTCATAAAGTACATATTGAACAACCAAAATTGAAATTCCTGGATATGAAATAACGTAATTTTTGAAAAAATGACCAAAATAGAAAAAATAGTATTAAATACACGTTTCATAAGACATTTACTACGGTCGTTACTAAAAATGACGCGTGCGCTAAAATCAAGTCTTATGAAACTTGTATCTTAATGTACTATTGTTATTGTTAGTGAACCACTAGTGCATGAAACTGGGGTGTCATGGCCGTGATTAGACCATAACTTTTTACAGGGCCGATATGGTATCTGGCGCCATTCCGCAGCCTATAAAATGGCGCCCCCCTTCCCCTCTGATAGATATAAAAATATTTTAAAAATCTCACGATTCGTATTTATATACAGGGTGTTGACGTAACGTGCGAACAGAGATTTAACATGGGATTTTAGTTTTTTTTTTACAATTTCCTGCTCACCTGTTCATTTTACGGCAAAAACTGAAAATCAGAAAAATGAAAACAAGTGTCATGGCTAGAGCTACTAATAAACCGAGATTTTAAAATTTCTTTTTATAATTGTGAGGAAATTAGACACTAAAATATTGCAAAAAACTAATATCCCATGTTAAATCCGTATATGTTCCCACCGTAGCGTCAACACCCTGTATAAATATTAATATAAATGAATGCTTCGAATATCAAACATCTATTTTACAGAAATGATTCATATAAAAGGTGCCCGCTTTCGACCCTATTGGGATCTTGGTTATTATATGAGATGAAGTCGGTAAAATTAAGTCAAAGTTGTCCCGTTAATGTACCAGTTATATTTAACCCAAAAAATGCATGTCACCAGATAAATACAAAAATTCAAATATATGTGTATAAGGTAAATCCGAGAGGGATGGCATGCCGGGTGAGATTACTCTTTTGCCAAAATCCAAATAATAGTAGGACGAAACGATGTGTTATATTATTCTTTGGGTATTGGCAAAAGAGTCATCTCACCCGGTAAGCCTTCTCTCCCGGAATAACTTATTTTCCCTTTGCATGTAACTTCTAAATATTATATAATATTGAATTTTGGTTGCACTTCATTAGAAAACTTTTTCATACATTTTCGAACGATGATGATCATTCTTATGATTTATTACAAATAGAAACAGAATCGATCCTTACGAATTTATGAGGACCAACAATCGCCAAGATTTGTTCATAATATATTATTTATTCCCAGTTTAAATAAATAAATAAATATATCATCATGGCATATTACCCATTGCTGGGTGTGCCAATCTGCTTTGTACGCAGATTTCGGTAATGATGATGACATATTTGTACCGTGCGGGCGTTTACCAGGCGTCACCTCACGGGCACTCAATGCTGGCGTGGAGAGTTTAAAGTTAACATTTATAATTTTTCCTAGTTCTGACTTAGTTTTACTTTTTAATGCAAATACTCCACATTGTTGCATGAAAGAAAAAAGATAAGAAAGTTCAAAGTGTAAAACTATGTTTGGGTGTTCATATTTCGAATTAGAAAAACATACACAGCGTCATTTTCTATTTGCTTTTTATAAGGGTATTTTAAAAGTATATATAAGAATTACACGTAATTTTCTTGATAACTATTTTTTATTTTTTAAAAAATTTCGGCGCTCCTCACGTGTTGGCGCCCTTCTGCCACGCTTACCCCGCTTACCGCTTAGCGCCGGCCCTGACTTTTTAATGGCAACGTCAATAATATAAAATTATTGTTTTTCAGACTTTTCTGTCTCTGCGTAAGTTAGGATATCTGTAACCTTTTAGACGGAAAAAAATTAAATGTAAGTGAATGTACTGTGCAATTTTTAAAATAAATTTTATCTAAAAAAACTAATTTTTAATGACAGCAACAATTGTGCATGGGTTGCCAATCATAGTGGCCTATTCAGAGATATTCAGTCATAAAGGTTACTATGCAACAGAAAACCCGGTTCATTTGTCCCGGACTCCTCCTACTTAACATTAAAGTATTTTTGAAAATTTGCAAGCGAAAATGTCACATTTTTCGCAAATAAGCCTAAAAAAACTAAAAATCATTTTATCGCGAAATGCGTGCAAGCACCCGAACAGAGATATTTACATTACATTATATGCTCCAATTTCGTCAAATTGAGTTTTGTGCGTTAAATTATCGTTAGACTAAAGTATTTTTTGAAAATTTACAAGAGAAGAAGTTATAATTTTCACAAATACGGCGTTTAGAAAAGATTCCAAAAGTGATGACGTCAAAATCAAGCGGGAATTACAAAAGTTGAAAGTAGGCTTCAGGTTTCTTAACTATATTTTGAAAGAGTTTTGAACGAATAACCGTACTAGCGCCACATTTAAAGTAAGTAGTAAGGATCCTTATAGAATATCGATATTCTATCTTTATCTCGTCAGTAGAGAGCAAACTTGCATATTGCATAGAGAAGAAATCAAAATAAGTCGAAAAGTTTTATATCAATAATTTCCAAGATAAAAGACAGTGAAAAATGAGTTTTTATAGAATTTACCACTGCTATCTCGAAAACTATAAGAGTTACGACTTCATTTAAATAAGACTTTTTGTTTACTTTTAAAAAAACAAATAATTGTACTAAGTAAAATGCGGGGACTTTGACCAATATTTAATTTTCAAATAACTTCTTAACTATTAGAAATTGAGATAAATGTTTCAAATAAAATTTTATTGTTTTTTTTGTATATATAATCGATTTACTGGCTTAATCAAAATTTTGTTCGATCACTGTCTTTGTCAGTTTTGCTTCACTTCTAATAGAAAATGAGACAGTTCGTTTTCGGACAAATATTGTATAAAACTTTTCGACTTATTTTGACTTCTTCTCTACCTTCTATTGTATTACACTTGTTTTATAACGTCCTATATAATACAAACAATATTTTTTAAATGGAAACATAATTATAATAAAAATAGTTGCATCTTTTTCCTTATTTTGTAGGTTTATGTATATTGTATATCAAGTCTGCCTGAATAAAATATGAATTAATTTTTTGGAGTGGAAAAAAAATGAAAATAATTAAGAAATAAATGAAAAAAAAATCAATTAAAGATTATTTGTTTATTACCTCCCGCCAATCTACATACATAGATAAGGAAAGTAGTGTTTTCGGTTCAAAAATTCGATATAGTGAGTTTTCAGTGTATAAGTATAAATTTGGGTCCTCACCCCACAACACGTTTTTAATTACAATTTGGTGCTACACTTAAGGTAGGCCATGATGAAGTGTGTGTCAAAGTGAAAAAATAATTTATATTGGCGAAAAAATTCAAAGTGGGTGACGTCTGGTGGCAGATTTGTGAACTAGAGGAATAAGGAAAAGTTGATAGCATACATTGAAACGTATGTAATTTTAAACAGGTTTAATTTATATTTGTTGTAAAAGAAAGTGACATACATAGTGTATATTATATTTTCAGGTTTTAATAATGATCAGTAAATGCTATAAATACTGCTCAGTGTCACAACGTAGTAATTACAAGTCAAAAAGTATAAGTTTACACTATATCCCAAGTGACAAAATATGATCTTGAAATTTTCTTCCCATATAGCTTTGACACCTCTAGTCGGTTCTATGTTTTCTTTTTTAAAGCAGGATGGCAAAATTCTTCTAATTTTATAGCCAAACTATACTGTTTATCATCCTTTTTAACAAGTTTTCCCCTTACTTGTTCCAAACCGGTACAACTTAATTTTTCTATTTCTTCTGCTCTGTCATACACAAACCCATAAACAAATAAATTAATAGCATAATAATAATGACAACTTTTATTGTAAAATAATAAATATAGTTTAGATTTTTGCTAACCTGTTTATATGCAACAAACCTGTAACAAACGTTTGCATTTGCCTCCCAATCCTGCTCTACAACTAAATTTTGCTGTCCAATAATTTATATTCTCATTTAATAAAATTTCAATCTTATGAGGAACTCCACTCAAATGACTGGCTTTTAAACAAGAACCCAGTATTGTACCTGATCCATCATCTTTTCTTCCACAATACAATATATGTCCTGCCTTAAAAACTGCTTCGCTTTCCTTTATAGGACGTGCAGAAGCATGTATTCAAAAATATTTCCTAACTTTATATTAATTTTCTCCATATTAAATACTTTGCACTTTGAAATGCATATTGCCAGCAATAAGGAATGAGAGAACTCTCCTTATTCCTCCGCCATCTTGCTATCATTCGGCCTGCCACCTATAGTTCAGTTTTTTCGCCATTGAAACGGGCGCACTGAGGGCGCCAATTTTAAAATAAGTATTAATTATTGTTGTATAGATACATGCACGTCACTTTGACAACCATGTCCAAATCAGCTGAGTGGAAATAAACATATGCCACTATGTGACTGACATGAGAAATGTTTTTGACTTTGTGATATTAAAAGTAATTTATTATATTATATTATATTAAGTTCATTTTAGGTACTACGAGTATATGAATTTAATTTAGAAGATTTGTTATTTAATATATTAGTCACACAAAAAAGGTTTTTATAATGAAACGTCAGAATATTATCAAACGTCACATACAAACTCTGCAGTCCCACCTTGATGTCCAAAATAATTAAAATTATAACTTACTAGCAAATGTTTACTTCTACTCAGCTGATTTTGACATGGTTGTCAACGTGACGTGCACGTACTCGTATAGAGTGAAACTGTTGATATTTGGATATTTCAAGGAGAAATCACTTATATACCCAGCCATGATAGGGTACCTTTATAACCAGGGTATGGCCATGGGCCAAGATCGCCGCCATTGTCGGTAATTGATTTTCCTATTTATTTGTAATAAATGTGATATTATTTTATAAAATAATATTAAATTATCACACTGTGAATTTATAAAGGTAAGAAAAATTAATTTATTTAAGAGATACACAATTATTATTAAGATATACATTTAGAGGTTATGTAGAATATATGACATGGGTTGTTATTATCACATCTAATTTAATATCTGTAGTTCTTATTTACATAATAATTGTATATTCTAAACTTACCTTTTAAAATTTTAAATGATTGTGCTTAATATTGGTAATTTTTAGTTGTTTTCAGTGACAGTAATCGTGATGTGTATCTTAACAAACTACACAAGTAAATAAGATAAAATATATTACTTACACTTTAAATACATATTAAAATGATAATTAAATGTGTTTTTCATTAAAATAAAACAAATAGCCACGAAAATACATAATACTTTGCGCAAGAACAACACATATAACAGATGTCCCCGTAATGGCGGACGAAACTTGAGACACGCCATGGCCATACCCTGGTTATAAAGGTACCCTAAGCCATGATACCGTGCAGCGCCAAAAAAACAGATTCGGTCGATACTAATTTGTGGCACTATCGGTTAGGTAGAATTCGAAATAACCCTTTATTCAATTTATGCGCGCGTTTTGATCACAGTCATCTACAAGGGTGGTATGTTCGGATCATAACTTGTCAGTTGTCAGTGAAGAAATAAATAATCATTTTGAAAAAAAATCTTTTCTAATTTCTTTCGATTTTTGTAACTCCCGGAGGTAAGTTATTAATTTAAAATTCTGTGAAGTCTAATTTACTTATTAATTACTAACATGTATCTAACATTTATTTATTCGTTTGTAGATGTCATACAAATGCTGTTTGAAATCATGCCTTTTTGCCTTTCGAACCCAAGATCACTCCAAGATAGTGTGAAAATCAACTGCAGACATGTATTGTATTTTTCTATGATAATTCTAATTAACTCCTTGAAAAGAGAATTGAGAAGAATTGATGAACAGGTTCATCCAGGGCCGCTCCGTGGGTATAAGGCGTCTTTGTGCTATGCTACACTTTAGTGCCCATTCCCCTCGTAAAATTTGCAAATTAAAGTTTAAAATATACATTTGCTCTTCATAAATGTTAGATTTAATATATTGATGAAATTTTCTTAGATTCAATCTTGTAATCAATAGATTATAATCAAAATTGTTTGTTGTAATCAACAATTTTACAACAGATTTCAGAATTGTATGTAAATCATAAAGCATTTGATTCTTCGCAAAATGCTAGTAGGTATTTAATATTGGATTCATTGTGCGATTCATCCTTGTAATCAATATTTTTGAGTTATAATCATTATATTCTTTGTTGTAATCAACATTTCCACAGTTATTATTTCAATATAACAATGTTAGAATAATAACAAACCGATTGATACGATAATTATTTTACCTATAACAGGAGCTCTAATGCAAACAAATTAAAAAATATATTGTTCACTTCTATCACGTTAATTTGTAAGTTTTATACTAATTTTGTCTTTGTGAATAAGAGTATTTTATAAAAATTTACTATTATTTACTTTACTGTCTTGAAACGGGGCCCCTCAAAGTCAGACGCCTTTGTGCAGGGCACAACCTGCCCACCCGCACGGAGCGGCCATGTGTTCATCTTAATTTACCTATAAGACACTACGAATTGGATATAATCGCATTATTTGTATTTAATATTAGAATATTTCTGTATGTACTGTATTATAGTTTATATAAATATACTGTCAATTCTTACATATTTTGTATTCATTTTAAAAAAATTATTTTATACTTTTTAAGTATAAAATATGAACAACAGCGCTCTGAAAGGGTACTGCGGAATCGGTCGAAACGAAACTCTGTTACCATGGCTGCTAGAACGGTCGTCGTATCCTAGCATTGAATGCTTACTCCATAAATAAAATGACAAGTAAATCTAAAACGTATTGTTCTGTAAGAAAAAATACCCCTTCATTATTTTCCGAAAAATAAAATATTAAATAAGAAGTGGTAAATTGCTTTAAAAATGGGAAAGAAATTTCACTATACATATGAATATGAATGTTTTGTCCAGAACATTTCATGTCAAATGATATTTACCCAAGTACTTGAAAAATAGTTTTATCGATAATTATATAATTCTTTTGTAGGATCGAATACTAATTTAAAGTAGATTTCAAGTTTGTATCTTAATGCATATGATATTGGTTGATTGTTTATTATTTGCGCTCTAGTTAATTGATCTGCACCAATCTTATCAGATGCAAAATTTAAAAAAAAAGTATCTACACATATATTAATTACAAAATAAATCAGAAAATATTCAAATTCTCTTTATTTATTTTACAACAGAAACTAATCTGTATTGTATTGAAATAAATATCTTTTCACGTAAAAATTAAATGTCATGCGAAACATGGATTGAAATCAACAATTACAATAAAACAAATAGTGTCATCATATGAAGTATAAATAACAAAATCACATTGCTTCAAATTTAACCTTTGTAAATATAACATTAATACTACATATACGCAACATGCTTGCATTTCGCACTTTGATCAGCCCTTACAGTACAGCAAACACATTTCGGAATAGATTTTTATAGGTGCTCCTTTTAAGTTTGAACCAGTTCGAACTTTGTAAGCACAAACCAGGGTTGTCAAAAATCAAATAAATCATGATTTTTTTTGTTTCTTTAAAAACTTTTTGGTGTTATTGCACTTTTTAATTGTTTTAAGAGCAATATAAATATTTTATTTCATAAACGAAAACGAAATCTGTAATAACCCTAAAGTATGCCTTTGAATTATTGCTTATACGTATAGTATAGTCCACGCGCGCCTGTTTAAACTTTAAACAAACTTAAACCATGCCTAGCTAAATAAAACAAGTCAAAACATGTCTTGCATGGCACTCTGTAAAAAGTTTAAAACGGATATTTTACGTTTATCTTATGACAAAAACCTATTATATCAATAAATTTATTTATATTTTAGTTCTAAAATTAATAGGGCAGAATTTACAAATATATGAAAATTTTACATATGTATATATTTTTATTTTATATTACCGTAGTAGAATTTTCTTTTTGTTAACTCTGCATTTAAGGTATCTAAAATAATTTGAAAAACAATAGATTTTTCTACAAAAATTGAATTATTTTATAAAATTTGATTTAAATCAGGCCAACCCTGGCACAAACCACAAATTTTTACATAATTGTATTAATTTTACAGTGAACTTTGTAGGCACAAACCATTAATTTCTACATACATAATTAGTTGTATTCATTTTATAGCACAACAAATTATATGTCCAGCTGAAAGATTAATAATTTTAAATGTTATCTAACCTAAAATTTATATTTCGTTGCATCACTATATAATGTTTCTCCTTCAACCGTCGTAGGATGTACAGCCCAATTTAAATAAATGTATATATCTGATAAATTTATATAAAAAAATTATCGTACACTCTCAATTAATAATATTTCAGATTACACACCATTGAACAATGTTTTCCCTATTGGAATCAGTTCAGTGCTGCCATCTGTTATCCGTGGCTCATCCGACCTGTAATGCGTACTTAGAAGAATAGCTGTCTGCTGCCATCTACGCCAAGCTTTGCGCTAAGGGTCTCATTGATCCATCCCACAACTTGACAGATTGTGCAGAATATACATATTTCACATTATAACTTCTTTCAGTTCTCTTTATCATAGCATGAACTATGTTTAAATATCCCTATTAAGATTCGAAGTGAATTTAAAATTAAATACTAGGCAGCTACGGTAGTGATAACAGCTGATACTTGTGTTTGGGGTCTGATTTTGTAACTTTGAAATCTATCAGATTTCCCCTCCACTCATAGCCACCATTGGGTGCAATTTTAAAATCGACTGCCCGTGACCTTTGACCATATATCAGAGGTTATTCTAACGTGCAGTTGGACACAAAATGTGCAGTAGGAAAAGCATATTGTGCAGTGGGAAATTAAAATATGTGCAGTTATTTTTCATTTATTACGAATAAACCAAATAATTTTTTTTTTAAATGTAAACTAACAAATAATATAGGACTTATATTTATACAGTGTGTTTCTAAACCTGCGTCACAAATTATAAGGGTACATAGCACTGACCAAAATGAGTAAAAAAGCTTAATCACCATAAGTCCTATCTTCAATAGTTTCCGAGGTACAAGGCAGTGAAAAATGAGTTTTTACGGAGTTATCTCTTCCATCTCGAAAACTATAAGTTACGACTTCTGTTTTTCAAAAATAATAATTGTACTAATTTAAATGTTGTGGCGACCTTGACTAATATTTACTGGCATATACAAAATTTTGTTCGATCACTATCTTTGTCAGTTGTTCTTCAATTTTTGGTTTTTCTCGGAAACAATTGAAGATCAGACCTACGATGATTCAGCTTTTTTTACTAATTTTGATCAGTACTATATACCCTTAAACTTTGTGACACACTTTGTACAAGCATTCAAATTGTACCAGCTTTTTTCTTAGCCTTATCTACAGACTCTTCGCTTGCCTTATCTTCATCATTGGCATTAGCCTCGGTAAAAATACCATCTTTGTTGTTTAGCTTTAGGGGTTGGTTTGTCTGTGCTCACGCTTATTTAACCAAATCATTGCGGCTTGCCAGGGATCTCACTCTGACAAAGAAGGCATATTGTAATAAATATAAAAAAGCATTTTCGGAATCTACCGACAAGCTATTCCGAGAGTATTGCTGGTACTAATAAGTCTTTCCACATCCGCACTAAGCGGTTTGGCAGCTAAAGTCGCGCAAAAATTTTAGTTACCGTAAGGAACTCGGAAGAAATAGTGAAGAACTTAACTAACTCTGGAACCATCAGTTTCCGCAACTTTTCTATTTGTGGATGTTCTAGTATTTCTTCAAAATCCAAAATATTAGAAACTTACAACTATTTATTTCCTTTATGTGCAGTGAAAAAAAATTCTTAGAATAACCTCTGCCATATATAATGTAATATAAATAAATAAATAAATAAATAAATGTATCATCACGGCTTATTACCCATTGCTGGGTGTGCCAATCTGCTTTGTACACAGATGCGGTAATGATGAAATATTTGCACCGTGTGGGCGCTTACCAGGCGTCACCTCACGGGCACTCATTGCTGGCGTGGAGAGTGCACCACAGGGGTCATTTTTGTGCCATTTAAAATTGAAAATATTTGGCGTCGGTCGGGATCGAACCCGGTTCCCCAGATTCGCGACCTGACACTCAGGCACGCGGCCACGTAATATAATCTACAGAAATAGATTTCGAACGTCGCTCGATAAGTTCATTGTGTTTTCTTGTTTGTTTATTAATCAAAATCTGATAGATTTCAATCTACAGTAGATTTCAAAGTTACAAAATCAGACCCCGAGCTGAGCTTGTGAGAGTTGAGGGGTTGATTCATAGGTTATTTTGATTTGAGTTGTAATTGCATATGTATAGTACACGTCAGTACTTCAGAAAAATAAAAGGTAAGATAAACACAATTGAAACTGATTCACAAACTTTCACACAAATACCGCCAACAAACTGTCAAATCAGTATTTGCGACTGAAAAATACCTATATCTATAGAACTATAATATACTGCTGATGCACTATCTCTCACTGAAGAGGAGTCAGCTGCAAACGTTATTGTCTATCCTTGTCAGTTAGTGTAAGACTTTCCCTCCTCCCTCCTGCTAGTTTCCCTTTCCCGTTCTACGCCAATAAAATCAAAGCAATCCGGCGCGTGCGCAGAGTTATTCTTACAGATATATATGGCTGCACTCGTCTAATGTTAGTCTCACAATCTCATTTCCACCAGCAGTATATTTTAGTTTTATAGGTATAATGACTGAAATTAACCTGTAGCCCCCAAGCGTATTATTTTCGAACCCATTTTAATTAGTAATCATTTATATGGCAGCCAATGACACCTCAGAAAATTACCAACTCAGTCGGCCATCTTAAATGAACGCAGCGCCTCTATAAAACATTTTAGTCGCCAATGTCTATGTCCATAACACCACCTATATAGGTAGATAGTAATTCTTCTTCCCCTATTCAAGATTCTCGACCGAAAGTGATGTCATAGGGTAAATGTGGGTTCTTGCGTACATGAGATATTAGCCTCAATGAGTGACTGAGTCCCTGCTTATAACTTCTGATAAATACAATTGAGTGCGCACGAAACTTAGTTGTAGATGCAGTGGTGAATATACAACCTTGTATCTTATATCAGCAGACATGGAGTGAGTACAATTTTACGGCAATAAAACAATAATTTTGGAAGACTATTTTTAAGATCTTAATTTCGGTAGAGTATGTTTGAAACTAATCTTTTACATCTGTACTATTGCATAAAGCATGAATAATAATTTTTTGTGATTATATTATCAAAGTATATTCTAACCTATTTATTTATCATTTCACGTAAGAAAATAGTGATGGGAATATAGGTGCTGTTTAATCTTGTTGTTTGATTGGATAATATCGGAATATTATCCAATCAAAAAACAAAATCAAACTGCATTTATTTTCCCATCACTATTTTGTCAAGTGAAATGAAGTATAGTAGTATACAGCGTGTTCCATTTAAGTGCTACACTATTGCTATCTCGAGAAGTATGAGAGATACGAAGTCGGTTAAATTAGCAAACAATTTCTATTTTATAAGACTACTTTAATGAGCGAAACAAGAATTTTTTTAGACCTGTGCTACTTTCTTATTTTAAATGGAAACCTATTTTTTATTTTTTTTTTTGCTTATTCGATTCAGTATTTTTTTCTGAATTCAACGATATATATACAAAATATTTGAGAAAAATGCAAAATTAATAATTTATCACTTTTATTTAAATACGATTATACAAAGAGCGCTATGGAAAAACAAATAAATCAATAAAATGATTGTTAATATTATTTATGTATTTTATCTTGTTTAAATAATAATTATTCTCAACTTAAAGAAATTTATAAAAGTTTTTGTACTTATTTCTTCATTTGATTTATTTTTTTTTTCATAGCACTCTTTGTATAGTCATATTTAAATAAAAATGATACAATATTAATTTTACATTTTTCTCAAAAAAAATTGTAATAACAGAGTATTACATATGGATATCGTTGAATTCAGAAAAAAATAGTGAATCGAATAAGCTAATAAAAAAGTAGGTTCTAATTTAAAATAAAAAAGTTGGGTCCCATATTTTGAGAACCATTGGTTAAGAAAAAATTTTGTTTTGTTCATTTTAATAGTCATAGAATTTAGAAATTATTTGCTAATTTAACGAACTTCGTATCTTATACTTCTCGAAATAGCAATAGCGTAGCACTTAAATGGAACAGTCTGTATGCTTCAGAAATTCGATGGGGCGTCTATACCCCAAAAATAGACGCCTTACTAATTTTATGGTATAAATGCCTCAATATATTATTTTATTTTTACGCGTAATAGTCTATTTTATATATTTATTTTATTTAATATGAGTAAAATATGATGTGACATAAATTTTTATTTACTTATTTAGATAGAAATTCCAAAAAAATACTAGAGATAAAACAGTGCACCAAAGTAAGGGAAATGGTCTGAAGAAAATTTTAAATCTGTGATAGAAAATATTAATTCAAAAAATATGAACATCAATTTCACGAGAAATATTTGGCATTCCATCATGAACTTTAAGGCGAAGATTGGCTTCATGATATTTAAAGAAACAAATTACAGGTAAATCCTCGAGAATATTGCTGGCATTGGGTTTTAAAAAGGAAATAAAACTGGTAAATCACGAAAAACAACTAGGAAAAGTTGGCTTCGCCCCTGTGCCCCTTCCCGATATAGGGCACGGAAGATCACATGACGTATCATATGTTTTGTCCCTTCTCATTTCAAACTAGATCTTCAGCTCTGTCCCATGCTAACTTCAGATTGTACTTTATAACGCAGTGCGCATGCGTCAGTTTGAATAGCTGTCACATTTCAAGCAAGATATCAGATGAGAATAAAATGAAACAATAAGAATCAAATAGGTTGTTATTGAATTCCTTAATAATATAATATAATAATGGGTAGGATTCTGTAACTCGTCCATTATAAAACGGTACCGTTATCACTATGGTTACAAAGAAAATGACATTTTATTTGACAACTGTGACGTAAATATGCCAATCATCTTATAAAAAATACGGTACCGTTTGATAACGGACGAGTTACAGAATTCTTCGTCTTCACTCTGCTTCGTGTAATGAAAAGAAAAAAAGCAAATATTACCAATAACAGTAATTAACATTTTATAAATAATTTTTGGGCTTTATCACCGACCTTCTATCAGATCTGAGTTATCGATAATATGTCCACAGCAAGTGTTATTCTCAAATACAAACGGCCAGGAGCCACCACAGACGACGTCTCTCTTGTTTTACACATCTAATTGACCTATTAAAAATTGTCACTTTTTACTTATGATCAAAGTTCCAATATTATTAGGTTTTAAATCTTGCCTTGATAATCGGTGCTTAATGGAATAGCACACAGTTTTATATTATTGTCCGACGACAAACTGTTGCACCCAACAACACAACAATACACTGGCATCGTTTGAAAAAGAATGAACACGCAAACGATAGAAAATAACAATAAAAGGAATAACAATAACAACAAACAAGATAACAAAAAGAAACAAATAATAAAACACAATGAATAACAACACAATCAATCGCTATAAGCACAAAAAACGCCAAATATCAAAATATCAGACAGAGCCACGGTGTAGTATCTATAGATGAGAGCACGAAATGGTGACGAAATGCGTTGACATGGCTAAGTAACTGGGAAACAAAATGGCGCCAACGCGACCCGTTACTATTTGACAGGTGTTTGACAGTTGGTGTGCCGCGTGTGCCGGTTGTGGTTACAGGTTAAAATGAGTTCCCGTTTAAGAGAAAATGTTTTACTACAGGATGCACAACAGGGTATGGATCAAATAAAGAGATATATAGTCTTTTTAAGGTGCCAAAATGTGCGATTTTGCGGGAGCCAGCTATGCTATAACCACAGAAACAGGTATTATGATAAAGAAAATTCTGATTGAAAAATGTGAATGTCAAGTGCATTTGACATAATATGTTTGTTTTATAATTTTATTGGAAATATAGAAACCTTCTGTATGGAATTTGTACAAAATACATACATAGAACTGACAAAAAATAAAAGGTAATGTATTGAAAATATAGAATATTATGCGTTATATATGAATAATTTAATATTTTAAATATTTTGTGCAAAAACCAGGTTGCAACAAAACCTGACATCTAGCGGCACACTGTATGAACTAGCCCAGTTAGTTAGCCATTGTTCGTAATGCATTGGGATACGTCGTACACTCACCTATAGATACTACACCGTGGACAGAGCTGAAGATCGAGTCTGAAGTGAGAAGGGACAAAACATATGATAGGTCACGTGATCTTCCGTGCCCTACAACGACCAAATATAACTAGACAAAACATTCCCTATCCCTCCTCACTGAATGTTTTGATTTCGGCAGGCCAGACAGAGAAACTAGAGGTAGAGATATGTTTTGTCTAGTTCGAGTATTAATCAGTACGAATACGGTGACACTATTGTAGTATATTTCCTTTTTTTAAGTATATCTAATTTCATTTGTTTTGTTTGTAATTACATAATACAATACTCGTAAATACACACATATTTTTATAATTTGATAAATGTGCCTAGGCAACTATCCTCTGTGGTGAGGCGTAAACTCCACATAGGTAGGCATCTATTATTGATGACTCAAGAAAAGATATAGACACCTAGCCGAGTTAAAAGGCAACTACCCAAAACGGTACTAAAGCGACAAGCAGTGTTTAATTATTTTTTGTGCAGTATTAAAGTGCAATACCTAATATTTATTTAATTCAGGATTAGCTATTCTTTATAGAAAACAACTCCGGATGAATGCCGAATAATTGACCTAGGATTTCGCGTGTTATAAATAAAGTGGTCTGCCAGTTTGACATATCATAAAAAGCACAAACGAAACTATCGGCAATCGTTTGTGCTTGTTTGTATACCAGAAATCAGCTGACCAAAGTGTTCGCCAGGTATAGTAAACATTTTCATAAAAAGTACAAACAACAAAACTATCTGCAATAGTTAGTGCTGGTTTGTGCTTCATACTAGAAATCAGAAGACCTAGGCGTTCGTGAGTTAGAAACAACTTCACACTTTCATATGAAGCATGATCGACTAAACTATGTGTTCGGGATCGCGAGTTATACACAAATTAAACCGGTCTATCGGCTTCGCGCTTCGTAAAATGCAAAAATTTCAAAATTATGTGCAATCATTTGTATTTTACTTGCATTCGATTGTGCTTCATATTACTGACATATCTTTTTAGAGACAATTTTCCTTAGGTACGCCGTATATCTCACAATTATCTTGTATATATACCTAGTTTGTACTCTGTGTGACATTATTGTGTGCTCTGTCTGCCATGGCCGTATCCATATATCAGTATTGCTAAAGTTACAGAATAGGTGTCCTGTAAAATTTGAGAAACATGTATTCAAATAACACAATTTGTTGAATTTTTGCATAATGGTGTACGTGACCAAATTTGTATTTTTAAACGATTGATACTAAACAAAAAAGTAAAATACCCGGATTTTTTTAAATCGATAAATTATCGTAGTTTACGAAATAGTTATTTGTATATCAATGCCGCGAAATCACTCTTTAGCGTACCGAGAGAAAAATTGTCGCCGAGGCCGCTTGCGGCCGAGGCAAGACAATCTCGAGGGCGCTAAAGGATTTCGCGGACAAGGTATACACAATATTTTTTGTGCAACCGTAAAAAATATGTAATTACAAATTTTATTAATTTTCAACAGTTTCATTATAAAAAGAAAGTTAGCTTTCAAAGTGGCTATGGGATTAACATTTGATAAACAAAACCATCAAGTGTCAAAGTGATTGTTTACCTAATTTCGCGGCCGCTACCATGACAACGGTCGCGAAATCCAATTTCGCGGCCTGCATTGCGGCTGCGAAATGCTTATTTCGCGTCCGGTTGCACAAAAAAATAATTATTAATAATTTGGGGAAGGGGTATGTGACGTCACCATTAGGTAGTAGGATCGTAGAAGAAGAAAGACTGGAAGGGAAAGTGATAGTTATAGCTAGCCAAACCTGCTGTCGCCATGCCATAACCTACTACAACAAATTCACAACTCTGATCAATAGATTATTTCAGAAATTCAAAACGCATGCGCCAAGTGTTAGACTGCGACAAAAAGTTAGTGCCGTTTGTCGTATATCCATCCTTGTTTATATAATAGTTCTGTCTGTTTCAAATTTTTTTTGTTTGGTGGTTTCGTTTTTCATACAATTATGATGGGCACTAAACTTCTGGTCCACATAATACTGCCGTTTGAAATGTTTTATCTGGTTTGGAAAATAAAAAGTGAGGTTAAGTGTACTAATACGTTTTTCACATACTATACTTCGTTTCACATAATGGAAATGTAGGAGCAATTTGATTTTGTTGTTTGATTGAAAGATTGGATAATATCGGGGTGTTATCCAAACAAAAAATAAGATGAGACTGTTTCTATCTTCCCACCACTATTTCTTACACGAAATGATGTATAGAATAAGTTTTTATTTGTAAAATAAAAAATTAAACCATACCTTATACCCAAATTCATTTTAACAACTGCTGTGTTCTAAAATTTAAAACTATTTGCCAGGGTTTTAGGCTAATGGCGCTAACTTTAGTTGTAGTTTTAGTTTAGTTCAAAAACTTAATGTAGTAGTCGCCCAAATTTCTGAAATGGTCTTGCAGTTTATCTGCATCTGTGTTCTTCAGAAATGTTAAGGTAAGTATTAAATAGAATTTTTTAATAATTTAATGTATAAAACAACTTGTTACATTGTAGCTATAAAAATGAAAGAATCAAATTTTTGAACAATTTTAGAAATTTGCATGAAGATTTCGAGGAGGATGATTTACTAAAAGATCCCAAGTATTGTCTTCTTTTGGATAAACCATTTGATAATGTAAGGAGAATCGACTTATTCAAAAACGAAGATTTTATAAATTGTATCACACATTTACAAAAACATCACCCTGATAGATATTTCACAGACTCAGCTTCATATAAAATAGATTTAACGCAATGTGGAGAATATCATAGTATAATTCGACAAATGAATTATTTGTACTTCGTCGAATTTGAAGTTAAGAACGACACAGTTTACATAACAGTGAATATATTGAATGCACCCACTAGTCCTGTTAAAAATTATTATCAGACTTATTACAAAGCTTTTAATGTAGAATTGAAACAAGAGAGAAGTTTAGTGACAGAAAAAGATGTAAGGCATAAAGGAATGGGATCTATCCGTACAATTGAATATAAAGTCAGTGATTTAAGTATAATAGGTAAGTTAATAGTACATTAAAATACAAATTCCATAAGACATGATTTTAGCGCACGTGTCTTCTAGTTCGCTAAAATGTCTTATGAATAGTATATTACAATACGAGTGAAGAAACTAAGAATTTCGCGAATTCGTTTCTTTACGAGGGTTGTATAGGGTTTTGTTCAATCCTCTTTTCTATTTTGTGCATGTTTATATCATCGTTACCATCAAAATATTCAATAAACTTGTATAATTTTCATTTAAAAGTGTCAGCTGCATAGGCGCCGACTACATGGGGGCATCGTGGCTCATGTCCCCCAAGGAAAATTTTCCTTGGGGCAATGCCCCCAAGGAGACTTTTCCCTTAGCGCAGCAATACTTTTAAATCAGCAAAACTTTTGCAAAGTCGATGCCCGTGATCAGCTGAAGCGCTAGAAAATCCTTAGTGATTTGAGCATCGGAAAACAGATACCTATAAGTAGCTAAGTAATTCCTAAATCAGGATAGGTAATGCTTAGCGATTGGTGAAATTTTGCTATATAGTCTAATACCTATTGTGGTGCACACCGGGTACACAGGCATTATTTAAATTTTAGGAATCGGTGGTGAAATCAGCCGTCAATGTCAATCGGCAAAAAAAAAAATTATTTGCATCAGAAGTTACAATTGTGATCTGTGTAATGGTTATGTTTACAGCACAGATTTACAGGAAATTATAAACCTTTTTACCTTCCGTCACCTTTAGGTAAGGGAGGTATTGTCTTTGGTCAAAAAATTCGGTGGTGAGTTTTTGATGAATAAGCACGTTTTAGGGTCCCTAGAATACGATTTTACTATTTTTACGATGATGTCTGTATGTGTGTGTGTGTATGTATGTATGTATGTATGTATGTGTGTCCGTGTGTGTGTGTGTGTGTGTGTGTGTGTGTGTGTGTGTGTGTGTAACAAAATTTTCGTCTACGATAACTTCCATACTACAATTCTAAAAATTATAATTCTTTTGTATTTCTCTTCGTTACATCCATGCGAAGAGCTGATTAGATTTTGGTAACAATTGGACAACCGGAAGTACCCTCATTTGAAGATTTTAACAGTTTTTCTTGAAAAAAATACGTTAAATATCATTTTTTCACATTTCATGTTATTATAAATATTAAAGAATATTTTATTTTCTATACGATTTGATTGCATTTTATACCTAATATTAAATGGATATGGAGTTAAAAAATTATAAAGAAATTAAATTTCATAAAGTAGCCATAGCTGTGAAAACAGCTACTATATTTAGAAAATTTTGATTGAAAGATGTCAGTGTCAAGTGAAATTGACATAGTATGTTTGTCTTACAATTTTACTGGAAATAGGTATAGGATCTTTTGCTTTCTGTATGGAATTTGTATAAAATACATACAACTGCTTTAAGGTAATGTACAAGAAATAATAATAATAATAATAAATCTTTTATTTCTGCAGATACATTACGCTGTATATAGAAAACGTCACAAAATAATAATTTTCTGTATGAAATTTGCATAAAATACATGCAACTGCCAGAAGATAATGTACAAGAAATAGAATATTTAATTTAGCAAGGAACTTTCCGTATGAAATTTGTACAAAATACATAGAACTGACGGAAGGTAATGTGCTGGCCACATCAGATTTTTTATTTGTATAATATAAATCATGTTTAAACTACATATATATTATATAATTACCTACTTCATTTAATTTTTAGGTTTTAGGGTTTTTCAAGGCAACGGCTTTTGAAGAAATAAGTATTGCATATAAATTTTAGTATATAGGTGTCCGGATTTCGAAGGCCACCATTGGGATCTCGGAAACTATAAGAGATACGACTCGGATAAATGGGACTTGTGGTGCGCATTCGGGGGCCATCTTAGATGTGCTTTTGTTTTGACAAAAATTCTCATAGGTTACTAGAAAATGGCGGAGAACTGAATTTGGTCGATATTTTCATTTTGAAATTACTTCTAAACTATCAGTAATCGAGAAAAATGTTTCAAATAAAACAGTTTTATTGTCTATCCAGTGGCGTACGAAAATGATTTTTCTATCGGTAAATTTTCGAGATATAACACAAATTTACATTTTCTTAAATGGAACCCATATTTGATTTTTACTCTAAAAAATACCTATTTTTACCTTCCGTTACCCTTAGCTAAGGAAGGTATTGTCTTTGATCAAAAAATTCGGTGGTGAATTTTTAATGAATAAGCACGTTTTAAGGTCCCTAGAATACGATTTTACTATTTTTACAATGATGTATGTGTGTGTGTGCGTGTGTGTGTGTGCATATGTGTGTACGTGTGTATGTGTGTGTGTGTGGATGTGTGTGTGTGTGTAACAAAATTTTCGTCTACGATAACTCTAATACTACAATTTCAAAAATTATAATTCTTTCGTATTCCTCTTCGTTGCATCCATATAAAGAGCTGATTAGATTTTGGTTATAAGTGGTCAACCGGAAGTACCCTCATTTGAAGATTTTAGCAGTTTTTCTCGAAAAAACGATGTTAAATATAATTTTGTCACATTTAACGTTATTACAAATATTAAAGAACATTGTATTCTCTATACGATTTGACTGCATTTTATACTTCATATTAAATGGATATAGTTATAAAATTATAAAGAAATTAAATTTCATAAATTAGCTAGCTATGCTAGAAACAGCTACTATATTAAGAAAATTCTGATTGAAAAATGTCAGTGTCAATTGACATTCATAGTATATTTGTGTTATAATTGTACTCGAAATATAGAATATTTTTGCTCGAAACTTTCTGTATGGAATTTGTATAAAATACATACAACTGTCGAAAGGTAATGTACATATAAGAAATTTAGAATCTTTTGCAAGGAACTTTCTGTATGGATATAGGCATTTACGAAAATTCTACTGATAAATACCGCATCTTCTGACTCTGTTCGAAAACACGAGTGATAAAAAGTTACCGTGTTCGAAAATTGTGCAATATCTACAAGATCCATCTACAGGGTTCATGAAGGAATCTAATCTCAAAAAAAGGTAGTGATGCAAAGCGAAGCGCGCGCGTTTATCAAATTTCTAACCTGTTTCAAATTTTAAATTTTTTTTATAGGTTATGGATCTACCCTGTTACCCTGTTTACCACTTGCGTTCTTAAAATATCGATTCCGAAAGCTATAACCTAATAAACAGCTGTTTACCGGTAACAATTCACCGGTAGAATTTTCGTAAATGCCTCATATAACTGACGGAAGGTAATGTGCTGGTCACATCAGATTTTTTCTCTTTTGATTGATGTGGTGGCCTTCGAAATCCGGACACCTGTATAGAATATTAATATAAAATAAAAATTATGGTAAATTATAAAAATTATTAAGAAAGCTGTGCTTAAACTTACGCGTTTAATTAAAAATACATACAAATAAAAAGCACACACGTGCTGAATCAGGAACTGCCCAGTTGACGTGGATCACATGTGGATGCCAGGTTATGTGTGGGTTACGTTTAATTTTCCCGCGCTACATTTTTGTGGCTAAATTCACTTGACACAACTGTTTCTATTGTATAGTTTATCAACCTTTCTCGCTTGCTGGGACTGGCCAAGGTCTTGCTGGGGTTGTGACATCACGGGATGACGTCATGGCAAATTGCAAAATTCTTTTGCTTTTTTCTCCCGTACTATAAATTTTTATGCAAAAAATGTGGGTCTAATATTTTTATCTCTACACTAACATATAAAAAAATCGTGGAAAACCCTTTTGTCCAAAAATGTACTTATCAACGTAACAGAAATTAGGTTTGAGATCTTTTAAGAAATACATTATGTCATCAGCCATCCAAATGAGTTTTATAAAGTGCAGAGAAAGACGTATTCTAGTACGCTTATTGATGCTGGAAGGATTTTCGTTCTAAAACGACTACTGTTAGAGTCCGTGCGTTCAGAGAAAAAACAAATCGGCGCAGTAGAAGTTGTACTATCCAACCTACAAATGTTGACTATTAATACTCGCTCAAAAAACATTTAACTGAATAATATTTAAATGTTATTAATTTTAATATTATTATCATTTACGATACACAATATTCATAAACAAGTATACATATAATTATTACTCGCACAAAAGACATTTGATTGAATATCTTTATCCATATTTATATCTATAACCTATACGCTACAAACAGCTGTTACCTGTCACAATATCGTACCATCCCTACTTTCACAAGTTGGACTCGCCCAGATGAATTTTGGTTTGTGCGCCGGTTTTCTCTCTAAACGCACGGACTCTACCAACCTAACTATTCTATCAAAAATTTCTCTTAATCGACATTCTCAACTATTTTTAAAAAGAAATAATGTAAATGGAAGCCTAAACAGAGAAAGTACTATAAAACACTCGTGCTTGAATAGGTTGTCTTCTGTAATTTATATTTTATATTATTCTTATCTTAAATGCCTATGTCAAGGATTGCTTGGAACACCCGGTAGATGATTGTCGTATTATTATTAAAATTGTAAACTTATATAACCGTATACTATAAATTTGTACGCCTATGCATTTGCCAGATAAAGTGATGGATAGATAGACAAGTAAAAATAGTAATTTATATGTAAACTTGCCTATGATTTCGACCAATCAGAGCCCAAGTTTTAGAAGCCCTATACTAGCCCAATCTCACACCATTCTTTCTGGAACGAAGTGTAATATATTTAATTTTTGTTTAACAGGTGACATTACCCAAACAGAAGTACTTATAAGCATAGAAAACTATTTCACATGCAATGGTTGTGACAGAATAAGAAAGTATTCTGAAGGCGAACTTATATTCAGACGTGGTTGGTTTTGTATCGACTGTAACGTACGCAGCGGAAATGAAACATTTTGTTATATGTACGTGTTCGACGAAAATAGTGTACGTTCTGATTGTTACGATAGGGATTGTCTACCGAAATTATGGAAACTTAATCATTTCTTCTGTCCGTTGCAAACTAAGTGTTACGTCTGTCAGAAGAATAAGTATGGGATGTCGTTCACTTTACACTACCAAGAACATCACCAAGATATAACCTATCAAATAGGGGATGATATTTGTATACAAGCTACTCCAGGCAGGTAATGATGTAGCTATGAATTTATTCTACAGGAACTCCCAAGTTAAGTGGGTTACCTCCCATTGGGATCTCGGAAGCTATTAGATCTACGAGGTCGGTTGTGCAGTTTTAAGTACTGATTCACATTCCGGTAAAAAAAATTAAAATTCTGAACATTTTGAAAATTTGTGGAGTACGATGATCGACTGGTAGCATAATGGAAAATTGGGAAATGATCGAACACGCAGTCTAATGTAAATAATTTATTTCCTGGCCTACGTTTCGACTGTTACTACAGTCTTCCTAGCCCTGAGGAAGACTGTAGTAACAGTCGAAACGTAGGCCAGGAAATAAATTATTTACATTAGACTGCGTGTCCGATCATTTCCCAATTTTCCATTTTGAAAATTATTTTTTAAAAACTGAAAATCACGATTGGAGACATTTGACGCAGAAATTTTTTATTTTAAAAAAGTGTTCCCTTAATTTTGTTGATCAGTGTATATTGTAACACCAGGAGGTATTTGAAGCTGACTGATAATACTGCTGATTACTGCAACGATGATACACTTACTAGTGGACGCCTCTGATGGTTGGGGACTCAAGAGAAGGAAGAACACACATACACTAACACATTACTGATTAGAATATTAACTAATTAAACATAACTAACAAAACTATTACATTCTGTAACACAGCGGGCGAGCGTCGCCCCAAAACTAAAGGACACTACATGTCCAAAAAAAACACGTCTTCCCGACGCGACAAACTGATTTAGACTCTTATATGTTAACTCTCACGAGTATTTAAACCGACCACCTTAAAACAAAAATGCTATCTTCAGGACAGGATTATCTTAGGGGTACGGGGTGCATAGGCGAGGTCATCCAAAGTCACGCACGTATACACAATAATTTCTAGACTAATGATAAACAAATAAATGTCGTGATTATCATAATACAATATAAATTTCTAAACTGAATTTTGACTTAAATAGATAAACAGAGTTAAGATATGAATATTGAAACTATAATTTAGAAAAGTTTATAAAAAGTTATTTATCTATTATTGCTCTTACCCTCGCCTTGTTACAATATTACACAGATTGAGAGAGTAATGAATTTATTTTTAATCTTATATTATAGATACTGCCTGTTACGGTATTCCGCCGACACTTTCTTATTGATGCGGTACCATCTGAACAGCGAAGAACTTTTTCTGGCGATCCGATCGCCGTGGGAAGAATTCAGTTTTAAAGCCCAGTACGAGTACAACTGTTCCGTCACTGTCTCAACACGCGAACAAACAGAAACTTTTCAATTAAGCCCTCTTCTATATGAATACGACGACTGGATACTGAGTGTGGGTAAATGGATATTTAAAAAGTGGAGTACAGAGACAGAGTTCACAGTTGTTGTTAATATTATACCAACGGAAATAATTTTTGTGCGTATGGGGGACAGCTCTGACTCTGAAGATTCGATTGTTTTAGATAATTAATTAATTTGATGACTTCGCGAAGCATACGACATGAATAGGCTCAAGTTTACAGCTTTTTATAAATTACATACCACGTGGAAATATTGAATATAAATAAATAAGAACAATACATGTGTGAATCTGAGAAGAAGCGCCAGAATTTTTAAAGCATCCAATTTCAGTGAAGAATGTACCGCTTCATACTTGCGAGTAAAGAAAAACTATAAACAATACATCACAAAACAAAAGCAAACGTTCAAGCAAAATTTAAAACTCAAACTGCAGACAGTAAAAGAGCAAACAGAATTTTGGAAGACCATAAAAGCTCTATCCTACATTTTATAGAGAAAATCCAATAAACTTAAAATATTGGACTCAATATTATCAAGAATGGTTTGGTGACAAAATTTTAGATGAGACAGTGTGGACCCCAATTGCAATACAAAAACTAAATTACGCCTAAGTAAACTTAAACTACACAAGAGCCCAGGGAACGATGGAAATATTGGCCGTATTTATTTGGGATTTTTCAAGTAACTTGGTAGCTTAGTTCTGTTTAATTGGCATAATTTAAATAACCCAGAACTGATCCTGAACTGACCCAACTCACCCAGCAGATTTGCTGGGTTAGTAGATCCAACCCGTCTACTCTCTCTTTCTAAACAGTTGTGTGCTTCATTATTCTTAAAGCTGATAAAATAAAATTAATTAAGTTAAAAAGAGTCAATTATATTACCAATGACAGGAATAAATGACGTGAATTCGAATTTTCCGTCAAATTTTAAAATTGTATCATTTATTTGGAAGTAAACCAGGTTGGTTAGAGATCAGTTCAAGATTGAACCTGAAGTTCCCAAATAAATACGGCCATAATTGAACAAATAAAACATCCATGTATAATGGCAAATTGTATTTATGTCAATTATTAAACGTATACTGTACTAAAGAAAATAGATCCAAACAACTGAAAAGTACAAAATTTATTTTAATTCACAAAAATTCACGAATATAAACAACTACAGGGGCAATGCCTTATTAAACTCAATGGAGGGTTATACAGAGGCATATTTTCGGACTGTCATCTATTGACATTTTTCTTGTACTACACTCATTTCACCCCGTTGCTAAATTACAAACAAATCGCTGTCATGGTGACAGTTGCAAGATTATACTAAATAGTAAATATGAACATAGATCTTATAGTAACTTACTAGATGTAAGCAAACGTATGCTTTTACGTCCCAGCAACAGCCATTTTGTCTCTTTGTTGCTTTCAAAGTAACAAGTTGTTTGCGTTTGTGAATAATTTGTTGTATTCAACATGAATTGTTTGTTTTGTAAAAGAAAATTGTTCAATGATCGAATTAATATTTCCTTTTTTCGGTTAGTATTATATTTTTATATTAACAACTATAGAATTAAATTTGTCTGTACAATTTAAAAATGAATAAAATATTTTGTAACATATTGTGCATATTATAATACCCTTTTACCACCATTCGTTATGCCAAATGAACAAATGTGTATTTTACTAGTTTTAAGTAAAATGCGTTTTAATATGCATACGGTTATAATAAATCTGTGTAGGAACTGATATAGGGCACGGAAGATCACGTGACCTATCATATGTTTTGTTTTGTCCCTTTCTCACTTCAGACTCGATCTTCAGCTTTGTCCCATGCTAACTTCAGACTCTACTTTCGACGCAGTGCGCATGCGTCAGTTTGAATAGCTGTCACATTTCTAGCAAGATATCAAATAAGAATAAAATGAAGACAATAAGAAACAAATAGGTTTTTATTGAATTCTTCAATAATATAATATAATGGCAGATAACATGTGATCATATGTATATTCATAAGTATTACGATCAGGATGCTCTTCGTTTCATTCTTGCTTAAAAAGCAAATATTACCAACAGTAATTGACAATTTATAAATTTAGGGCTTCATCAACGACCAACTATCAAATCTGAGTAATCGATAATATGTCAGCAAGCAAGTGATATTCTCATAAATATAAACTGCCACGAGCCACAGACGACGTCTCTCTTGTTTTTCACATGTAATGTAACCTACCTACCTCACCTACCCTACCTATACAAATTGTCACTTGTTACTTATGTTTTGTTTAAATATGATTAGGTTTTAAATATTACCTCGATAATCGGTACTTGATCGGATAGTAAACAGTTTTATATAATAGTCCGACGATAAACTTGCACCCAACAACGTAGTGGCATAGTTTGAAAAAGAATGACACTCACAAACAACAGAAAATAACAATAAAATAAATAACAACAAAGAAGATAACAAAAAGAAACAAATAATAAAACACTACAGTGAATAACAATAACACAATCAATCGCTATACGCACAAGAACCGCCAAATAACAAAATGAAAACAAATTCCACGCTTGCGCAAACTCATTCTTAAAATTTACCGCTAGAAAAATATGACAGCTATTCAAATTGACGCATGCGCACTGCGTCGAAAGTATAGTCTGAAGTTAGCATGGGACAGAGCTGAAGATCGAGTCTGAAGTGAGAAAGGGACAAAACATATGATAGGTCACGTGATCTTCCGTGCCCTATATAAAATTAATTTGGCATCATTCGTGCATCACAATGAATAAGTTTGCTATAGTTTTATTCCATAATAACGCGAATGTGGTTAAGGTTTTATAATTTTCCAGGTTCAACTTATAACATAATTTGTGCATTTGGCATATAAAAATATACTAACCAAGCAACACATTCGTGTATTAAACATTAAACTTAAAATCGCTAAATTTGCACAGTCATTCCTTTAGCGTATAACTGTCTATTAATTCAAAAAGGATTCAAATTGGAAATCATACTCAAACGGAGTATATGTCGTACTGCCGAAAACCGTACCATCGAAAAGCCATACCATCGAATAGCCACACTATCGAAATGTCATAGTGCCGACACTTACCCCCTCCACAATGTCCATAGCATCGAAACCTTAAATGTCCACACTGCCGAAATGTCATAGTGCAGACACTTACCCCCTCCACAATGTGCATAGTATCGACATTGGAATGTCCATAGCGCCGACACTGGCATGTTCATAGCGTCGACATTGGAATGTCCGCAGTGCAGACACTGGAATGTCCGTACCATCGATTTGCCATAGTGCCGACACTGACATGCTCGTAGCGTCGACAATGGAATGTCCGTAGCGCCGACATGGGATTGTCCGTAGTGCAGACAGTGGAATGTCCATACCGTCGAAATGTCGTAGTATAGACATTGGAATGTTCATAGCGCCGACATGTACCCCTTCCACACAGTTGGTAGTGTAGACCAGATGTATATTCATAGTACGAAAGGCCCGGCCAAAATCAGTTTAATAGATGGCATAGGCATCGCTGTTCTAAACAAGTTTGACATTGTTTTCTTGTAATATCAATATTTAAATTATGAATTAAATTTTTTTAATGCACAAATACCGAAAGGCAGTTATGAATATTACATATTTTACTTGCAAATGAAATTAAGTAATGCAATAATATATATGTTGAATCCAGAAGATGTAATTGTATATTTCATGAAAAGGACGTCCATTTCATGATGCGATTCCTCATAGTGAAATTTTACAGTTGTCCGCCTGGACAAAAAATACCAACATTAACGTCACCTAACGCACAGAACTCACTCAGGTAAACTCGGAGATGTTATTGTTGGTGAGTTCCGTACGTTAGGTGTTAATTTCTTGTAAAAGTATAAGCAAATAGTGCGAATGTGATTCCAGATCCATATCTACAGTGTGCCCATTTTATCTGTTCCCGCCTGAAAATTCATAAATAGGCAATGCATGTTACATTTCATAATTATTGACTTGGTTTTTAAAATTTTATTTTGCTTTTATACCTTGTGATTAATTCATTTAAAGTACTAATATTTACCAAGTGACTCCGTTTTATCTATTCTTAAAATTTCAGGCGGGAACAAATAAAATGGGCAAACTGTCCTTTTCGTATTCTGTATTATCTATATAATTATTCACAATACACCTTATAATATTGATAAATTAATTATACAGACTAATCCAGAATAATTGAAAGTCACGTGATTTGAAAAAGTTTTGATTAAGATTAAATTATCTTCCACCGAAAAAAAAATAGCATGAATTTACCGGCAATGACAAATTATCTTACCCATATTACCGACAATTGGAAAATAGGCGTTACCTATTTTGAAATTTTTGACATACAGTTTGTTTTTATCTTTTAAAATTAAACTCTTATATTAAATCGTTACGTTAGAATGGTGTTTACAGTTGTCAAGAAATTGATACTACTGATATTGGGATAAAGCCTAAAAACAAGCAAATTCCGTATTAAAATATTGTTGTCGGACATTAAACGTTGAAAGCACCACGGGAGTTAAACGACAATTTTTGAAATCGAAATTGTATCCTGTTTAGTAATGATGTTTTATAAGAGTATTGTGGTAAATATTTTTAAAATCACAATTGTATTTGTGTTGATATAATCGTTTTTTGACCGATTGGCATGTTTCACCAATGTAAATTTTAGGACATCTTTCACAATAGACCAGAAAAGTGTAACGGTCAAACTTACGCGCGAAATTCAAACTCAGTTCATAACGCTGAGAACATAATTTTATTCCCCGTTTATATTTATTTAAATAATAATACAACACTGCAAAATTCATTGAACGTATGTCTTAGTTTGATCGTGCATGCTTCATCTTCTATTTTTCTGTCCTATTTACTGGTGGGTCAACGATATACGATATCCTTGCTTGCACCAAGCATTTTAATTTCTAATAATTTTCTTACTTCACCTTTTCTACGGGTTTCAACTGTTGCAATCTATTACTGAATAAACAAACTATCGAATTCTTAGCAAGAGCTGCTTAATTTCTTTTACAAAATATCTTTTGTTTTGTCTGTAAAATTAAACTTTTATATGAAACCTATACTAGGGAATTCAAACTATGAACTCGCGCCAAAGGCAAATTCTAAGCTAACTTTTCTGGTCTATTGGCTTGGTAAACCACATCGGAAACCATTTCGATCGGTGTTTTGTCTTTTAGGTTGATAAATAGCGTTTTGTGGTATCTTGATTATTATATGCAATTTTTATCTCTGTTTCTGTTTCTTTTAATATTTATGTGAGACCTACGTTTATAGTTTTATTATATGGAATAGTAGTATACGAGAGTTTTTCCTTCGGTGCGTGCTCATTATGTATTTTTTTTATTTAAAAATTGGGATAAAAGGCATAAAATAGAAAAAAAAAACAGTATAAACAACTCATAATTGTCGATTATTTTATTCGAAAGGTTGGGCCACTCGACTCTGCGTCGTTCTTTAATGTTTAATGGCGCATCTACACATTCGTACTCGTGTTTCGCCTTGTTACTCGCCGAAATTCGCGAGTGGCATTCGCACGTTCGCCCCCACAACGCGAATGACCGTTTTCACATTTGCCAAGTGTAAAGACAGATTTCGCCGCATCGCTCCGAGCCTTTGACTCGTCCCCAAAAACCGCTCCCGGAGCGAGCGCTACGAGCGGCAAGGCGAGTAACGAGGCGAATGACAAATGAACAGACTACACATTTGCTCCGTCACTCGGTTTGCGATTCGACTCACCATTCCTGCGAATATGTAGATGCGTTATAATAAGGTTTCTGGTTTACGACTGCAATGGTGTGAAAATAGGAGCAGTTTGATCTTGTTTGATTGGATAATATCGGGGTATTATTCATTCAGAAAACAAGATCAAACTGACCCTATCTTCGCACCACTGCAATATTAAACCAGATACAGTATATTGGGTGTATTCTAAAGGCATTCCGTTATTTATAAGCAGGCCTTTAAATTTAGATAAAGACACTATCCGTTAATAATATATACGATCTGTTTAAGTTTAGAAATAAAATTTAAACGGAGAATGACATATAGGGCGCGAGCAGACACGTGACTCGAGGAACCTTGACGTGCTTAGAATCAGCTGATTTGTGTGCGCATGTCATTTTGACAAGAACAATGTCATGTTGACAAGATCAATGTTTTGACTTATTTTGGTTTTTAAGTGCTAAAATGTTATTATTTTTAATTTCATGTGTTTTACTGCCCAAAAATTATAAAATCTTAACATTTTAGCAATTGAAAATCAAAATAAGTCAAAACATTAGTCTTATCAAATTGACAATGTTCTTGTCAAAATGACTTGCGCACACAAATCAGCGGATCCCAAGCAAGTCAAGGTCGCTCGAGTCACGTGTCTGCTCGCGCCCTATAGCCTTTAATTGTAAACGGATGACATTTAATACATAAATATTTAGAAATTTCGAAATTATACGCAGAGAATAGCGTTATCACCCATTGCTGTTTGCTCTGACTCCTGGATTCTTACAATATAAATGAAAGCAAAGCACAAATAAATAGTTATTATAACAAAATTATACTCGTACATAACCTATCAAATTAATATATTTTCAGATAAAAAATCGGCTGTAAGAAAGATTTTAATAATACCAAAATTACCCATTTATCCGTCTCAAAGAATTTAAAAATGATTTCTCTATTACATTGAAACGAGCAAATATTTTACTCTACATTGCAATCTTGCGCTTCACGTATTTTTTTAAAAAATATTCGAGTATTTTCAGGGCTGCTTTTAGTCTTCGGGGGACTAATGTGCTATTGGTACCCTTATATTTAATTTCTGATATTTTGATTATAACAAAGAATATTTTGATTATAACAAAATATATTTTGATTAAATTCGAAGATTATTGATTAGAAGAATGAATCTAACAAAAAAACATTGATATTTGCAAAGAATCAAAAAGCTTGTTTGTGCGAAAGTGTGTTTTATGATTTGTGTAGATTTTAAAGTGCACTTGGTGGTGTCTTTCAAGATAAATGTTAGGTATCCATAACTTCCTTATTAGCTTATTATTACTTTATTTCAAGTTCACAACAATATACAACGTGAAACTGACAATTTAGTATTTTGACATTTACTACAACAAAGTGTTACCAACATTTGAAAAAAATATACATTACTGTGATTTTTTATTAATATAAATTATTTATTACTAAATAGTATTTCCAAATTTATATATATATATATATATATATATATATATATATATATATATATATATATATATGTCGCGGGGTAGTATCACTGGCAAACTCTATGTCGACCAACACTATTTCAGAACCACAGCGATAATATAAACGTGATGATCTCAGCGAGGCGGACCTGCACTCACTCCCTGAGCACCGCTACACACTGATTCCATCCAAGCATTATAGCCTAGAATGCTTGACGTTTCGATTACGACAATACAATTAAAAGATTATAAGTGATTCATGTAATACTTGATTCATTAAATGATCGTTACGACATGCTTTGATATTACAATCTCCGACACGGCCATTCTGACGTTTCACACGTCCTCGTGTGAACTATCTGAAAACAAAGAATTTATCCACAGTATTTTCGCTCGGCTATCTCTGACCAATAAGTGCTCAAATAGTTACAACTTTGTTCACATTTATATCAAGCTCAAAATTTAGCTATAGTACACTAAATTATTTAATGGACGCCTTTTTTTTACAAGACGTCAAACAAAACATAATTCTGTGACAATACATTTCACCAGTAAATACATGACTAACAATATCAGTATTCAAGCATTGTTATAGCTCGTCCAACAGCGACAGACCATCATTGCTTAACCAGCAATCGATCGCTAATCCATCTTCGCTTAACCAGCGCAAGAAAACCATACCGTCATTGCTTACCCAGCAATGGAACACCCTTCCGTCATCGCTTAACCAGCTCGGGAAAACCACACCGTCATTGCTTACCCAGCAATGGAACACTATTCCGTCATCGCTTATCCAGCTCAGGAAAACCACACCGTCATTGCTTACCTAGCAATGGAACACCCTCATTGTACTACAGACAATTCTAGTTTTAATTATTTTGTGTAGAACCTGGCTCTTCGTCAGTTCCTAGGGAAGAAATATCATTATTATCTGACATTTTTCTAATTTGGTCATGTGCGTATTTATAAGTGCGATTAGAGTCATGGGCCTTTAGAACATACAAAACAAATTATTACTAGTTTTGCTAACATTCAGGTCCTAAATCAGAAATCCTATGGCAAATCGAAAACTTAGCTCGTCGTCTTAGGCCACGCTTCCCAATTCATTTACTGGAAAACACACACGACAGAGGCACCTAGTTAGCATGTTACCTTCGGCAGAGGTATCAGAGTAGCATACCGAAACACCATGACAGAGGTATCCAGTAGCATGTCATCTTCCATCACGGTTAATAATTCTAAAGAATTTAACGAAAATAACCAATCTCCAGACCAACGCCTCAATTACTCCTTAGCCACTTTTGTTATAAAAGTTTGTCGGCTCTTCAAAGTTTTAGTCACCCCTGTGGATTTTCAACGATCCACTCGATTAGCCTAACTAAATTGTGGTCTCAACCTCCAGAAGGTTCATTATTGTACGCATGAACCGCTCTACTTAAAAATTAGAACATGGCTCCATGTGTTATGTAAATAATACTTAGAGCTATCAAAATGTTCTAAATTTGTTAAATAATTCAAACAGATAGTTCTTCTTTTCGTTTTCCTAACTGTATTTTGGCTTAGTGTTTTTTAGTTTAATTTTTTGACAAGTTGGTTTTTGCCCTTATTGGAGGTTAGTATGTTTTAGTCAGTTGATCTTACACTGTCACAGGTGATGTTGTCCATTATAATGTTTCTCGTTTGGCCTACATATCTCACAGGTATTTCTTTTATTTTTATTTAAACTTGTTGTTTATTATTGTTTGATTATACTCTGGAAAACGATTGTTGTTGATTTGTGTCAAATATTTTTATTGTAGCACTTGATGAAGGTAAAATAATATACCGAAACGTTTGCAAGAGGAGATGTAGAAACAATTTTTTTTTATCTTCCTTTATATCCATCATCCGATGAACTTTCTTCAATTAAATTTATCCTTGGATACGATCAAAATATTTTAAAGCAATTTGTTCCAGCGTCCATCACGCTGCACTTAGGCGTCACAAACATTAAGACAAACGTTTGAAAAGCAAGTCCCGTCTTGTCAGACTTCTCTGCTTCCAATGGCTGACAGATTTCTGTTGCTCAATTGTTTTCAGATAAAACAGTCTGCTTCGCAACCGTGGCAGGCTGCAGTCCGGGCACCAGCTATCCTGTGCAACTCCTCTGCGGCTGATCTAGCTTGCCACAATTTAAACATTCAACAAATTCACAATTTGACAAAACTGGAATGGTCACCCCGAAAACGGTCACGCGGAGCCTGATCGGCCATAGCCCCATCAAAACCAAAACGCCAAGTTTTGTAGCTACGACCATGCTCACCGGAAATTCAATAAAGTCATATAGTATGTTCTGGGAATACACAGGGACTATTTCAAACCACTACCATATTTGTACCTAAATTTCAATATTCATGAAAGTTCCATCCGTAACGACTCAGGGTTTTGGAACATGGACGTGCAGGCACTCTGCACAGCGCTATATTATTCACGCTAACACGGTACATCCAATACATTCTCTCACTATCAGTGCTACACATCGCCTCATTCGTAGATATTGGGCAGGATGCTCGCCCTTTCTGGCTTATTATTTCGAGACAGACTGGTACAGACTTCGTCCATAATTACAGCTCTCCCGCCACTGTCAACAATATTTTTCCCAAATAGCATCATCGTATGGTAACTGATCGAATGCATCGATCTCTCACTTCAATCACATTACCCTTAATGTCAACGCAGATACCTGAAACCTGAATACTCAAAAGTTCACATGCAATTTATACATTAACAAAATCATCAAAACAAATCCCGTAGCAGCCTCGGACACAAGCCGCTGTCCTTCTAGCAAAAACTAGAGATTGCAGGCAGAAACGAACCACTGGCCATACATCACCGTATTTGGACCAATGATCACTCATGCATGTTAGTATGGCGGCAAAAATGTAACAAAACACAGTACAAGCGTCTTTGCGGAAGCGCAACGATAGTTTTTCTTTGTATCACATACCACAGGCGCTATGAATACCTGTCCAAGTGCAGTAATGGAATTTATTCTGGGGCCAACGTCTTTGCACTGTGCAAGACAAAACACTTCAAGCTTGAAGATCTCGTAGGCCACTCATAATTTCTGAAACAAAAGCTACACAAGAGAGTTTTTGGTAATCGCCTTCGGTGGACAGTAGTAAGGCCACTCTTCCAAATAGATTCTCTGTCCTGGTTTACGGATATTTCTAAACTAGAGTCAGCAGAAACTGGATCGATTTTATTTGGTCCGTGCTGCCAAATAAAGGAATCCATACACAACGGTTTCATTATATCTCAAGCAATAAATCTGTGTGCTCAATAAACTTAAACAAGCTCTCAAAGGAGAAGCAATCTACATAACGTCAGATAACCAGGCTGCTTTCACTTGTGAATCAAAGCTAAAATGGGTACCGTAGTATAAGTGAGTCGTAGGCATTTCCTGTGGATACTTGAAAAGCCATAATTCATAGCCTGGAGATATTCATTTCACCCTTGACGATGAACGTTAAAGAGTTATCAGCTCTTAACAAAAGGGACTTTGAATTATGACAAGTATCTTTACTAGTCATTGTTCTATAATATACCAAATTTCAGTTCATCAAAATTTTGAAGTGGCTTCCAGACATTCAGTCAAAACATGCTACAGCAGATCTTACTGGTCGTGGTGACAAAAGTCACCAGCGCTTAAAGCCCTCAACCTTATAATGATAATAACAATTTGTAGCTCAGTAAACTTTATCTGAATTTAATAAAATATTAATCTTTAGCATAGTTTTCCAACATATTTCCACCATTAACTATCTTCACTGAAGATCCCCAGTGAAATTTTAATGTTATAATTTATATTTCGGTACACCATGGTTCTGCACCCGCATCGGTCATATCTGGATAAAAAGTAAGTAACGATATATCAAGTGCCTCAAGGTTGCAGTGTACCTACTCAACGTGTCTGTTAGTTTGCGAAACTTGTACAATGAAAACATTTTACAATCTTTCTTGACATACCGAAACACTTTAAGGAATTTGTATTAGTTCGTTTGTTATTTCACAAATAACTAACTAAATCGCAAACTGGTTGATACTCCCGATCTGTGACTACTTGACCTACATTCAGTTTAATAATATTGTCACGTCGCAGACGATGTAAAGAAGTAGAATCAAGCTACCAAAAATGAAATACTTATTACGTCATACAAGCTCAATGACAAAACATCAATCAAAATATAACAACTGCCATGAACACCTACTGTAATAAATAATATCTTAAATAACATATATGGAGATCGGTAATCCGGATCATCGGCCATCACAATATCATAAACAACAAACTCGACTTCGTCTCTCGTTTCTCAACAAGCAACTGACCGAATTGCTTTTATTACAACAGCAACCCAATTGCCACCAACATAGCTCACAACGATATCTTGAGCTTTGTAATAAAATCTCTTACCAGTATTTGAAGACCGCTTAAAATAAATTCAGTACTCATTACTCACGGTTCTACTTAACCAGCTCTTGTAATTACGTCACCACTCTCCGGGTGGGACACAGACGGAATCCTTGTTACTGGTCAATGCCCTAGGATGAAAACCTGCAAAAATTGTTAGACGGCCTTTCCATCTTAACCTGCTTGGCCCTACACTTCACTTTATAATTCACCAACAGAACAAAAACCCACATACAATATTGTGGATCGCAGGCGAATCCCACTTCTGATGTCGCGGGGTAGTATCACTGGCAAACTCTATGTCGACCAACACTATTTCAGAACCACAGCGATAATATAAACGTGATGATCTCAGCGAGGCGGACCTGCACTCACTCCCTGAGCACCGCTACACACTGATTCCATCCAAGCATTATAGCCTAGAATGCTTGACGTTTCGATTACGACAATACAATTAAAAGATTATAAGTGATTCATGTAATACTTGATTCATTAAATGATCGTTACGACATGCTTTGATATTACAATCTCCGACATATATATATATCTGTTTAGATCTTAATATACTTTGTTATTGTCAATTCGGATAGGGTTCCCATTTTATCTGTTCCCGCCTGAAAATTTAAGTATATGCAACACATACATTACACTAGCCACTTCTTTTAAATAAATACTGTTTGAGAACAAAATCACCTTTATATTCTACATCATAGAATATTAAAAACTTATTACTCCTTAAATAAACACAATAAAGACTTTTTAATATTACGGATCGTTTTCAGTTTAGATGAAGTTTCATTAAAAAAAACTATCGAATCTATCTCTGGATTTGTTATTTATATATATATATATATATATATATATATATATATATATATATATATATATATATATATATATATATATATATATATATATATATATATATACATATTATTGCTTTTGCAAGTAAAATATATAATATTGATGTTACAAAAAAAACAACTTGAAACTTGTTTAGAACAGCGATGCCTATGCCATCTATTAAACTGATTTTGGCCGGGCCTTTCGTACTATGAATATACATCTGGTCTACACTACCAACTGTGTGGAAGGGGTACGTGTCGGCGCTATGAACATTCCAATGTCTATACTACGACATTTCGATGGTATGGACATTCCACTGTCTGCACTACGGACAATCCCATGTCGGCGCTACGGACATTCCATTGTCGACGCTACGAGCATGTCAGTGTCGGCACTATGGCAAATCGATGGTACGGACATTCCAGTGTCTGCACTACGGACATTCCAATGTCGACGCTATGAACATGCCAGTGTCGGCGCTATGGACATTCCAATGTCGATACTATGCACATTGTGGAGGGGGTAAGTGTCTGCACTATGACATTTCGGCAGTGTGGACATTTAAGGTTTCGATGCTATGGACATTGTGGAGGGGGTAAGTGTCGGCACTATGACATTTCGATAGTGTAGCTATTCGATGGTATGGCTTCTCGATCGTACGGTTTTCGGCAGTACGGACTGTTCCCGACACTGGCATGTTCATAGCGTCGACATTGGAATGTCCGTAGTGCAGACACTGGAATGTCCGTACCATCGATTTGCCATAGTGCCGACACTGACATGCTCGTAGCGTCGACAATGGAATGTCCGTAGCGCCGACATGGGATTGTCCGTAGTGCAGACAGTGGAATGTCCATACCATCGAAATGTCGTAGTATAGACATTGGAATGTTCATAGCGCCGACACGTACCCCTTCCACACAGTTGGTAGTGTAGACCAGATGTATATTCATAGTACGAAAGGCCCGGCCAAAATCAGTTTAATAGATGGCATAGGCATCGCTGTTCTAAACAAGTTTCAAGTTGTTTTTTTTGTAACATCAATATTATATATTTTACTTGCAAAAGCAATAATATGTATATATATATATATATATATATATATATATATATATATATATATATATATATATATAAATAACAAATCCAGAGATAGATTCGATAGTTTTTTTTAATGAAACTTCATCTAAACTGAAAACGATCCGTAATATTAAAAAGTCTTTATTGTGTTTATTTAAGGAGTAATAAGTTTTTAATATTCTATGATGTAGAATATAAAGGTGATTTTGTTCTCAAACAGTATTTATTTAAAAGAAGTGGCTAGTGTAATGTATGTGTTGCATATACTTAAATTTTCAGGCGGGAACAGATAAAATGGGAACCCTATCCGAATTGACAATAACAAAGTATATTAAGATCTAAACAGATATATATATATATATATATATATATATATATATATATATATATATATATATATATATATATATATATATAATTTGGAAATACTATTTAGTAATAAATAATTTATATTAATAAAAAATCACAGTAATGTATATTTTTTTCAAATGTTGGTAACACTTTGTTGTAGTAAATGTCAAAATACTAAATTGTCAGTTTCACGTTGTATATTGTTGTGAACTTGAAATAAAGTAATAATAAGCTAATAAGGAAGTTATGGATACCTAACATTTATCTTGAAAGACACCACCAAGTGCACTTTAAAATCTACACAAATCATAAAACACACTTTCGCACAAACAAGCTTTTTGATTCTTTGCAAATATCAATGTTTTTTTGTTAGATTCATTCTTCTAATCAATAATCTTCGAATTTAATCAAAATATATTTTGTTATAATCAAAATATTCTTTGTTATAATCAAAATATCAGAAATTAAATATAAGGGTACCAATAGCACATTAGTCCCCCGAAGACTAAAAGCAGCCCTGAAAATACTCGAATATTTTTTAAAAAAATACGTGAAGCGCAAGATTGCAATGTAGAGTAAAATATTTGCTCGTTTCAATGTAATAGAGAAATCATTTTTAAATTCTTTGAGACGGATAAATGGGTAATTTTGGTATTATTAAAATCTTTCTTACAGCCGATTTTTTATCTGAAAATATATTAATTTGATAGGTTATGTACGAGTATAATTTTGTTATAATAACTATTTATTTGTGCTTTGCTTTCATTTATATTGTAAGAATCCAGGAGTCAGAGCAAACAGCAATGGGTGATAACGCTATTCTCTGCGTATAATTTCGAAATTTCTAAATATTTATGTATTAAATGTCATCCGTTTACAATTAAAGGCTATAGGGCGCGAGCAGACACGTGACTCGAGCGACCTTGACTTGCTTGGGATCCGCTGATTTGTGTGCGCAAGTCATTTTGACAAGAACATTGTCAATTTGATAAGACTAATGTTTTGACTTATTTTGATTTTCAATTGCTAAAATGTTAAGATTTTATAATTTTTGGGCAGTAAAACACATGAAATTAAAAATAATAACATTTTAGCACTTAAAAACCAAAATAAGTCAAAACATTGATCTTGTCAACATGACATTGTTCTTGTCAAAATGACATGCGCACACAAATCAGCTGATTCTAAGCACGTCAAGGTTCCTCGAGTCACGTGTCTGCTCGCGCCCTATATGTCATTCTCCGTTTAAATTTTATTTCTAAACTTAAACAGATCGTATATATTATTAACGGATAGTGTCTTTATCTAAATTTAAAGGCCTGCTTATAAATAACGGAATGCCTTTAGAATACACCCAATATACTGTATCTGGTTTAATATTGCAGTGGTGCGAAGATAGGGTCAGTTTGATCTTGTTTTCTGAATGAATAATACCCCGATATTATCCAATCAAACAAGATCAAACTGCTCCTATTTTCACACCATTGCAGTCGTAAACCAGAAACCTTATTATAACGCATCTACATATTCGCAGGAATGGTGAGTCGAATCGCAAACCGAGTGACGGAGCAAATGTGTAGTCTGTTCATTTGTCATTCGCCTCGTTACTCGCCTTGCCGCTCGTAGCGCTCGCTCCGGGAGCGGTTTTTGGGGACGAGTCAAAGGCTCGGAGCGATGCGGCGAAATCTGTCTTTACACTTGGCAAATGTGAAAACGGTCATTCGCGTTGTGGGGGCGAACGTGCGAATGCCACTCGCGAATTTCGGCGAGTAACAAGGCGAAACACGAGTACGAATGTGTAGATGCGCCATTAAACATTAAAGAACGACGCAGAGTCGAGTGGCCCAACCTTTCGAATAAAATAATCGACAATTATGAGTTGTTTATACTGTTTTTTTTTCTATTTTACGCCTTTTATCCCAATTTTTAAATAAAAAAAATACATAATGAGCACGCACCGAAGGAAAAACTCTCGTATACTACTATTCCATATAATAAAACTATAAACGTAGGTCTCACATAAATATTAAAAGAAACAGAAACAGAGATAAAAATTGCATATAATAATCAAGATACCACAAAACGCTATTTATCAACCTAAAAGACAAAACACCGATCGAAATGGTTTCCGATGTGGTTTACCAAGCCAATAGACCAGAAAAGTTAGCTTAGAATTTGCCTTTGGCGCGAGTTCATAGTTTGAATTCCCTAGTATAGGTTTCATATAAAAGTTTAATTTTACAGACAAAACAAAAGATATTTTGTAAAAGAAATTAAGCAGCTCTTGCTAAGAATTCGATAGTTTGTTTATTCAGTAATAGATTGCAACAGTTGAAACCCGTAGAAAAGGTGAAGTAAGAAAATTATTAGAAATTAAAATGCTTGGTGCAAGCAAGGATATCGTATATCGTTGACCCACCAGTAAATAGGACAGAAAAATAGAAGATGAAGCATGCACGATCAAACTAAGACATACGTTCAATGAATTTTGCAGTGTTGTATTATTATTTAAATAAATATAAACGGGGAATAAAATTATGTTCTCAGCGTTATGAACTGAGTTTGAATTTCGCGCGTAAGTTTGACCGTTACACTTTTCTGGTCTATTGTGAAAGATGTCCTAAAATTTACATTGGTGAAACATGCCAATCGGTCAAAAAACGATTATATCAACACAAATACAATTGTGATTTTAAAAATATTTACCACAATACTCTTATAAAACATCATTACTAAACAGGATACAATTTCGATTTCAAAAATTGTCGTTTAACTCCCGTGGTGCTTTCAACGTTTAATGTCCGACAACAATATTTTAATACGGAATTTGCTTGTTTTTAGGCTTTATCCCAATATCAGTAGTATCAATTTCTTGACAACTGTAAACACCATTCTAACGTAACGATTTAATATAAGAGTTTAATTTTAAAAGATAAAAACAAACTGTATGTCAAAAATTTCAAAATAGGTAACGCCTATTTTCCAATTGTCGGTAATATGGGTAAGATAATTTGTCATTGCCGGTAAATTCATGCTATTTTTTTTTCGGTGGAAGATAATTTAATCTTAATCAAAACTTTTTCAAATCACGTGACTTTCAATTATTCTGGATTAGTCTGTATAATTAATTTATCAATATTATAAGGTGTATTGTGAATAATTATATAGATAATACAGAATACGAAAAGGACAGTTTGCCCATTTTATTTGTTCCCGCCTGAAATTTTAAGAATAGATAAAACGGAGTCACTTGGTAAATATTAGTACTTTAAATGAATTAATCACAAGGTATAAAAGCAAAATAAAATTTTAAAAACCAAGTCAATAATTATGAAATGTAACATGCATTGCCTATTTATGAATTTTCAGGCGGGAACAGATAAAATGGGCACACTGTAGATATGGATCTGGAATCACATTCGCACTATTTGCTTATACTTTTACAAGAAATTAACACCTAACGTACGGAACTCACCAACAATAACATCTCCGAGTTTACCTGAGTGAGTTCTGTGCGTTAGGTGACGTTAATGTTGGTATTTTTTGTCCAGGCGGACAACTGTAAAATTTCACTATGAGGAATCGCATCATGAAATGGACGTCCTTTTCATGAAATATACAATTACATCTTCTGGATTCAACATATATATTATTGCATTACTTAATTTCATTTGCAAGTAAAATATGTAATATTCATAACTGCCTTTCGGTATTTGTGCATTAAAAAAATTTAATTCATAATTTAAATATTGATATTACAAGAAAACAATGTCAAACTTGTTTAGAACAGCGATGCCTATGCCATCTATTAAACTGATTTTGGCCGGGCCTTTCGTACTATGAATATACATCTGGTCTACACTACCAACTGTGTGGAAGGGGTACATGTCGGCGCTATGAACATTCCAATGTCTATACTACGACATTTCGACGGTATGGACATTCCACTGTCTGCACTACGGACAATCCCATGTCGGCGCTACGGACATTCCATTGTCGACGCTACGAGCATGTCAGTGTCGGCACTATGGCAAATCGATGGTACGGACATTCCAGTGTCTGCACTGCGGACATTCCAATGTCGACGCTATGAACATGCCAGTGTCGGCGCTATGGACATTCCAATGTCGATACTATGCACATTGTGGAGGGGGTAAGTGTCTGCACTATGACATTTCGGCAGTGTGGACATTTAAGGTTTCGATGCTATGGACATTGTGGAGGGGGTAAGTGTCGGCACTATGACATTTCGATAGTGTGGCTATTCGATGGTATGGCTTTTCGATGGTACGGTTTTCGGCAGTACGACATATACTCCCAGTGTCGGCGCTATGGACATTCCAATGTCGATACTATGCACATTGTGGAGGGGGTAAGTGTCTGCACTATGACATTTCGGCAGTGTGGACATTTAAGGTTTCGATGCTATGGACATTGTGGAGGGGGTAAGTGTCGGCACTATGACATTTCGATAGTGTAGCTATTCGATGGTATGGCTTCTCGATCGTACGGTTTTCGGCAGTACGGACTGTTCCCCTCAAACGAGTATATGTCGTACTGCCGAAAACCGTACCATCGAAAAGCCATACCATCGAATAGCCACACTATCGAAATGTCATAGTGCCGACACTTACCCCCTCCACAATGTCCATAGCATCGAAACCTTAAATGTCCACACTGCCGAAATGTCATAGTGCAGACACTTACCCCCTCCACAATGTGCATAGTATCGACATTGGAATGTCCATAGCGCCGACACTGGCATGTTCATAGCGTCGACATTGGAATGTCCGCAGTGCAGACACTGGAATGTCCGTACCATCGATTTGCCATAGTGCCGACACTGACATGCTCGTAGCGTCGACAATGGAATGTCCGTAGCGCCGACATGGGATTGTCCGTAGTGCAGACAGTGGAATGTCCATACCGTCGAAATGTCGTAGTATAGACATTGGAATGTTCATAGCGCCGACATGTACCCCTTCCACACAGTTGGTAGTGTAGACCAGATGTATATTCATAGTACGAAAGGCCCGGCCAAAATCAGTTTAATAGATGGCATAGGCATCGCTGTTCTAAACAAGTTTGACATTGTTTTCTTGTAATATCAATATTTAAATTATGAATTAAATTTTTTTAATGCACAAATACCGAAAGGCAGTTATGAATATTACATATTTTACTTGCAAATGAAATTAAGTAATGCAATAATATATATGTTGAATCCAGAAGATGTAATTGTATATTTCATGAAAAGGACGTCCATTTCATGATGCGATTCCTCATAGTGAAATTTTACAGTTGTCCGCCTGGACAAAAAATACCAACATTAACGTCACCTAACGCACAGAACTCACTCAGGTAAACTCGGAGATGTTATTGTTGGTGAGTTCCGTACGTTAGGTGTTAATTTCTTGTAAAAGTATAAGCAAATAGTGCGAATGTGATTCCAGATCCATATCTACAGTGTGCCCATTTTATCTGTTCCCGCCTGAAAATTCATAAATAGGCAATGCATGTTACATTTCATAATTATTGACTTGGTTTTTAAAATTTTATTTTGCTTTTATACCTTGTGATTAATTCATTTAAAGTACTAATATTTACCAAGTGACTCCGTTTTATCTATTCTTAAAATTTCAGGCGGGAACAAATAAAATGGGCAAACTGTCCTTTTCGTATTCTGTATTATCTATATAATTATTCACAATACACCTTATAATATTGATAAATTAATTATACAGACTAATCCAGAATAATTGAAAGTCACGTGATTTGAAAAAGTTTTGATTAAGATTAAATTATCTTCCACCGAAAAAAAAATAGCATGAATTTACCGGCAATGACAAATTATCTTACCCATATTACCGACAATTGGAAAATAGGCGTTACCTATTTTGAAATTTTTGACATACAGTTTGTTTTTATCTTTTAAAATTAAACTCTTATATTAAATCGTTACGTTAGAATGGTGTTTACAGTTGTCAAGAAATTGATACTACTGATATTGGGATAAAGCCTAAAAACAAGCAAATTCCGTATTAAAATATTGTTGTCGGACATTAAACGTTGAAAGCACCACGGGAGTTAAACGACAATTTTTGAAATCGAAATTGTATCCTGTTTAGTAATGATGTTTTATAAGAGTATTGTGGTAAATATTTTTAAAATCACAATTGTATTTGTGTTGATATAATCGTTTTTTGACCGATTGGCATGTTTCACCAATGTAAATTTTAGGACATCTTTCACAATAGACCAGAAAAGTGTAACGGTCAAACTTACGCGCGAAATTCAAACTCAGTTCATAACGCTGAGAACATAATTTTATTCCCCGTTTATATTTATTTAAATAATAATACAACACTGCAAAATTCATTGAACGTATGTCTTAGTTTGATCGTGCATGCTTCATCTTCTATTTTTCTGTCCTATTTACTGGTGGGTCAACGATATACGATATCCTTGCTTGCACCAAGCATTTTAATTTCTAATAATTTTCTTACTTCACCTTTTCTACGGGTTTCAACTGTTGCAATCTATTACTGAATAAACAAACTATCGAATTCTTAGCAAGAGCTGCTTAATTTCTTTTACAAAATATCTTTTGTTTTGTCTGTAAAATTAAACTTTTATATGAATTTTTCAGTTTGACCACAGATCTCATAACTAAATATAAGTCGCGTTCTTTTTATATTTGCCTCATCTCATCTCAAAATGAGATGAGTTTGACATGAACTGACAAGTGAGATTTTTATGAAGTAAAAAGAACGACAAAAGACAAGTTTTGTTAGAATAGTAACTTGAACGACGATATTTTCTGGTATTATTTTGGATCGCCCACTATGAGTGGGCATTATTTAGGTTTCTATTATTCTATCGATTACATAATAACATATAGTGCGACACATTCTAAAATGTTTAAATTATACAGTACTATAAATTCCACATGATTTTCATTTCTATGAAGTTTACGTCTGTTTGCTATATTATTTTTCACGGAATTGTCTGCATATTTATTTATTCTTCAAATAATAATATTTATTAAAGGAATAAACAAATAATCATAATAACCAAACTAATTGTGTGTGACGGCAAAACATTTATCCCCACCATTCATCTAAGATTAAAAACTCAACAAGCACAACCTCCAGAGGTGACTAAGAATCGGGAAGGGGGGTGGAACTCTTCTCACTTCGGTCTCACTTTATCTAATTTCCGTTAGGATAAAAAGAACGGTCAAAATTAGCGAGGCAACTGAGGTGAGCTGAGATGAACTAAGATCTCATGTAAAAAGTGGTAAAAAGGACGCGACTATATAGTTATGAGATCTGTGGTTTGACGTTTGAATTTTCCATTATATTTTTTTACATTGCGTACTATGTTAAGTCTTTGTGATTGTGCTGCCTCTTCAAGGAACTATTTTCTCCTTGCTCCGTTAACCCTCATCAAGAAGCACTTTGTGACAAGGCCACCCATAGGACTGTCTAATCTAGACCCTTTCAATTTAACAGCTATCTCTTTCTATCGCGCTGCAAATAGTAAGTAAAATGGCGCCAACAACTGCCAGTTGGGCTGTCAAACGAAACAAAAAAAATATTGCAGTCACTAAAAATACATGTATTCTCGGTGAAAATTTGCATCGTTAGATATTTTAACAACTATAAAAGCTTTTGTAACTTCTTTTGAGAAGTTTTTTTTTAAATTATCAGACTTTCCTCATATTTTACGTCTAAATTTTGAAGTAACAATTTCCATGCACATAGTAAGTAAAATGGCGTATATATTATATCACTTTAAATTGAAAAGATCTATTAAGAAACGTGCAAAATAAAATGTGATTATTGAGTTAGGGCAGAATTCTCTATAACATTTATTTGAGGCATAATTGAAGAAAAACTGTTTTTCCATGTTAATCGCCTATGGTCCGGTTTTCGTGTTACACTTGGTATATAGTTTGATGAGGTAGTTGCTGCAGATCGGCCAATATTGGAACTCATCTGGGTTGCGCAAAAGATAACTTGTTTTAGCACTATAAAAAGTAAGAGATAATCATAGAATTATTATTTGTACAGTCCATATAACAAGATGAATGAACCTCCGCTTCTCTTCGTTCGAATTTGTGCTTACGAAAGATAATTCCTAGAATTTTCAATTTGCCATTGCGCATGCAACCTTGAAATGAGTTCCAATATTGGCCGATCTGAATACGAAAAGCATTTTAAGTGGGTTGTCTAAAAATTTTGTTCTATACTCTATCCTATCTATAATATCGGGGCATTATCCAATCAAAAAACTTTATCAAACTGTACCTATCTTCCCACCACTGTATAGTTAAAACGGATAGAGTATAATACATATTATTTTTTGTTTGATTCAAACTGGAAAAACCGTACCTATATGGCACGAGCAGACACGTGACTCAAGCAACCTTGAAGTGCTTAGATTCAGCTAATATGTGTACGCGTGTCATTTTGACAACAACAATGTCACTTTGACAATACCAATGTTTTAACTTATTGTAATTTTTAACTGTTAAAATATTACTATTTTTAAGTTCATGTGTTTTACTGCCTGAAATTTATAAAATATTAACAATTTAGCAGTTCAAAATCAAATATGTCCAAACATTAGTCTTGTCAAATTGACATTGTTCTTCTCAAAGTGACACGCGCACACAAATCACACATGTGACTCGAGCGACTTTGAAGTGCTGTGAACCAGCTGATTTGTGTGCGCGTGTTACTTAGACAAGAACAATGTCACTTTGACAAGATCAATGTTTTGACATATTTTAATTTTGAACAGTTATTAATTTTAATTTCAAGTGTTTTACTGCCTGAAAATTGTAAAATAACTACATTCTAGCAGTTTAAAGTCAAAATAAGTCAAAACGGTTAAATCATTGGTCATTGGCCTTGTCAGTGACTTTGTTGTTGTCAAAGTGACACGTGCGTACAAATCAGTTGACTCCAAGCACTTCAAGATCGCTCGCGGTCTATATCAAAACATCAATATAAGTTCATCCCACTTATCTAATATCTTAAAATTGAATAAAATATTAAAAATTACTAAAACTTATAAAAATGATGTCTAATAACAAATGAAAATAATGTAACAGAACATAATATGAAAATGATAATAATGAAACTAAAAATGAATGATATACATAGGTATGCATATAATATACTCGTATTTAAAATTTCCATTACTTTGGAATAAAATACATTTAGGTGCTCGCTATTTTTTTTTTGTGAAACTGGTTTGTATTACAAATTTGTTCTTTACAGTTTACAGTTTTTTCTATAATGGGCTACTTGCGTGTCATTTTTTTTTTATTTAATATTTTTGAATAATAGTTTGGAGGTTAATATTTTCGTTTGTCATTTTAATCTTGTACGAGTATAAGCTAAGCTAAAATCCTCCAAAATCCTGCTTAACAAATCGAAATACCTAATAAAAGTAATAGGAACCACGCAAATTGTAAATAATAGAGACAGTGACAAAAAAATGAATTAATGTCAAAATCAAATTAAAACCCGTACTCGCTCGCCATCTACAGTACATTCTTAAATATGCATCCCTTTCTCCAGTTCAAAATAATGACGTCAAAGAAAATCTTCTTTCGTAATTTATTAAAAAACATATAATTTTTTTTAAAATAACATTTATATTTTTACATACGTTTTCAACATTACTTTAGGTATTTAGTGATAGATATCAGATTTTCAGTACCACGCAAGTAGCCTATTATTAAAATGTTGCTGAATATCCCTAATTTTTTTTCATAACAACTAAATTTGATGTTCTGCATGATATAGATTCAATATATATTAGGAAAACTTGTTTAGCTTCTAATTTCTCTAATGTCAGGTATATCAATTTAGCCGTGTTACTGTAATTGCACCTGCACATTGGCACACAGCATTTTAAAACCATTTTTACAATATCCTTCAACGAAAAACAATCGAAATTTTACGTTCTGTGCTGCGCTGTGCCGTGCGTCCACTCAAGCTGACTGTTATAGGTCGACTGTTTTTAGAGCGCTAGACTATCTCGCTGGCCTAATAGTTTACCGTGACGCATGATAAGCATTCAAGCCTGTATTCTCGTGTGGCCTCGGTAAAACTATTGATGAGTTTAAACAGACACAGTATTTCTGCCGTCCGATTGGTCAAAAGTCAAAATGTAAACAGATTCCCAGTAAGAAAAATAATTGTCAATAGTCCTTTACACTTTTAATAAGTACACATTTAGTTTTACTAAATTAAATTCTTTATTTAATAATTGGGAAACTGATTGATTCTCAAATGCTATCTGCTTTATTTTCAACTGAAACCTCTTATAGTTTTATTTATAAATGGTATGTACTGTAGGTAAAAAATACAAATGCTAAAATATTTTTACTCGTACGTTTCTGCAATATAATTAATATTAAGATCGTATGTAAACAAAATAGGTAAAGTTAATAATAAAAAATCTGATGTGGACGCCACACGACTTCCTTGTACACAAGACCAATATGAAGTATAGACCCAAGTATAAAATTGCACGCATTTGACGTAATTTGACAGCATCTATTTTTTATTTTTTTGTTATTTTTTGTCCTAATCCATAGCAAGCTTCATTACAAAAACAAAAATTATATGTTTTAAATATACTTGATGTGCTAGACACAGAATTTAATTCTCTAAAAATTTTATTTGAAGCATTTATTTCTAAAATCAAAATGAAACCATTTTATTGAAGAAAAACTGTTAACAACTTCAGGTAATATGTCACTTCCGGTTAGCCTGTTTTAACCAAAATCCACTATGTTATTCCAATTGACATAAAAGTCTTATATACCAAATTTGTAAAGTGTTAGATTATATTTTAAGATAGTTTTTCATTAAAATCTATTATAGGCTTCAAATAAAGTACCATTTCTAGAAATTATGTAATGACCAAAAAGGGAGGTGCACAACTAGATGTTATAGCAGTCCTAAATACAAAATTTCAACTTTCTACGGCTTACCGTTTTTGAGTTATGCGAGATACATACGCACGTACGTACAGACGTCACGACGAAATTAGTCAAAATGGATTCAGGGATGGTCAAAATGGATATTTCCGTTGAAATCTCAAAACCGAAATTTTTCGCGATTACAATACTTCCTTTACTTCGTACAAGGAAGTAAAAAATAATAATAAAAGTAAAACAGATACATACATTGTTACTGATTCTTGCGTAACATTTTTTCCAAATAACTAACATAAAAATACCACTTAGATCCCTAAATATAAATGATTTAATTTTAAAACACTTGTGTTATTTTGTGGCTACTTTTAAGCATTTATATTAATACTTACAACAAGTAATTTGAATAAATAAAATTATCATCAAACCTTATTACCCATTATTAAGTATTCCAATCTGTTTTTATTCGCAGGTTTCGAAATGACAAAATACCGCACAGAATGATTTCCAGGCGTCATCTCATTGGCACTCACAGCTGCTATGTAGAGTGCATCACAAAGGTAAATATTATAATTTTTTAATTTTTATAGTACGGCACTGGTGGCTATATCTTTTATTTTATGCGCTTCATGACACTACAAACTTATTTGATTTAGGGTCAATTTTACAATTCTTGGATAAACCACTGATACTCAAATTTTAAAATTTGTATTAAATGTCAAATCCTGAGGTGATATTTTTTAATTTTTCTAAGGAATAAGTTATCCATTGTTTAATCGGAAGTTGTAAAATGATTTTATTAGATTGTCATTTACTTAACAATCCGACGTTTCGGTTCTTAATAAACCATCATCAGGGCTATGTTAATATACAGAATGTTCATTTTAAGTGGTACACTATTGCTATCTTGAGATCTATAAGAGCTACGAGGTCGGTTAAATTAGCAAAGAATTTCTGTTTTACTAGACTATTTTAATCAGTCTAAAATTATTTTTTCTCAAATTTCAACATTTGAACCCATTTAAAAACTGTTAAATAAAAAATCGCGTGAAACACGTGGGTGACGACACGTTGGCCATGCGAAATTTTATCTAACAGTTTTTGAAATGATTTAAAGAATACCAGAAACTAATAATTATTATTTAATAGGCGGACCTTTTGGATGGTCTGAGACGTCAAGATACTTGGCGTATTTCAACGCAGCTTCCGAGTCTTGGATTTCAACACTGCAAATCTTCTAAAGCAGCTCTTCTAAAGGATTGCTGAGCTCCAGATAAATTATCTTCAACGGTGTAGACGACTATCGACGGATGAATTAGTAAGAAACTTTTTTATATAAAATATATTGTTCTCATTTTCAATCATGAGAACTTATAGTATATGTCTAAATATTATCTTGTATTCAAATTCGAATTTGAGTACTACATTGAACGAAATATAACTTTCATGGATGTTTGTATAATATTCAAACAATTTAAAGTTGAAATTTCGAGTATTTATCAATAAAATCAATATCTGGGAACATAATGTAACGTTTTTATTTATTTGGGTGAAGTGTAAATATTAGACAATTATTATTAATTAAAATTAAGTGTTTATTAAACTATAATGAAAGTTACTATGATTAATATAAAACAATTATTAAAAACAAATTAAGACTAAAACTATAATTAACTAGATAACACTAACACTATTTATTTAACCAATTAACACTACTATTTATTTCCACGGTATTACAAATTATTTATATCACTACGCGTTCCAATCTTAGGCTGCCGTTCTGTTGCAGACTCTTGTAGACTGTTTACGCGATATTTTTATCACGTTCAACTGCCCGCCTACCGACCTCCACAGTATCTATATACTCAACTGACTCAACAGCGTCTGTATATTCAACTGCTCGGACAGAAGTCACACCTTTCACCTCACTGTCTGTCTATTTATGTAACTTTCTTCTATCCGTATGCCACAATTCTTCAACACCAATGCCGAATGAGCTTTACAATACTCGACAACCCTACCGAGTATTCACTTCCACAGCTATCCCAATATACCAGTAACTTCCAGACTCGCCGTTACTGTCCTTGTACACTATAGCTTCCCGGTACTCTTCAACACTACCGAGTATTCACATCCACAGCTATCCTAATATACCAGTAACTTCCCGAGTACCTACCCGATACCAACTGCATACGCTCACTACGATACTGCTGTGCTTCTCACTAAAACTTTACTCTCTAACACTCCATGTAACTAACTCCCGAGCATAGCTGCGTCTCTTTTATGCAGCTGCCATTACCTTCTAGAAAAGCTTTAGAACGTTCGACCGCATAATAACAATGAACACAAAGGCTTGTACCACGAACACGGTTTTACCTAAACCGCTGTTTTAAGAAATGTCAAATTCAAATTTCAATATTTAATTTCGCCTTTATGTTTAAAGAACGATTTTTAAAAAAATATTTGTTTGAATACAAACCATGTTCTGCTTTAAAATCATATTTTGATTAATTTGATATTATTTCATATTAATATTAAATAATAAAATTTGACATTTCTTAAAACAGCGTTTTAGTTAAAACCGTGCTTGTAGTACGAGCCAAAAGGTTCAAGCGCCCGGACGTAATTAAACACGTCGCGACCTGTTTGCCTCATTGGTATAATTAGACATTCATTCATAGCTGCGGCGCGGCTACGACAGCAGCGGCGGCGACGGCGGCCGTTCCACGTTACAATAATATGATTAGCATATATCTTGAGGGCATAACATTTTAAATAGTTACAGGAAAACTATTGAACTTTGTACTAATTTAAAAGATCTATCACACAGTGTTGTTAGTTTTGTTATTGTCGAATCTTGGAATAAAAATTAACTGGTTCAAATCTAGTTACTAGCCAATAAGTTTAGAAATAAAAAATCTGATGTGGCCAGCACATTACCTTCCGTCAGTTATATGAGGTATTTACGAAACTTCTACCGGTGAACTGTTACCGGTAAACAACTTTTTGTCAGGTTATAGCTACCAGAATTGATATTTTAAGAACGCAAGTGGTAAACAGGGTAGATCCATAACCTATGAAAAAATTTGAAACAGGTTATAAATTTGACGTAGTTAACAAACTGAGCAGAGTCCTACTTTGAATACATTTCCACTTTTAACGCGCGCGCTTCGCTTTGCATCACTACCTTTTTTTGAGATTAGATTCTTCATGAATCCGGTAGATATTAAACAATTTTCCAACACGGTAACTATTTACCATTTCGAACACAGTCAGTAGATGCGGTATCTACCGATAGAATTTTCGTTAATGCTTATGTATTTTCTATAAAATCCACACAGAAAGTTCCTTGCAAAAGATATTAAATTTCTTGTATGTATATTACCTTTCGACAGTTGTATGTATTTTATACAAATTCCATTCCAAGTTTCGAGCAAAAAGATCCTATATTTCGAGTAAAATTATAATAAAAATATACTACAAATATGTCAATTACACTTGACACTGACATCTTTCAATCAGAATTTTCTTAATACATGTCTCTACCATACCTGGCTAATTTATAAAATTTAATTTCTTTATAATTTTATAACTCTATCACTCTATCCATTTAATATGAACTATAAAATGCAGTTACATCGTATAGAGAATACAATGTTCTTTAATAATTATAATAACATTAAATGTGAAAAAAATGATATTTAACATCGTTTTTTCAAGAAAAACTGTTAAAATCTTCAAATGAGGGTACTTTCGGTTGACCAATTATAACCAAAATCTAATCAGCTCTTCATATGGATGCGACGAAGAGGATAACGAAAGAATTATAATTTTTGGAATTGTAGTTTTAGAGTTTTAGACGAAAATTTTATTACACACACACGCACACATACACGCACACGCACACACACACACACACACGCGCGCGCACGCACGCACGCACGCACGCACGCACGCACACATACACATACATACACATACACATACACATAAACATACACATACACATACACATACACATACACATACACATACACATACACATACACATACACATACACATACACATACACATACACATACACATACACATACACATACACATACACATACACATACACATACACATACACATACACATACACATACACATACACATACACATACACATACACATACACATACACATACACATACACATACACATACACATACACATACACATACACATACACATACACATACACATACACATCCACATCCACATCCACATCCACATCCACATACACATACACATACACATACACATACACATACACATACACATACACATACACATACACATACACATACACATACACATACACATACACATACACATACACATACACATACACATACACATACACATACACATACACATACACATACACATACACATACACATACACATACACATACACATACACATACACATACACATACACATACACATACACATACACATACACATACACATACACATACACATACACATACACATACACATACACATACACATACACATACACATACACATACACATACACATACACATACACATAAAACATACACATACACATACACATACACATACACATACACATACACATACACATACACATACACATACACATACACATACACATACACATACACATACACATACACATACACATACACACACACACACACACACACACACACACACACACACACACACACACACACACACACACACACACACACACACACACACACACACACACACACACACACACACACACACACACAATCATCGTAAAAATAGTAAAATCGTATTCTAGGGACCTTAAAACGTGCTTATTCATTAAAAACTCAGCACCGAATTTTTTGACCAAAGACAATACTTTCCTTACCTAAAGGTGACGGAAGGTAAAAAATAAAGCAAATTTAAAATACATTTGAAACCATATAAAAACTTGGATAAAATATCGAATGGTATACGTGCATGAAGACACGTTTGCCATACGAAATTTTATCCAACAGTTTTTAAATTGTTTAAAAAGTACAACAAACTAATAATTATTATTTAATAGGTGGACATTTTGGTTGATCTGAGACGTCAAGAAACTTAGAGAATTTGGATGCAGCGTTCGATCTTTGGATTTCAACATTGCAGATCTACTAAGGCAGCTCTTCTAAAGGATAGCCGAGGTCAAGATAAATCACCGATGGATGAATTTCTACAGCGTAAACGACCACCAATGGATGAACTTTTACAACATAGACTACCACTGATCTGGTAAGAAACTTTATTTTTTTGTAACATATATTGTTCTCATGTTCAATCATGAGAACTTATAGTCAAAAGAATATGACTATAATATATGTCTAATTATTTTATTATATCCAAGTTCAATTTTAACTACTACATTGAAAGAAGTATAACTTTCATGGATGTCTGTATAATATTTAAACAATTTAAAATTGAAATATCGGCTGTTTATCAATAAAATCAATATCTGGGAACATACCTTATGATTAGCGTATATCTTTCAGGAATCGGACATCAAGAAGACTAGATTAATGTAGTAGATTTTAAGTTAGTTTTAAGTTCTTCTATAGTACATTAAGATACAAGTTTCATAAGACATGATTTTAGCACTCGAGTCATTCTTAGAAACGAGCGGCTTGCCGCGAGTTTTCTAAGGGGACAAGTGCGCTGAAATGTCTTATGAAACTTGTATCTTAATGTACTATAAAAGAACTTTTTGGTCATTTTTTCAAAAAATGTACGTTATTTCAAAAGAACTCCCTATGGCCCTGTCACTGTTTTCGGGATTGCAGTGCCGGTTGGTGACGCAGACCATGGCTTCCTCTTCATAAAGACCTGTTTAAAATGTATGTTCACAATAAAACAATCTTTTGTTTTCTTTATTTTAATTTAAACCCGTCACATTAGGTAGTTTTATTAAAAATTGTAATTATTATTAAGTATTTAGACGCGGTCAGGGTAAAGCTAAATTTTAAGTATTTCTTGTAAACGAATCTTTGTATTAATAAATATATATTTTGGTAAGAGCGCGGTTGGGTGGTAACACCAAGAAAATATATAGTATAATTGATGTAGAGGTTCGGAAATGGCTTTTAACTGAATAAGAAATCTTATTTAGGGACCCCAAGATTTAATTTGTTAAATAATCGTAAGTATTGTAAACTGAACTCTATATTATATATTGGTTATTAAAATATATAAGTAGAGTTTCGTATCAGTTATAAAACTAAAATATTTGTTTGCAAATGAAAATAAATAATATAACCATAATAATGGTAATATTATTTGGTAATAAACGTTTTAGTTTTAGAACTGAACCATGTTTGACACTGTCATAAATTGTAATTAGATTTGTTAACAAATTTAGTAACACTTATGAACAGAATTATAACAAATGAAACGTAAAAGACATCTGTGTTTGACAATTCTGTTCATAATTATTTCTTACTATGTTTTTTTTCAAATTTTTGAACGTGCCAAACAGGCTTTATTTGTAAAATTAAAATGTTCGTTACCAAATAGAATCACCATTATTTGACTTTGCATTTTTTTTATTAATCATTTTGCATCTTTATTTTGTAATAAAATTTACAACCAAAATAATGATAATTTTATTTGGTAACCACCATTTTAATTGTATAAATAAAGCCTGTTTGGCACGTTAAATAATAGTTTCTTTTGTGTTATAATTCTGTTCGTGTTACTAAATTTGTTGACAAATCTAGTTACAATTTGTGACAGTGTCAAACATGGTTTAGTTATTTTTATTCTTTGTATTTTATATATACAAGGTGTTTCTTTTAAAACAACCAGCGCTTTTTTGGGCGAATTAACGACTTAAGAGAAAAATGTTTTATACAAAAAATGATCAAGAATCAAACTAATTTATTAATAATAACAAACTGAAAATTCAACCAGTGGTTTTCAAACGGCAGATCAAAATTATATATTTTTTAAATTGTACCCCATATAATTTTTGTATTATATTAAATAGAGATTTTTTCTGATTTCAACGAATTAAATATGGTTTAGGGTTTGTACCATTTAAAAAATATATAATTTTGTTCTGCCGTTTGAGATCCACTGATTGAATTTTCGGTTTGTTATTATTAATAAATCTGTTGCCGGCAGTCAAAAGGGTATAAGCCTATTTTTACATTTGACTTCTTGGTATCAAAAAATTTGCAATTTTATTCTTTATCGACAAATAGACACAAGTCATAGATCGTACAAATTTGGAGATACCTTTTTGCATTACTTTCAAGTTTTTTTTTAGGTTATTAATCAAAAGGGTATAAGTAGATATTATTTTCAAAAATAATTTGTTAACGTATATTTTTCAATAATAAAACTATTCTGCCAATTTTTGTAAAATTTACGAAGTTCATACTTTAATTCCTGATTTATCGCATTAAAAAGAAAATATTTTTGTCATCTCGAATGTGCTTATTTTCACTTATGACTATTAGCCTGCCGACCACAGAAATTAGTTGCTTATTCTAGAACATTTTTTCTATATAACATTTTTTTCTAGTCATTAGTTCGCCCAAAAAAGCGGTGGTTGTTTTAAAGGAAACAACCTGTATACTTACGCTTGTCCAGATAAATTAATCAAGAATTAAAATTTTAATTCTTGGTTAAATTTTAATAATTCAATTAAAAATTAACCAAGAATTAGTTTTTAATTCTTAGTTAAATTTTTAATTAGAAAATTAAAATTTAATTCTTGGTTAATTTTTAATTGAATTAAAACTTTAATTCTTGCTTAATTTTTAATTAGAAAATTAATATTTAATTCTTGATTAATTTTTAATTGGAAAATTAAAATTTAATTCTTGGTCTAAAATCAATGTTAATGTATATATTTTAGATATATTTGTAATTATATATTACCAATAAACTTTAAAATAGATTTAAAAATTACTCTTTTTCTAATCTTTAATTTTAATTTTTATAATACACCCCTCAAACACACGTAAGTATATAGTTTTAAGTTCTATATTATACCCCTCAAACAGTAAGTATAGAGTTCCTAAAAGTCGTGATCGTATTATGTAGATAGTTCTTTAAACAGCCGCCATGGAGCAGCACCTGTCGGAAAGCTTTGCGCCTAAAATATAGGCAACCACAAGTAAAAAAGTAGCATCCATGCACGAGTATTTAGAAAAAATTGTGCATGGATGCTTTTTTCTGTTTTTAAAAAGAAGCATTCATGCACGATTCACTGTGTTAAAATTCCCAGTAGGTATATCAAAAGTAGCATCCATGCACGATTTATTGAGTTTAAAAAGGTAGCATCCATGCACAATGCACTGTATTTAAATTCCCAATAAGTATATTGAACGTAGCATCTATGCACGATTCACTGAGTAAAAAGGGTGCCCATCATTTCTTTAGAAATCGTGCATGAATGCTGCTTTTTTAAACTCATTGAATCGATGCACGATGCACTGTGTTAAAATTCCCAACAGGTATATCAAAAGTAGCATCCATGCACGATTTATTGAGTTTAAAAAGGTAGCATCCATGCACAATGCACTGGATTTGAATTCCCAATAGGTATATTGAAAGTAGCATCTATGCACGATTCACTGAGTAAAAAAGGGTGCTCATCATTTCTTTAGAAATCGTGCATGAATGCTACCTTTTTAAACTATATATGTGTAAGGAATAAGAATAGACAAATTATATTTTAATTTATATTTTATTAAATAAAATATTGTACATTAATGGTAATTGCACGGAAAACAACAATGTAAAATACAAATAAACAATTAATACAAGTAAAATTTATACATACTATTATTTATCATCCCTATTTATAATTTTTCAGGACAAGTATAAGTATACATACAAAGCATAATAAAAATAAATGCAATTTGAGCTATGCACAAAATAAAGACAACAATGTAATACAAATAAACAATAAATATTACTTAAACTAATACAATTTTTTATGTAACAACCCCTTACTTCAGGGGAAAATACAACGAAAAGAGGGAGGTATTTATTTAACATTTACATATTACCAAAATTCTAGGGTAACTGGTGAGGAGTGTGTACATGAAAAAATTTCAGACATATTTATTTCCTGTACTAAAAGAAATAAAAATTTAAAACTTTATATCTATGTTAGTTAACTAACAGTGCATTCATAAAAATATTACCGAAACTCTGGGGTAACCGGTAGAGGTGTTTACATGAAAAAATTTCAAATATATTTATTTCCTGTACTATACGAGATAAAAATTTAAAACTTTATTCTAAGTTAGTTAACTAACAGTGCATTCATAAAAATATTACCATAATTCTGGGGTGACCGGTAAGGGGTGTTTACATGAAAAAAAATTAAATATATTTAATTATTTTTTGTACTATAAGAGATAAAAATTTAGAACTTTATATCCAAGTTAGTTAACTAACAATGAATTCATAAAAATATTACCAAAATTCTGGGGTAACCGGTAAGGGGTGTTTACATGAAAAAAAATTAAATATATTTAATTATTTTTTGTACTATAAGAGATAAAAATTTAGAACTTTATATCCAAGTTAGTTAACTAACAATGAATTCATAAAAATATTACCAAAATTTTGAGGTAACCGGTAAGGGATGTTTACATGAAAAAAATTTAACTTAATGTAAGTATTTCCTGTACTATAAGAGAAAAAAATTTAAAACTTCATATCTAAGTTAGTTAACTAACCGTGCATTCAATAAAAATATTACCAGAACTCTGGGGTAACCAGTAAGGGGTGTTTACATGAAAAAATTTCTGATATTTTTAATTATTTCCTGTACTATAAGAGATAACAATTTAGAACTTTATATCTAAATTAGTTAACCATAAAAATATTACCAACATTCTGGGGTAACCGGTAAGGGATGTTTGCATGAAAAAAATAGCAGATATTATTTCCTGTATAACTTTATCTATTTTAGATAACTAACAATGCATTCATAAAAATATTATCAAAATTCTGGGATAACCGGTATGGGATGTTTACATGAAATAATTTTTGTTTGAGGCGTATGATACCCTTAATAAGATATAAAGATAATACAAAAAGAAATACAACTGAATAATAACATATAGGGTTTTCCATTTAAAAATGACGAGTTATAGTCATTTGAAATTGAGTAAATACCATAGTCAAATTTTAACTATCTTATAAAAGAAAACGAAAATATGCATAAATTAATGAGTATTAGCGAAAAAAAATATTTAAATATTAATTAGTTTGCAAACTACAAGCGATTGAAGTCGGTTGCTAATTGGTAATGACGTATTAGGTCCTCAGAATTTGATTGGTTGCATAATTTTTAAAAACAAGACTCGCGCGTCTATTGCTCTCACCTGAAAAGATTCAGCTGTCTTCTTTATAACTTATCAAAAAATTTAACATTTTAGTGTTTGATGAATTTGTTTAATTATAATATCTAGTAATAATATCAATAATAATGTTATTTATAATTATACCAATTTGTAATTTTAATTAAATGAGTATATAATAATATGAATTTTGTGCAAATGATATCTCTTGGAAATTATGATAGGTTATTACACCTTCACTGTACTTTATTTTCCAATTTAACTTAATCCCTCGACCTATTCTAAAGAAACTGGGTAATTAAGATCTCACGTATTTTCAGATTAACTGTATTTGGTGCTAATAAGTTAGAAGAAATGAAAAGGCACAAGTATACCAAATGTTTTAGGGGAAGTATAACTTTACTGTATGAAAATTGTATTTTATATAATTACCAATAGTTACCTACCGTTTGTTTATAGAGAAAAAATTTGTTATGAAGTTCCTAAAATATTTATTTATGTTATTTATGCTTAATAATAATTGCTTCGTGAATATAACGTAAAAGTTTTTATATAAAAATATTTCTGCTACGCGAACATGAAAAAATCTGTTCTCTCTATAGAACTAACAGTTTGTCAATTGAAATTTAAAAATTCATAACTCGCTTATTACAAAATTTTTTTAAGTTCTTACAGAAAAATAAAAAAATGGTATAGGGCTCTGACAGTATAGTTATAGTTCTAGAGAAAAAAAATCTTAATTTCTTACTATTAAATAACTTAAGTACGCCTTTATAAAGCAATGAGTATATTAGTTGAATAACAAATAATGAAAATATACAGAATGTTCCATTAAAAAAAAACAGAAACGGTTTTTGCCGAGCCGTAATGGAACATGCTGTATATAGACGAATCTGTGAAAGAATATTATGCCATATTTCTAACGACAAGGGAGTTACCGATGAAGGTCATTTCAAAGACTCACCTGTATAAAAATATATAGGTTTCCCATTTGAAATATGAAAGTTAATGTCAGTTCCGGTTCAACCGGAAGCGCTATTATCATGCCAAATACCATTATTTATGAGCCCCTAAGCCTAGTTTACAAATATATCAAGAATATTAAAAAAATAATTATAAATAAAAAAGTTATTTTGGGTGGCTCGTTTTTCCGTGTCACCTCACCTGTATATGATAAACCGAATGCGGTACTTAACTTGGAGCTCCTTACAGATAAAAAAAAAACAAAATTGTTAGTTATTTCAAATAAATCCCTAATATTTCGTTTATCCTAAAAACAAATCATAATGAACAATTTTTAATAGTTTATTAAATATGGCGGTCAGTATATTTTTGGCTTAAATCAGTACATTGGCTACACTGATTTTATAGTACACATCGAATGTTGTAATGTAATGGGGTTATCACACGTACCTATCTGCAACCTAACAACCTATCAAACATTTTCTGCAACTTCAAGCGTTTCGTGCAACTTTTGACGTGTGTTAGTGCGACAATTTTCCTGCAACTTGTTTTACATCTTGTTCGAAAACCAGTCACACGTATCTGCAACTATTGGCGAAAAAACTGAACTATAGATGGCAGAATGGACGGTAGCAAGATGGCGGAGGAATAAGGAAAGTTCTCTCATTCCTTATTGCTGGCAATATACATTTCAAAGTGCAAAGTATTTAATATGGAGAAAATTAACATAAACTTAAGTTATATTTTTAAATACATTGCTTCTGCACGTCCTATAAAGGAAGACGAAGCAGATTTTAAGGCTGTACATGTATTGCTTTGTGGAATAAAAGATTAAGGACCAGGTACAATACTGGGATCTTGTTTAAAAACCACTCATTTGAGTGGAGATCCTCATGTGATTGCAATTTTATTAAATGAGAATATAAATTACTGGAAAGCAAATTTAGTTGTAGGGCAAAATTGGAATGCAAATGCAAACATATTTTTGCAGTTTTGTTGCATATAAACAGGATAGTAAAAATCAAAACTACATTTATTGTTTTACAACAAAAGTATCATTATTACTATGCTATTAAATTATTTGTTTCTGGGTTTGTGTATTACAGAGAAGCAGAAATAGAAAAATTAAGTTGTATAGATTTGGTACAAGTAAAGGGAAAACTTATTAAAAAGGATGATAAACAATATAGTTTGCTATAAAATTAGAAGAATTTTGAGATCCAATTTAAAAAAGGAAAAAATAAAACCGATTGGAGACGTCAAAACTATAAGGGAAGAAAATTTCAAGATCATATTTTGTCACTTGGGATATTATGTAAAATTACACTTTTTGACTTGTAATTACTTGCACTTAGCAGTATCTATGGCATTTACTGATCATTATTTAAACCTGAAAATGTAATATACACTATATATCTCACTTTATTTTACAACAAATATAAAATAAACCTATTTAAAATTACATACGTTTCAATGTATGCTATCAACGTTTCCTTATTCCTCTAGTTCAAAAAGCTGTCACCCACTTTGATTTTTTTCGCCAATAAGATACGCATGCGTAGTAAAGGGGCTTAGGGAGTAAAAATCCCTAAACTGTTTGAAATTTGTTTGTAAAGAGCTAGTAAACAGTACCTACGAAAAAATGGCTGGAGGAACTGGAGTTGAAATAAAATCAGACGAATTTTTTCAGACTCTGATTGATCTCGTAAGACAAGAAGTTCTGTGGAATACGAGACATCCATATTTTAAATAACGTAGTAGCAGCTAATAATTTGTTGTTCATTTCTGATATTAGTCATCTAAATACAAATAAATGATGCAAATTTTAAAAAATGACAACAGGAATTAAATATCATGTGTACCAACGTAGAGACTAAAAAAATCTATATTTCTTGTAACTTTGGAACAGTGAACTCTATGGACCATATTCGTAACTATAGCGCCTCTGCCGGCAGATTTATGAAATGAAAAAAGCGTGCCAGGGTGACAAACTATTTTTAAATTTTTCCATTTAAGTTGGCAATACCAACTTATTTTCTCTGTACTATTTTTAGGAAAAATATGAAAAGATATTCCTTTTTAATTAATGGATTCAAATCACAATCCGAAAAGCAACAATAGTAAACAGGCATAATTAAAAAATATATATTTAGCACTTTACAAAAGAATCACAAATACAAAACATTAGTTTGGGGTTATCTGTCAGTGACAGAAGAGTAAACAGTCGCTTAAAATTTTTAAATTTTAATGTTTATCTTATTGATTATTTAAATATTATAAGGGCAGAATCCAGTAGTTAAACATGAAATGAAACTTGCAAGAAAAAAATTATCGTTCATTTACCTCTACATAAAATAATATTTTGCTTTAAAAATACAATTTTTCCCATAAGATAACATTGGTTTCATTTTCGCTGTACTCCCAAGCATATGATTGGTGCATTCTGAGCATGCGCATTGAGATAGTAATATGGTCTATTCTACATACATGGAATGGAAACTATAGCATTATAAGGGGCAGATCATTCAATCATGCGAACTGTCACAATTCCACCAATTGACGCATGCGCAGAGCACAGCTCACGCTTTTCCAGAGGTTTCAAAATATTTCTGAATGAGGACTTTTACTATTACTTTAATATTTCATAAATATTGAATAATTAAATAATTTATTTTTCTATAAACTATACATGACATTCTGAAACAAAATTTTTATGTAGAAATAATTATCAGTAATAATAGAGAGTGAGAATAAATTGAAAATAATTTGACAGATTATTTGAAAACTTGTTTCCCTACGGGCTTTCGTGACTATAGGGAGCGAGCAGACACGTGACTCGAGCGACCTTGACGTGCTTGAAATCAGCTGATTTGTGTGCGCATGTCATTTTGACAAGAACAATGTCACGTTGACAAGACCAATGTTTTGATATATTATGATTTTTAACTGCTAAAATGTTAGTATTTTTAATACTGCCTAAAAATTATAAAATAATAACATTAAAGCAGTTCAAAATCAAAATAAATCAAAACATTGGTATTGTCAACGTGACATTGTTCTTGTCAAAATGACATGCGCACACAAATCAGCTGATTTCAAGCACGTCAAAATCGCTCGAGTCACGTATCTGCTCGCTCCCTATTGGCAAATTGATGATGAGTTTAACTTTTTTTATTATTTTCTATGCTCTGTTCCATTTAAGCCATTCAGTAGATGGCACTGGCAACAGCGCAAATCTGAAGTAGCCGAAATTACATTGGGTAAACTTGTCTCTTGTCTCTAATTTCAGTCAATCAGAGAGGTCAAAACTATTCCCTATGCTCCGCAATACTGAATGGCTTAAATGGAACAAGGTATAGATTTCCTAAAGACTGTTTAATAAGAAATATATGGATGCAAAACATTAATAAGGAAAAATGTAAGGTAAAAGATCATTGGAGAGTTTGTAGTTAACATTTTTCTCCCAGTAATTACGATAAGGATGGAAAATTATATTTGTTTAAATTTATCTTATACGTATTAATATTGTTTTGTGAATTCATCAACCATTCAATTAAAATACACTTGTGAAAAGATTTTTGTGGTCGCTAGAAAAATCTACACGTACTATGGGTTGCCTAAAAATTTGAAGTACCATGCCAGCAATGATCGTTTCCATTCCCTAGTAGTATAGAGTTCACTGCTTTGGAACAACCTTGCTCAGCTGTCAGCTGTCAGCTGTGCTCTTTCGTTTTTTTTGGGTTGTTTGTCATTAGTCGCGTCCTTTTTATCATTTAATTTACCTCACCAAAGTGGGATGAGTCTGACATAAGCTGAGTTGACTGCAATAAATTTAAAACATAATAAATTTTAAATAATCATTACATAGACTCCAGCACATTGGCTTGTACCACGATCACTGTTTTAGCTAAAACGCTGTTTTAAGAAATGTCAAATTTCATTATTTGATAATAATAATAATAATAATAATAATAATAATAATAATAATAATAATAAAGAATATAAAATTTATTAAAATATGATTTTAAAGCAGAACATAGTTTGTATTCAAACAAATATTTTTTAAAAAATCGTTCTTTAAACATAAGGGAGAAATTAAATATTGAAATTTGAATTTGGCATTTCTTAAAACAGTGTTCTAGTTCAATATTATCGGTCATTTTCTTGAAATAACCAATAAAATAATCATATTTTTAAGAGGAATAAACAAATAAACCTTTTCAGCCAGCAACAGCAAAACATTCATCCCCACCGTTCATCTAAGATTAAAAACTCAAGTACAACCCCTTGAGGTGACTAAAAGAATCGCGAAGGAGGAGGAACTCTTCTCACTTCGATCTCATTTTATCTCACTTCAGGTACGACAAAAGAACGGTCAAAATTAGTGATGCAATTGAGATAAGCTAAAACAATATATCTATAAAACTAAAATATACTGCTAATGCCCTTTCTCTCACTTAAGAGAAAAGAGAATTCTGCTATACATACAAACATTATTGTCTAACCTTGACAGTTAGTGTAAGAATTTCCCTCCCGCTAGTTCCCCTTTCCCGTTCAGTGGCGGCGCCAGAAGTTTGAAACTGGGTGGGCAGAAAATTATACAAGGATAATACGGGTGGGCAAAAGATTTTTCAAAATTAATGACAAATAAACTTTTTTTAATCCATTTATTATGTGAAATTAACATTAATTATATTAGTTAAACATGCATTTTATGTTAAAGTAATTCTCCTGTTATCGTGGGCGGCTGCAAATTTATCAATAATTTCTTCTAAATTTAAACTTTTCGTTAATTCTTTTTCTATAAATAATACACTGAGATCAGTCAGTCTGATTTGTAGCATTGTTGTTCTTGCATAATTTTTTAATCTCTTCAAACAGGAAAAAGATCTTTCGCAAGCAGCACTTGATGATGGTATGGTTAATGCTATTTTGCAGAGTTTATATAATTCGTGAAATGCCAAATTAATGGGCTGCTTATGGTTGCATTGCAATTGCAATGAAACGTCAGTGACAGCTACTCCCAAATGGTGATAGCTATTCTATTGCACTGCCATCTAACGTGTGCGTTCCCAATCTAACGTGTGCGTTCCCATTCGTTGTACTGTGTTATGCCTAACATCGAAAACAAGTTCACCCGTTTTTCGCAAGCGCTAGCGCAGGCACATGTCTGTACAGTATGACTATTAGCAAACATTCAATGCACTGTAAATAGACATTTAAATTTGTAGTATTAGGAAGATATTATTTTATTGTTATAATTTCTTAAATAATGATTTAAAAACATTATAAATAGTGGAAAAATAATATTTACTTCGATATATTTATGTTAGAAAATTTTGGGTGGGCGGCGCAAAATTTAGGGTGGGCGGGAGTCCACTCGCGGCCACCCTTGGCGCCGCCACTGTTCCCGTTCTACGCCAATACAATCAAAGCAATCCGGCGCTTGCGCAGAGCTATTCTTACAGAGAAGTGCAGCTATATATGTCTGCACTCGTCCAATGTCAGTCTCACAAAACTCACTCCCACCAGCAGTATATTTTAGTTTTATAGGTATATTGCTAAAACGAACTGAGATATGTAAAAAGAACGCGACTATTTCAATAGTGTGTCTGTGACGTTTACTTTCGTAAATATCAGATTATCTTTAAATGTTCCTTTGACGTTTAACTTTGTGTGAAAATCAAAACAGTCGCGTTGATGAACATTTAACGCCACAGCCGTGTTTTGAACAATGTCATTTTTAATTGCAATTTTTTCATTTTAAAGATAGATTTGAGGATAAATAAAAAATACAGGTCTATTATTTTTCATTACTCTATCGAATGAAGTGGAACGTAGGGTAATGGGGCCCAGCGGGTAATGGCACCAACCATGTTATTAGACAAATTGTTTGTTTTATGGAATATGTAGTATTGTGTCGTAAGCTACATCGGTAAGTATGAGATCTCTACTATTGACATTAAAAATTTTGAAGCGTATTTTATAGTTTATCAGCTCGCCATCTAAGTGTGGTGTACTAATAATATTGAGGTAAGACCATTCAAAATAATGATTTAAATATATCTAGTATACACAAATACTATTTTGATATGATCTGTTTTTAAAATCAACATTTACAAAAACTTTGTGATGTATTTGATATTTTAAAATAATTTCTGACTTTTTTAAGACGTGTTGGGGTAATGAAGCCCTCAGTGGGCGCCATTACTCCGAGTTGATAATAAAGGCACATTTACTGAAAAACTGTTTTTTATTTTATCTAGAGGCCTTGTAAATATGTATGTACTAAGTTCCTCTGATGAAGATATTGATGAGCCTATTTACGACGATGGTGAGTTGGATAATTTGATGGTTCCCCGGCAGATCAATGCATCGTATGTGGAGAATTTGGTAAATCCAATGAGCTCTGGTACAGATACACAATGTACCATAAGTGGACTCATGCCGAATGTTCCGGTGCCAATAAAAAAGATATATATATGTGTGATTTTTGTTGCTAAACATTAAATTAATATACTGGTCCCCATTCCCCCATTAGACGGGCAATGGGACCCATTGCACTTTTTTCAGTTTTTATTTATTACAAATGTATTTTCTTTGAAATAAAGTATTTCTTTATAACAATTATGTTTACTGACAATGAAACGTTAATGTTTGCTCAAAATCATAACTACGAATGCAAAAACGTACAAGATAAAGCCCAAAATTGTTAAGGGGGCCTCATTTCCCTACCTTCCCCTAAAAATGACTATTTCACTCATAAATATATAAACCAATCCAAATTCAGGATTCTACCTAGTTACCAAATTTCATTTCGACAAAACAGCGTCAAAAAAGTTTTTTCGCACCTTAAGCCAATAAGATGTCGTATTTTTACAAGTAAGTGAGTTTTGATGAGCGAAATTTTTTTGACGTTTTAGAAACATTGTTTACATACCTGTCAAAGTCTGTATATTTCCAATGTTATCAGTTTTTATTAAAAACTAGTCGATTTGGACATGAATCTATTTAAAACGTTGAAAAAGCAAACTGAAACCTAATACCTCTAAACACAATAAATATTTACAAGATTTTTGTCAAGAAAAAAATTATATAAATAATTACCTGATTTTTATTTTGGAAATAGTCATCCGAATACCATTCGTGGTTAAATTTTAACCTGGAAAAATTTTCCGGTTGCTTTACTCGAGCCTGTTGCCAATTTATTTCGTGACATTGATCAAAAATTACTCGTTTGACAACTCCTAATTTTTTGTCAATAGGTACGTTCAATAAGCCAAGCAAAACAAGCAACCGGAAGTAAAATTTGTTGAACGACTTTGCTAGCCTAGCATTTGCTTGATTTGCTCGCGTCGCAAGCAATCCAAACCACAATTTTTTCGCTTGAACTGTTTCTATTTCTTTATATGGTGTGTGTCTATCAACCACATGTAAAAAAGGCTTTGAAAGTTTTGTGATGGATGTTTATAACATTATTAAATTTGAAATATTTTGCTATAGTCAATATAGCTTCTTCCAAATTAATCCCACTATCTGAAAATAAATATATAATTTCATTTTCCATATGTTCGCAGACCAAGAAAAGAAATACAACAGGTACACAATTACACAATGTCATATTTGACATCTATATACGTTTCTCGATGACAGTTGTGGATGACAGTTCGTCATATAGCTAGCAAATCGTTCAGCGCACTAAGCAACAAGTCTCGTTTGCTTATCTAGCATTTGCTAGATTTGCTTACTTCATTGAACGCACCTATTGCCACTCAATAAATTGCTAGGCAACCGGCTCTCGTAACAATCTGAAAATTTTTCCGGCAAAAATTTACCACTTATATTATATATGAAAAAACCTTGCATGACCTTATTTTAAACATGTACTGGCGGCAGGTCATATGCTGGCCCACATCAGATTTTTTTTCTTGTAAATGTTAAATCTAAACGGAATTAAAAAATACTGCGTGTATTTTGTTGCAAAATCGGATTTTTTGCAGGAGTTCGGCAATCTTCGTGACTAGTGCGAAAAACACCATCATTTTGCAACTAAACACAAATATCAAATGTCAAAGAGTATAATTTAATGTAATCTATACTAATTTGTATTTCAGTAACGAAATGTATTTCATTTAATCTGAAAACCATAATATTTTTTGTATGCTCTCTAAGTTTATCTATAAAATATCATGACAGGTATTAAAAAAAACAAAATATTCTATGAACAAAATATATTGTAACAAAAAATGCTATAAAACAATAACGATCTATATTAACAATTAACCTCGTCTCGTAAGTAGTAGCAGTAGCGTCTATATGTATTGGCTATAGTCAAAACAATTCTTTAAAAGACAAAGGCTAATTAAAATACAAAAACCGAAAAAAAAATTGATGGCTGGTTGCACCAACATAACTGTATTCCTTAAATTGGGAATCAAAATTAAATTTCAAATGAATTATTATCCACTGCTGTCAAAATTTGCATATTCTTACGCTTCTACAGAGGAAATTTTAAGAAGAAAGAATAAGAAAAGACTTGAAACAAAAAAAAGCATTAAAAAACGGCAATAGTCCGATATATTTACTGCACCAAAAAGTGAATATTAAGAAAATAAATGCATTTTTATCTCTGTCTACAACAAAACTTTTAGAGATATTTTGCTTATTGCTTATATATTTGAACCTAAACCATGATTTAATATTAGTAAAGAAAAATAAGTAATTTGTATACGTAAAAAGTTTTTTTTTTTGTAAAAAAGTTCCACTTTGCAATTAACACTTTACGTACATACTACACAAATTACTATTAATTTCTTATCCTATGTAAACAGTATCGTTAAGCCTAATAGTTCCAGCCTTTCTTAAACCAAGATGTATACCCAATACAGGTGAATTATTCTCATCTTTTGCTTGTTGTTCATTTGGCAGCTGCCGATATCTAAAAATAAATTAAATGTAAAAAAGATAAATAAAGAATGGGCAAATTATTATAAGTATTATTATAATAACTATGTCCAAGAGTGCAATTTTGACCTTGAGAACTATAGGGCGCGAGCACATATGACTGATTTGTGTGCGCATCTCACTTTGACAAGAACAATGTGACTGACAATTCCAATGTTTTGATTTATTTTAATTTTGAACTGTTAAGGTATTATTTTTAATTTCATATTACTGCCTGAAAATTGTACAATAACATTTTTGAACGATCGGGTTTTTTAAATGTTTTCCTTTTCCCGTTATGTTTATTTTACTGTCAAGGTATCTGTTTCTATTAGCGACGAGATGTAAGAATTGTCCTTACTTCCCTACAGCTGGTCTTACCTCCCTCTTTGTGAAATACCAACAGTTAGTTATTTTAAACTTGTGTCAAATATTTGCTCATTTTTTTCATTTATAATATTGAATTTAATTTCTATCAAATTGTCCTCATTTCATAAATATCTCCATTTAAAAATTACTATTGACGAGTCATATGTGACAGATGACAGCGTTTTTCTTCTTAAATTTTCCATGGAATACTAAGATTTTTTTTTAATATATCATTATTCACGGTATTCCTTGACATGTCTGACAGTGAAAATGAACAGGTAAAAAATAAATCATCGGGAGTGGAAAAAATCTTATAAGCAACACGAGATGTAGGTATATTTGATTACTCTCGTACTTATTTGCCTTGCCATCCCTTGCTATACTCAAATTTTTTGACTCTGTCGGGTCTAGTAATAAAACTATATCAGCATACAAAAATAGCATTTATGTTCAAGGAACAGTAAGATTATTTTACTATACTCTAGGACTCACAGTAGGTGGCGAACCCAAGAATTTCAACAGAGCGGCGTTGATATCCATTGTTATAATACAAGCAGTAAGCGGCAATATGCCGCTTTGTCATAATTAGTTTTATTGCTAGACCGGACAGAGTCAAAATTTTTGAGTATATCGCTCGGGCGCAAAATCGTCCACGATTGGTAAATGATACAGTTGTGAACAGAAAAAATAGGACAGTATTTTTTTCTAGTGTAAACTGATCCAGGTGTTAATAACCGAATTTTTATTAATATTATAGCGCTGGGCAATTTGTCTAAGCGGCATTCCTTCTTCCGCTCTAACAATTACCGAACACTTTACAATATCGCTAATTCGAGGTATTTTTTTTTATTTTGATTCGACAAATCCATTCTTGACAAATAAGTGACAAATGTCATAATTGTAAAGCCAAATTCAAGCAACTACATCTTAAAGAAGAAAGTTCACTTGATTTTTTCGACTTGTCCTATATTTTCGTCCACTACTGTACCTATATGTGTGTGCGTCTAACCTAACTTTTCATATATTGTATTACAAAATGGTTAATTTTGCAATTGCTTTAATATTTTTATCGTTGGTGATATCGACCCAACGATTATCGCACATTTTTATACTCAAAATTAACTGTCAACGTAAATATATATTGTATTTCAAATAAGAATAGACTTAGTGGCGCTGCAGAGCCAGCCTGTTTTACACACATAAAACTTTTGAATTAGTATTGTTTCGTGTATGACATACTTGATAGCCCGAAACGTCAAAATTGGATTATTTTTAATTCTTTAGTAAAGAAACAGTTACTTAAAAATTGTTAAATAGATTATAAACTCAAAATGGAATAAATAATATACCTACTTACATATTGCTATAGACCAATCCATAACAAATGAATTTAGTGGAGGGCAGCTGTCAGAAATAAATTGTGTACATATTTTGCTCAATGATGCAGCCATGGAAAAAATTATGGTTTAATTTTATGAATAATTTGTATCAAAATTCCTCGATTTCTATCATATTAATAAGATATATACATAAATAATTTTTAAAAATATTCAAAAGTGAGGTTAAAATCACACCTGCCCTCCACTTATGACGTCATGTTGGATTGCCTAATTGTAAACTTGGTTTGCGTTTAGACCAATCAGAAAGCTGGAATCGTAAGGCATCTTACTCCTAAAGTATCATTCAAACAAAAAAATTAACGTAGCGGTAAAATTAGTGACAGTGGTAGTGGCCTGGGTAAAAGATTGAATGCGTTATAGCAAATGTATTCGTTCACATCCAAATATTAAGAAAATTAGTTGTAGCGCAGTGGCAATGGCAGCGGTAGGAGTTTGCAAACTCCAAACTTCTACGTTGCCACTACGCTACCGCTTAATTTTTTTGACAGTTTTGACGCTTATTGACATCTGATTTCATAAAATAAAATGAGCAATAGAAAAAGGATCATTTTATGGTGTGCCTCAGACGTTGCGCACACGCGCAAACAAACAGACTTACTAATAAACTTTGCACAATTAAAAGTGAACACGTAACTTACCATTTTTGCTTATTTCAAAGGCAATTTGTGCCCACGCATTTTCTTTTTTTGATATAATTTAAAATTCCCTTAATCTCTTCGCTTATCTCACACAATGGAGTACTTGTGGATAAGTGTAATTGATAAGTCATCATCTATGTCAGTTGCTTTTTGCGCAAAAATAAAATGACAGCTATAACTGTCAACCTTGCACCCTAGTAATTTATAATAAAAAATTCCTAGAAACTATAACTTCAATAATTTTTCATCGTGAACGGAAATAATTTTTACTATAAATTTCTTACGCTACCGATGCCACTAATTCTTACACTACCGCTTTTTTTTTTATTCTGAATGGGCCTTAAGTCTATTTTTATCTGAAATACAGTATAGGAAACAAATCCCTTAGTAACTAATATAAATAAGGTGATAATTTCTTTGTTTTTTATCATCGCTGTGACAGACAAGTAACTAGGGAGATTCTGAGTGTTGATTGGAAAACATGAATTATATTCTCTGGTAAAAAAAAACACAAAATAACTTTTGATTAAAAATTTTTAAAATTAACTGTTATTTATAAAACTTTGACTTCTTGTATTTTGGAAACTAAAATAATTTGGAGTTATGTTTATATGACATTTTCATTCATTTTGGTAGGTATGAACTTTATGATCCTTAATTTTTCTGTTTTTTAACATTCTATACAACTAAACAACTTTGTTTAATATTCTACTCATACTTACGATTTCAATGTCTTCAATGGTTCACGTTGTGGATGAAATGTTCCATTTTCCATGTCAATAGTAGTTAAGACGCATCGAGTACATGGTTTAACACTTTGGAACAGAGCTTGATCGCCAATTTTAACCCAGTTCCATGAATCTTCAACGTATGGTTGTTGATTATCCACATCGATGTAAATTGTCGGACGGAATTGATAGAATGGAACTTCCTTTTCCAATTTACTGTTCATATCTTTCACTGAAGCTTTGTTCATTAGCATATAGCTTGTAAAATCAGAAAATATACCCTAAAATTATAAATATTTACGCGATGTAATAATAATGAATAGAGAATATGATCTACATATACCGGGTGAAACACGAGAAGCGGGCCATAGGCGAGTAATTTTAGACAATTTAGCTTCAAATAAATGTTGTAGATGTAGATCATTAAATTTTGCATCTAATTCAATTAGCCTATTTTATTTTATACATTTCATAACACAAAATTGAATTTAAAATTTTATAAACGTTACTTCTTTGTAGTGTTAGTCATGGTCTGGTATTTGAAATAAAATCACAAACAAATGTACCGACATTTTACCTATTAGAAAATATAAAATATAATTTGCATCAAAATAATCATACTTCATAGTTTGCGACTTTCCTTCATGTGAATAATTCTCTATTTTAAATAATGATAACCCTAACAGAGGGTTTCTGACTGGAAAAATATATGTCACAATATGACAAATACGTATCTGATAGGCAAATATCATTATATTTGTTTGTCATTTTATTACCTCCCGTCATGCCGTACAAGGAGGATAGAAATGGAGTAAGCATTCAATGCTAGGATACGACGACCGTTCTAGCAGCCATGGTAACAGAGTTTCATTTCGATCGATTCCGCAGTACCCTCTCAGAGCGCTGTTGTTCATATTTTATACTTAAAAAATATAAAATTAAATTTTTAAAATGAATACAAAATATGTAAGAATTGACAGTATATTTATATAAACTATAATACAGTACATACAGAAATATTCTAATATTTGTAAATACAAATAATGCGATTATATCCAATTCGTAGTGTCTTATAGGTAAATTAAGATGAACACATGGCCGCTCCGTGCGGGTGGGCAGGTTGTGCCCTGCACAAAGGCGCCTGACTTTGAGGGACCCCGTTTCAAGACAGTAAAGTAAATAATAGTAAATTTTTATAAAATACTCTTATTCGCAAAGACAAAATTAGTATAAAACTTACAAATTAACGTGATAGAAGTGAACAATATATTTTTTAATTTGTATGCATTAGAGCTCCTGTTATAGGTAAAATAATTATCGTATCAATCGGTTTGTTATTATTCTAACATTGTTATATTGAAATAATAACTGTGGAAATGTTGATTACAACAAAGAATATAATGATTATAACTCAAAAATATTGATTACAAGAATGAATCGCACAATGAATCCAATATTAAATACCTACTAGCATTTTGCGAAAAATCAAATGCTTTATGATTTACATACAATTCAGAAATCTGTTGTAAAATTGTTGATTACAACAAACAATTTTGATTATAATCTATTGATTACAAGAATGAATCTAAGAAAATTTCATCAATATATTAAATCTAACATTTTTGAAGAGCAAATGTATATTTTAAACTTTAATTTGCAAATTTTACGAGGGGAATGGGCACTAAAGTGTAGCATAGCACAAAGACGCCTTATACCCACGGAGCGGCCCTGGATGAACCTGTTCATCAATTCTTCTCAATTCTCTTTTCAAGGAGTTAATTAGAATTATCATAGAAAAATACAACAATACATGTCTGCAGTTGATTTTCACACTATCTTGGGTTCGAAAGGCAAAAAGGCATGATTTCAAACAGCATTTGTATGACATTTACAAACGAATAAATAAATGTTAGATACATGTTAGTAATTAATAAGTAAATTATACTTCACAGAATTTTAAATTAATAACTTACCTCCGGGAGTTACAAAAATCGAAAGATATTAGAAAAGATTTTTTTTCAAAATGATTATTTATTTCTTCACTGACAACTGACAAGTTATGATCCGAACATATCACCCTTGTAGATGACTGTGATCAAAACGCGCGCATAAATTGAATAAAGGGTTATTTCGAATTCTACCTAACCGACAGTGTCACAAATTAGTATCGACCGATTCCGTTTTTTTGGCGCTGCACGGTATCATGGCTGGGTATATAAGTGATTTCTCCTGGTGCTCCTTGATGCCGTAGATAAGGGAGCCCACAACACGTTTTTACAATGATGTTATATAAAACTTCCAAAAATTACTATTTTCCAAAACTTTTCAATTAGTATTTAAGACTTTCATATCAAGGGGAACAATATATTAGATTTTGGATAAAATTGTTAACCGGAAGTGATACTTGACTTGATGCTCTGAACAGATTTTCGTGAAAAATATATTATGATATAATCCTAAACTTTTCAAATTTGATATTTTAGACTTTAACATTAATGTTGTTGACAAAAAATTTACCTTTGAACTTCACATTAGAGATATAACTACCCAAGTTTTCAGAACTTATGGTTTCATTTATAGAAATTACCGTAAATTTTCAAATATTTCTATTTTATACATATTCTTTTTTACACTTGTTTGTTCAAAATTAGAATATGCTAATATCATATGGTATCCAATAGATCAAATACAGAGTGATCAAAAAATAACTGATTTAGTTGGCAATACAGTTCTGGGGATCTTTTTATTCTACAGTTTATACATCACGTGAAGCCGGAAATACTATTTGGCATGGCATTTTTACAATAAATTCAAATAGTTTTAACTTTGAATTTATAAGATAATGTCTCGTTATTAAATAAAACTGATTTTTGGACTTCCATTATCTTTATTTAACAAAAACACAAATTTTCACTGATAATACTTATTATCAGTACACCTGATGATGGCGGCAGATATTAGCTACCGAAACGTTGTGAAAATTTGTGTTTTTGTTAAATAAAGATAATGGAAGTCCAAAAAACAGTTTTATTTAATAAATTCAAATAGGTTGTGTCAGAACAGGGACCTGCTAGCTAATAGGATTTTGAGAGATTGAAATACTTTAGATTATTGCTCTGCGGTCAATGTAAGAAAAAAAAAGATATGGGGACGGAAAAACAACGACCATTTTAATAAAAAAATTGTGAATGTACTCAAATTTAAATTTTCAAATGTCACTGTCAACAGTGTAAAAAACAGGAAATAAATTTTTGTAATCAATCTTACCAATTTCAGGTATTTTTTTAATTGCCAACTGAATCAGTTATTTTTGATCACTCTGTAGATATTATTAAATCTGCGCAGCGTAAATTTCTCAAATTCATTTATTATTATTCACAAGGTCATTACCCATGTAGAGGTTTTGAACATGATCGTTTATTAATGCAATTTAATTTTAGATCTTTTGCAAAAACGCCGTGTCATAACCTCCGTAAAATTTGTATACACCTTAATTCAAAATAATATTGACTGTCCCTGACTATACTCAATAAAATTATCTTTTTTGTACCACGCTTTTCGTGTTACACCCGGTATAAATTATATTATAGTATTAAATAATTTAATAGTTATTTATAGAATGCATACCGCAAAAGTTAATGTTCAGCGTACAATTTTCAATGTTGACTTAATAATTGATGATTTAGGACCAGTTTTTCAATCTCTGGTTAAATTTTTAACTAACAGTTGAACAAAATTGAAACGAAATGAACTATCAAATGACAAATTTTTCATTGCTGTCAACAAACCGATGTAATATTGTTTACTTAACTGGAAGTTAAAATTTTAACTGGAGATTGAAAAACTGGCCCTAAATGACTTTCAAGTATACACTCACCATATCATAATCTGTCATACGTGGATAATATTTCTGCAACTTCATAAGTGAATCTGCTCTCCTATTTTTTAGGTTTAGGATGTCGTCTTTGAAGCCCAACCTTAAACCTGAATCGGTACCCAAAATATACTTGGAGAGCCAATTAGCTGCTTCCTCGCCACAGTCTACGAGCTCGGTTGGTTCTTTACAGTGCATCCTGCAACGAAAAATTTATACAAAAATTATTAAAAATAAAAATAAATTTAACAAAGAGTTTGCTACAGGATTTCTAAGTTTATAAAGTGAAATAAAATAATTAATCATAATAATTGTTACCCCTTACATTTGAACACATTTTGTAACAACAGACGTAGAAATTAGTGTTTTTTGATTTTTTCCTCCACGATAACTGTTACAACAAACTTCCGAAAATTTCTACTTTCCGTATTTAAGCTTTCTATATTCATATAAAGTGTTGATTAGATTTTGGGTAAAATTAGACAACCGTAAGTGATATTTTACTTGAAGTCCGTAACAGTTTTTAATGACAAATTATATTAAAATAAAATCAAAAACTTTTCAATTTTAGTATTTAAGACTTTCATACCATGGAGAATAACATATTATATTTTGGAAAAATATATTATATATTCCAAAACTTTTCAAATTTAGTACTTGAGACTTTTATATGAAAGGAAACAACATATTAGATTTTGGCTAAAATTGATAAGCCGGAAGTGATACTTTATTTGAAGTTCTGAACATATTTTTGTGAAAAATATATTGGTACAATCCAAAACTTTTCAAATTTGGTATTTAAGACTTTTATATTAATGGGAACGACATATTAGTTTTTTTCCTAAAATTCATAAAACGGAAGTAGTACTTTACATAAAGCTATGAACAGATTTTCTTGAAAAAATATATTAAAACGTGATCCAAAACTTATCAAATTTGGTATTTAAAACTCGATTTTGACTATACTTATATGATAAATTGAAAGTGGTACTTAATTTGGAGCTCTTAACATATTTTCGAGTAGAAATATATTAAAATATAATCCAAAAGTTCGTATTACAGACATTTCTATTTATTGGAACAAATTAAATTTTGTTTACAAATGATCAATCGAAAGTGATACATTACTTACAGCTCATTGTTATTTTAAACATGGAATTGACGGGAGATTATGTGCTGGCCACATCAGATTTTTTAACAATAACCTGATAACGAAGAACAATAAGAAAATTTTCCACTTTAGTTTTGTAAATTACCGTTCCCTAAATTAAATACATTTTTGAGACATGTACTAGGTAACCGTGTGATAAATAAAGGTTAACAAAACTGATATGATAAATATTATTTAAAGTGAAGTAAAGTATTGATAAGTAGTTAACCTAGGTCATTTCAAATACACAACAACGACTACTGTTATTACAGAAAAACACTGATTAGCGAATATGCAAAGTTTAATGCTCAACATCCGGCCATTTTCGAATAGGGTTTTCCAAGCCAACAGCTTTTGAAGAAATAAGCATTGCATATAAATTTTAGCATAAAGTATATTAATATAAAATAAAAATAATGATAAATAATACAGTATTTATAAATGAATCTTTAAATTGAAAAATATATATGTTCAAACCGGTCGCAAATTGATGCATAAACCCTAACGAGATCACACAAAGAAATTATTTCATTTGATGGTGTTTGTGCGCATGCCCGGCTTTTACCGCGAATTATTTTTGTTGACATTCACGGGTTAAATACACGTGTGTAACAAGAAAACTGTGGTTACACTTACTCGTTTAATTAAAAATACATACAAATAAAAGCACACACGCGCTGTATCAGTAACCACCCAGTTGACGTGGATGCAAGTCAATGCAGGTTATGTGTGGGTTACATTTTCCTGCGTTACATTTTTGTGGCTAAATTCACTTGACACAACTGTTTCTCTCTTGCTGGGGCTGACCAAGGTCTTGCTGGGGTATAGCTAGATAAATCACAGCTGCCTCGTCCGCCATTTTGGAGCCACTTAAATCATTCAATATCAATGTTACAGTATTACTAATCATAGAAATTATTCATAATAACGGGTTGTTCTTCTCCAAACTGTGCAAATTATTTGAGAAATGGTTATAATTTTTACAGGTAAATGGCAAATATGGAAGTTATATTTAATTATGAAAAATAGTTAGTACATAAACTTATAAGAAATGTACTTTTATTTCATAATTTACTGCATTGATTTTGGCACCAATATGGCGGACGAGACAGATATATATTATCTAGAGCTGTAGCTAAGGGTGTGACGTCACGAGATGACGTCATGGCAAATTGTAAAATTCTTTTGCATTTTTCTCCCGTACTTTTTTTATGCAAAATAAAAAAATATGGGTCTAATATTTTTATCTCTACATTAACATATTAAAAAATCGTGGAAAACCCTATTATGTTTTTTCTAAGAAGCCAACAAAAAATATGATATCATTTTCGAAGATTAAATCAAATCGATCTTAAATATTTTGATAGAGACTTTGAAAACATTATAAGATTATTGTTGTTTTTCAAAACTTGTTATCTTCCAAAAATTAATATACTTTATACGCCAAGCATTTGAACGACAATATACAGGATGATCACGCGAGAATGAACCAACAATTATCTTCGTTATTAGGGGGGAACGCGATTATCTTTAATCAAGAAAAGGTACTTTAAGCAATATGTGTGATCACCTGTATTATGTATTGTATACAGTGAATAGAATAAAATAAAATATTGAAATTTTCTTAATGTATAAAACGAGTTTTATGCGTTAGTTTACTTACAATATGTTATGTTAACAAATTGCTAATTTTTACATCGATTGTGAATACAAGATGTATTGCCGTATATAAAGTACATAGTCATGCTTGATGTATAATGCAGATATTTGGCGTATAAATATCCACTCGTATAAATGTTTTGTCGTATTAATACTGGCGTACAATTTTTCAACATGCATATTATGGAATATAAAATTCTTAGAATCGTAAAAATCTGATTTATAGTCAGATTTTTTTTTCCACAGATTAATGTTGTTTAGAAGTACTGAACATTGTTGCAAGTGCATTGAAGAAAATGTGTTTATATAAAATAAAATTGTATCATTTTTCAAATATCTAGTTCCCTTTTGACTAGGATAAAATCTTTTCAATAGGGCGCGAGCGACCTTGAAGTGCTTGGAATCAACTGATTTGTGTGCGCGTGTCCCTTTGATAAGAACAATGTCACTTTGACAAGACAACTGTTTAGACTTATTTTAATTTTGAACTGTTAAGAAGTTATTATTTTTAATGTCATGTGCTTTACTGCCTGAAAATTGTACAATAACATTTTAACTGTTCAAAATCAAAATAAGTCAAAAGTGATATTATTTTTGTCAAAGTGACACGCGCACTCAAATCAGCTGATTCCAAGCACGTCAAGGTCGTTCGAGTCACGTGACTGCTCGCGCCCTATAACAACTTATGTAGTTTTATATTTTGGTAAACTATTATTCACGATAGATGACTATAATATTACTTGCAGATAACTTTACTGTATTTTGTACCCATAGGAGTGCAACGCGAAATATTTATGGATACATTTTAACTGAAAAATAAATGTACTTTATTTAAAAATTTAGTTTCTTTTAAAATAATATTTTTCTCAAAATTTTGTCTTCTTCTCTTACGTTTTTGTATAAAACGGAAATATAGACTTGACGTAAACCATAAAATAATATTTTGATTTAAATGTCAACGTCACTGGATAAACATTACTACAGACGGCAGTGTAGTAGATAATTACATGTCTATAACTCTACGACATACGTCACTGCTATTTTTAGTGTGTTAGAAAATAATGGTACCATTTACGTATATCTGTAACACCTCATAAATTCAATAGACATACGTCAACTAATCTTTCTCTTTTTAATATTGCCGGCTGAAATGTCCTATAGAGGCGCTGAGTTTATTTAAGATGGCCGACTTAGTTGGTAATTTTTCTGCGGCTTCTGCGGTATGTCTGGCTACCATTGTCAATTCGGAGAGTTCGCAAGTTTGCTGCTTGGTGGCTACGGGTTAATTTCAGTCGCGAATAAATTATAAAATGTTGCTAAGCTACTGCTATAAAGTGCTATGTATTATTTCTTCGAACAAATGACCTTAAATAGTCATATTTAGTGAATAATAGTATACACGGAATATATTATTAGATTGAATAATGTATTTAGAAATAGAATCTTTCGTTTACCAAATTTGAATATTAGAAAACATATTCAATAACATTTAAAAATAAACTTATTTAACAATGATAAACCTGTAGTTGTTATTGTGAAAGTGAAAATATTGTACATTTTCTAGACAATAGTTATTTACGTATAGAGGGTCGAAAGAAAAGGTTTACGCGTGCGGGCGATTTAAAGAGCTCTGCTACGCGACGGGTTTTTATTTGGTCAAGGGTGTAAACTTCTTTCGGCCTGAGGTACAACGTTTTACCCACTACTGTTTTTTTACCAGCTGTCAGGCTTTTGCTTCACTTTACCGCCCGCAGGGTATAATCTTTCAGTTTCCTTCATGGTAACTACGATGTAAACAAACAATTTTAATGCAGATAAGCGCAAAATAACAATATCTTTTTTGAAAAACGCATAATTTTCATTTATAATTGTATAGTGCATGTATTGACCTGAATAGGTAAAAGTCACTGATATACTGATACTGATATACTGATATACCTGAATTAGGTAAAACTTTATTTAAATACTGTAAATGATACTAACGTAACAGTAAGTACATTGCCCTCATTTGTTTTAGGAATCTTGACGTAAAGTGTCCTCATATTTGGGGCATCCAGTGCCACGTGATCAGCATCGTGGTTAGATACCTCAATTAATACCATTTTTGGATGAGTTCTAGCTGTTCTGAATTCCAAATGGGTGCCTTGGTATACTATCAAGTACCTGAAACACATTTATACACATTATATTCAAACAATAAAAAATATGCATGATCATAAAATACATTCTGAACGAATATATGTTTTATGTAACAAATTCCAATACCTAGCGATTTTTTTACAAAGTAATGGTTGAGTGAGAATTCTGCGTGTAATCTTCGCAAGCGAATTATGCTATTATTATTATTACTCCTATTATTTTAGAAGTTATACTAAATAAACAAAATAATTTATTTGTAGTTTAACATGACTTGCGCTGTCAGAAATTTAAATACTTAAATATAATATAAGAATATAATACAGCTTTTCACCAATGTGAAGATTTTTTTACGTCCGTTAAATAAGTGCACTTTTTTGTGTTAGTTTTTACACAAAAAAAGCGTTTATTTGAAAAAATTGTACATAATCAACATTATCAAGAGAAAAAAATAATCTTTCCAATCAAAGAATAAAAAATATATGGTTCCATTTAAAAAAAAACATATATTTTCTCCCATATTTTGGGAACCGCTGATAAAATTTTTGATTTGCTGATATCACTAATTCTTATTGAAAATGACACCATAGACAAAATAAAACCTTATGTATTCCTTATTCTATGAATGACACAATCACAATATTGCTCATTTTACCAACCTCGTACTTCTTCAAATAAAACAGTTACTAATAGTGAGCAGCTTATTATAGGGACACCTGTATATTGGCGAAAAAACTGAACTATTGGCGAAAAAATTCAAAGTGGGTGACGTCTGGTGGCAGATTTGTGAACTAGAAAGGAAACGTTGATAGCATACATTGAAATGTATGTAATTTTAAACAGGTTTAATTTATATTTGTTGTAAAATAAAATGAGATATATAGTGTATATTACATTTTCAGGTTTAAATAATAATCAGTAAATGCCATAGATACTGCTCAGTGCAAATAATTACAAGTCAAAAAGTGTAATTTTACACCATATCCCAAGTGACAAAATATGATCTTAAAATTTTCTTCCCTTATAGTTTTGACGTCTCCAATCAGTTCTATTTTTTTCTTTTTTAAATTGGATCCCAAAATTCTTCTAATTTTACAGCAAACTATATTGTTTATCATCCTTTTTAATAAGTTTTCCCCTTACTTGTACCAAATCTGTACAACTTAATTTTTCTATTTCTGCTTCTCTGTAATACACAAACCCATAAACAAATAAATTAATAGCATAGTAATAATGATAACTTTTGTTGTAAACCAATAAATGGAGTTTTGATTTTTACTATCCTGTTTATACGCAGCAAAACTGCAAAAATATGTTTACATTTGCATCCCAATTCTGGTCTACAACTAAATTTTCTTTCCAGTAATTTATATTCTCATTTAATAAAATTTCAATCACATGAGGATCTCCACTCAAATGAGTGGTTTTTAAACAAGATCCCAGTATTGTATCTGGTCCATAATATTTTATTTCACAAAGCAATACATGTACAGCCTTAAAAACTGCTTCGTCTTCCTTTATAGGACGTGCAGATGCAATGTATTCAAAAATATAACTTAACTTTATGTTAATTTTCTCCATATTAAATACTTTGCACTTTGAAATGCATATTGCCAGCAATAAGGAATGAGAGAACTCTCCTTATTCCTCCGTCATCTTGCTACCGTCCGGTCTGCCATCTATAGTTCAGTTTTTTAGCCAATAGGTGGCAGGCCGGACGGTAGCAAGATGGCGGAGGAATAAGGAGAGTTCTCGTATTCCTTATTGCTGGCAATATGCATTTCAAAGTGCAAAGTATTTAATATGGACAAAATTAACATAAAGTTAGGTGATATTTTTGAATACATTGATCCTGCACGTCCTAATAAAGGAAGACGAAGCAGTTTTTAAGGCAGGATATGTATTGCTTTGTGGAATAAAAGTTGATGGATCAGGTACAATACTGGGATCTTGTTTATAAACTAGTCATTTGCGTGGAGATCCTCATATGATTAAAATTTTATTTAATGAGAATATAATTCACTGGAAAGCAAAATTTAGTTGTAAAGCTTGCGAGGCAAACATATTGTTGCATATGAACAGGTTAGTAAAAATCAAAAACAATATTTATTGTTTTACAACAAAAGTTATCATTATTATTATGCTATTAATTTATATATTTATGTATTACAGAGCAGAAGAAATAGAAATATTAAGTTGTACCGATTTGGAATAAGTAAGGGGAAAACTTGTTAAAAAGAATGATAAATAGCTATAAAATTTGAAGAATTTTACCATCCTGTTTTAAAAAAGAAAAAAATTGAACCGACTGGAGACGTCAAAACTATATGGAAAGAAAATTTTAACATCATATTTTGTCACTTGGGATTTAGTGTAAACTTACTCTTTTTGACTTGTAATTACTCCATTGTGGCACTGAGCAGTACCTATGGCATTTACTGATCATTATTTAATTCTGAAAATGTAATATACACTATATATGTCACTTTCTTTTACAACAAATATAAATTAAACCTGTTTAAAATTACATACATTTCAATGTATGCTATCAACGTTTCCTTATTCCTCTAGTTCACAAATCTGCCGCCAGACGTCACCTACTTTGAATTTTTTCGCCATAGCATTATGTAACAAAAAACACACATCTAATGTACATATTATTTATCGCTCGTATTTATTAGTCGAAGATAAAGAATATTTTAGATTCTACATATGTATATGCACGCTTCATTTAATATTTGTGCTCATATTCAATTAATTTAGGGATAAAAAATTATAAATAAATTAAATTTCATGAATCTTGCAACCCAAGGCTGATACATCATTAAAACAGATAAGATATTTAAAATTCAAATATTAATTATCAGGATTTTTAAACCTGTTACATAAAACAATCTGAATATCTATCTCTTTGTGAACGATAAAGTATCTTGAACTTAGTAACAATGTTTTTTATTTTATTTTTTACCTCTCGCTAAGAGAGGTATTGAATTCATGCTAAAAATCGCATATCCAGATTTTAGTGAATAAGCACGTTTTAAGGTCCCTAGAATCCGATTATAACATTTTTACGATGATGTCCGTATGTGTGTGTGTGGATGTGTGTGTGTGTATGTTGGATCCAAGATTTCTCAAATGCTATAAGACTTAAGACATTTTTAACTACGGATTCCTCAATCTAACAATAATGGGAAGAGTTGATTAAGTTTTGGTAACAATTGGACAACCGGAAGTAGTAGTTACAAGAAAAAAATCATCTAAATATTGTTTACCGAAAATTTATGTAAATACTTATATTAAAGAACGTTAAATTCTTTATTCGATAAATATAAATGCATTATTATATCTTCTACAGATTTAGAGATAAAGAAATGCATATAAAATAATTTGATGTAAAAATTCTCATATCAAACTACTTCAAGGCAAGAAATTCAAATGTTTGTAATTGACATAAATGTCACTGTCAAAAATATTTGTATGCCACTGTCAAAAATATTTGTACATCATTATGAAGATTATGAAAATAAAAAAAAGTCAATAACGCAAAAGAATATACGTAAAAAAGAATATAAAAGGAATTTGCGAAAAAATGACGAATATAAAGAAAAAGAAAATTTCAGGATATTGAATATAAAGAAAATGTGTGTATTGTACATAATTTATATTAAAATATCCCATATATTTTGCAAATATATGTGAGAATTATTTTGTAGTGTAACATGAATATATGTATTTGTATTTAAAAATATTTTTCGTTTTATTTGTGTAACCAGGTAAAATATCTGGCGAGAGGTTATGTGCTGGCCACATCAGATTTTTATGTTAAATATGTAGCTATTATTATTATTTATTTAAATTAAATCTAGTATACTATGAAAATTGTGTTTTTATTAAGAAACAATTGCAATAATGGACAGTAGTTTGCATTACCCAATAAATAAAACTGTTTATTATTATTAGTGCGATTAGGTAATAATAATTTATTCATATGAATTTTTCGCAAGAACTATCAATACCTAATTATACCTAATGATATGACCATTGTCGAATTCAAGGAAATAAAGTATAAAAATTGAAAATTAACCATTGTGAGTACCAATAATAAAGGTAAAACCTATATAATTTCACTGAAATTAAAATTTTTGTAATTGGGCCATATCTCTGACGTCACGTAAGAGAATGAAATAGCATTTTATAAAGCTAAAAGTGAGAATTTAATGAACCGAATTTTTTCTTAATGATGTCGAATATATGTTGTTTATGATAAATTAGTCAAAATTATTAATGAAGCAATGTATAAGATATCAATATAGGCAATTCATAGAATAAAATAAACATATTTTGATATTACACAACATATTGTTTTGATGTAAATTTGGTTTGAATTGAAGAGTCAATGTCATATTATATAACAATGACATTTCACCATATGACATTCACCTCCAAACCATATGACTCATATAGTTTTCGAAGGCTGTTACTTACATCATTTTCAAAAGCAGATTCCAGTAATTTGCCAAATATAGATTATTCTATGATTGATGATCTTTATCGAATAAATTTTAATTCTCCTACGTGACGTCACATATCCCCTCTCCAAAATTTTATTATTGTTTTTCTCCGGAATTAACAATAGATCTTTTCAATTTAAATAGTAAGTAAAATGGCGCCAACAACTGCCAGTTAGTTGTTAAAGGAAATGTCAAAAATATTGCAATCACTAAAATACCTGTATTCTCGGTGAAAATTTATACCGTTACACATGTTAGCTTCAATAAAAGTTTTTGTAACTTCTTGGAGAAGTTTTTTAAAATTGTCAAGGATTTTTCTCACATTTTATGTCTAAAATTGGAAAAGAACGCCATGGATCTCAGCAGCAAGGAAGCACGTAATCATAGCTCCTCCTATTTGTTCTTACTATGCGCATATCTTCTATCTCTTTAAATTGAAAATGTCTATTAAGAAATTTAAAAAATATGGGTATTTTTTATACAGAATAATAAAATGGAAGAAAAAAATGGTCAAATAGTCCATTATTACATGAAATTAACGTTTTATTTTCAATTTTCGGCTTTAGATTTAATCAAGTGATAACATCGTGTATATTCTGAGTTAATGTTTAGTTTTTAAACTTATTTCAAATAAGAAATAAAGACACTAGGTATTGTTTCACAAATTTTAATAAAATTCCTTTATTACGTAATTTCGGCAGTTACGCCATCATCAGAAGGTGTGAACTGATCAGTTCATACCTTCTGATGATGGCGTAACTGCCGAAATTACGTAATAAAGGAATTTTATTAAAATTTGTGAAACAATACCTAGTGTCTTTATTTCCTTTTATAATCATGTTTCACCGAGTGCCAACAGCTTCATCAATTGAATTTATTATTTCATATAAGTGATGCACTCTTCTCAACAGGTTTTATGGCATTAAAGTAACGAAATGTACGCTTAAAATGAAGATCGACACACGAAATCCCAGGTATAAAGCTATAATAATATTATTATAGAAAATATACCTATCTTTAAGTCTGCACACTGCCTTATCAGTAATCTGCTCCAGTCCAAACTGCGTGCAATTAGCTTCTTTTAATTCTACTCTTCGTCCACTTTTCAAGGGATACAGATGCAAATCTGATACTTTTCCTACGGCCTTCCATTCCGTAGGTACCCTCTGTTTGTTTCTTCTCCACCACCACAACAATGCTAATGTGGTACTAACAGTAATCACAGAGCATGTAGTGATTATTTGACTGGTCTCCATCACTGGTTTGTTGAAAGAACGAATTAAAACTGAAACTGAGTTTATCGCATGTGTATCGTCGTGACTGTTATCTGCCGTATGTTTGAACAAGCTAGATTAGTAGTGATGCCGCGAGATCTCGTCTCGAATTTCTCGAATTTTCGAGACAAGATTAACCTTATTCTCGTCTCGACAATTCGAGACGAGACGAGAGTAATGCCTTCGAGATTTGCTTGAGACGAGAGTGTAAAGTCGAGATCTCGAATGTACTTTATTTAAATATTTTCCAATTACAATAAAAGTACCTATAAAAGAACAAAATATTCATCGGTATGTATAAATATTTGAATTGTCTCTTCATTTACATTCATATCTACTTATTCGTTTTAAAGTTATTTTGAATTTTAGAAAAATAAACCAAAGTGATACCTATGGTGTACTTTTCACACCAGCTTCAAGTGTCCGCATTGTACGAATATACATATAAATATAATTACCAATATCTGCATGCACAACAGATTGACACGCCCAGCAACGGTTAATAAGTTCATGATGTTGCGTACTTTTTATACCTAACCATTTAAATACCAGACAGTAAAATAATCAGTTTTAATTAGTGGTACTCGCCTCTTTTTACTTCCTTGTACGAAGTAAAGGAAGTATTGTAATCGCGAAAAATTTCGGTTTTGAGATTTCAACGGAAATATCCATTTTGACCATCCCTGAATCCATTTTGACTAATTTCGTCGTGACGTCTGTACGTACGTACGTGCGTATGTATCTCGCATAACTCAAAAACGGTAAGCCATAGAAAGTTGAAATTTTGTATTTAGGACTGCTATAACATCTAGTTGTGCACCTCCCTTTTTGGTCATTACATAATTTCTAGAAATGGTACTTTATTTGAAGCCTATAATAGATTTTAATGAAAAACTATCTTAAAATATAATATAACACTTTTCAAATTTGGTATATAAGACTTTTATGTCAATTGGAATAACATAGTGGATTTTGGTTAAAACAGACTAACCGGAAGTGGCATATTACCTGAAGGTGTTAACAGTTTTTCTTCAATAAAATGGTTTCATTTTGATTTTAGAAATAAATGCTTCAAATAAAAATTTTAGAGAATTAAATTCTGTGTCTAGCACATCAAGTACTATTAAATTAGCCCTTTGTATAAGCGAGATATGTATATTTAAAACTTATATAATTTTTGGTTTTTGTAATGAAGCTTGCTATGGATTAGGACAAAAAATAACAAAAAAATAAAAAATAGATGCTAATGTCAAATTACGTCAAATATGTGCAATTATATACTTGGGTCTATACTTCATATTGGTCTTGTGTAAGTTGTGTACAAGGAAGTCGTGTGGTGTCCACATCAGATTTTTAAAATATAAATTCGAGAAATTCGAGACTCGAGTCGAGATCGAGAGATGGTAAGAAAAATTATGACGAAACGAGACTGGATTGATTCTCGCCGTGTAATTTGGGCTGGATTCCAGTTTATCCAGAATAGTAGAAATAGCAATTTTTTTATTGTAATGTCTTATTTTAGCTAAAATGTAATAAGGAAACATAAAATTGGAGCGCGGAAACAGGTATTTATATATTTTTTTGGAATTTTTTTTTTAATCTTGCAAAAACAATACCTAACGCACACGTATTTTTTAAGAAATTTTTAAAAAATCCTGACAAAAACAACACCTAACGCACACCAGGCACACGCATTCGACATCGCTCGGCCCACTGTCTTCATGTTAGTTTACAATAGTTTGACAGATGAACGTAAAATTATAAATAAAAAATGTTGTAAAACATAGGATAAGAAGGAAAATAAGGCATAATTTTGCAAATATACATTAATTGAAAAAGTATTATTCGTATGAAAGCGTAAGTACCTACTTAAACATGGAAATATATGTAGTTCATCTAACCTAATTTTTTTCAGAAAATATGCCAAAATCTCTAGCCTTGATCTCTATAAATATAGCTTTCCGTATCCAATGGACCTTTTTAATTTAACGGCTATCTCTTTCTATCGCTGCAAATAGTAGGAATATGGCGCGAACAATTGCCAGTTGGGCCGTCAAACGAAACGTCAAAAATATTGCAGTCATTAAAATACCTGTATTCTCGTGAAAATTTGCATCGTTAGACATTTTAACTTCAATAAAAGCTTTTGTAACTTATTCCGATAAGATTTCTTAAAGTTATGAGATATTCTCTAATTTTTTTAGAAACAAACGCCATAGATCTCAGTTGTTCTTACTATGCGCACATCCCCATTGCGCATATCTTCTATCTCTTTAAATTGAAAAGGTCCATTTTTAGCGGTATTTAGTGTTTTAATGGTTTACCAAGTATATAGAGGACGGGCACTCAGCTGTTTCCGGTAACCTTCGAAACAGCTGATCTTGCTGCCCCTAGGGTACCTTTATAACCAGGGTATGGCCATGGGCCAAGATCACCGCCATTATCGGTAATAGGAGCGTTTGGGCAAAGCTTATCGTAGATGGCAGCAACGGACTAGCGACCTACGCCCGGGAATATTTGAATTGGTATCATCAAAGTTGTAACTTTATAACATGTGAACTATTCAATATATATATATTGTATATTTAGTTCATAAATAATATTAATTTGAATAAATATATTATTGTTGAATATTATCTTTTCACTTTAATTAGTTTGTAATAGTTCATTTTGCATCTTCGTTCGTTTATGTACGAAGTTTTGTTGTGATGTTATTTAAATTTTGTGAGAATGTCGGATAAAGATAATTATAATTTGTGGAAATTAGAAACGCTGAAAACTGCATGAAGATGCCGTGGTGCGAGTGTAAGAGGAAGAAAAAGTCATTTAATTAACAGCCAGGTCATTTTGTTTTGACTATGTAAGGTGAAATTTAATTGATTTTTTTTTGTTTTGTACTTCGGGGAAAATATTATTGGCACTGCACATCTTCTCAAAATTCTCCTTGTATTCATGAAAATTTGATTTACAAATAATTAACATAAACAAGTTTTAGATATTTATAAGCCTCACGAAAGTCTTACCAGTATCATAACTTTCTGTGAGGAAATCTGTTTTCTCAAAATGCTGAGAGCAAACAAATGTCGAGTTTGGAGCATATTTTTTTAATTTTAATTCGTATAACCATAACTTTCTTTCTATTCTATCTTTCGCATGTAAGTTTGTTTTACTTTTACAAACACAACAGAACGCATTTTTTATTTATGGACCTAACCCCGTTACTAGTGTTGGCGTGAACTATCAATTTTCTTAACAAATTCTGCAAATTTAGTTACACTTTATGCTAGCGCGCTATACTACGTGTACGTATTTCACTATACACTTCCAGAAAATATGCTAGTCCAGTGCTGCCATTAATTCGCACAATGGGCACCAAACACTCCCATTAAAATCTCACGTATTTTCAGATTAACTGTATTTGGTGCTAATAAGTTGCTTAATAATAATTGCTTCGTAAATATAACGTATAAGTTTTTATATAAAAATATTTCTGCTATGCGAACATGAAAACATCTGTTCCCTCTAGAACTATAACAGTTTGTCGATTCAAATTTAAAAAATCATAACTCGCTTATTACATAAAATTTTTAAGTCGCGTTTGCACTAAAATTCTTATTTTATCTTGTTCTTACAGAAAAAATTAAAAAATGCTATAGGACTCTGAGAGTATAGTTATAGTTCGAGAGAAAAAAAATTCTTAATTTTTTACTATTAAATAATTTAAGTACGCCTTTATAAAGCAATGCGTGTATTCGTTTTTTAGAGAAAAAACAATATCGAATAATGAAAATATATAGATGTTCCATTAAAAAAAAAAAAATAGTTCTCCGAGCCGTAATGGAACATGCTGTATATGGGAACTCCTTCAGTAGACGAATCTGTGAAAAAAATTATGCCATATTTCTAACGATAATGGAGTTACCGAAGGTCATTTCAAAGACTCAGATATATAGGTTTCCCATTTGAAATATGAAAGTTAATGTCAGTTCCGGTTCAACCGGAAGCGCTATTACCATGCCAATTTCCCTCCCGCTAGTTCCCCTTTCCTGTTCTATACCAATAAAATCAAAGTAATCCGGCGCTTGCGCAGAGTTATCTTAGAGAGAAGTGCAACTATATATACAGATATTGGCGAAAAAACTGAGTTATAGGTGGCAGGCCGGACGGTAGCAAGATGGCGGAGAAATAAGGAGAGTTCTCTCATTCCTTATTGCTGGCAATATGCATTTCAAAGTGCAAAGTATTTAATATGGAAAAATTAACATAAAATTAAGTGATATTTTTGAATACATTGCTTCTGCATGTCCTATAAAAGAAGGCGAAGTAATTTTTAATGCAGGACATGTATTGCTTTGTGGAATAATAGTTGAAGGATCAGGATACCTATTCTATAACTTTAGTAACTGTACCAAGATCTTGATCTTGGTATACGTCATCGTTTGGTTTTCCCCCTCTCCAACGATAGATTTGGGGATTATACTAGTAATTTTAGTGTCCCCATATTGTTGGTAATTTGAGAATGGATTGGCAATATATTTAAATCCGATATTTACAAATTAACAAAGGAATTTTCTAGTTGTAAGTTGTGTAGTACTTCATACATATTATAATATGTATGTTCAATATCCTTTAAACTTTTAGAGTAAATCATCACTTACGCAATTTTGTTATTGCATAATAATTATGTACAACTACTATATGTGATATTTATTAATTACTTTGCAAAAGTAAAAGAGGGATGTAAAAAAATTATGACAAAAAAAAACAATTCATATACAGGTATTCTTTATTTTCATATTTATTATAGTTTTTCATTTATGCTTTCTACCGTCACAGCTATTCTTTTTAGAATTATAATAGCATTATTCAATTCTTTGTTCATGTTCGCCACTTCTTCACCCAACTCCTTGGCTTTAATAGACTCCACACCGATTTTTTGTTGCACCAAAGTTAGCGAAACTGTTACAACGGGTGTTGTTGCACCGTTGGCGGAAATTTGGAACAATGATAAATGTAAATGTTTGTTTTGAATACATATCCTCAAAGTCTAATAGGAATCATACCTATTTATCTTTCGAAGCAAAGTAAATCTAAATCACTACTTTCGCTTTTCCCTTTGTTTACCATCTTAACGTCAAATCATTTAATAAGTAATATTACTTATTAAATGCTCAAATGTGTAGGAATTCGCTAGATCCGTTTACCGATATCCATAAGAAGAGATGAATAGTCGATAACATACCAACTGGCATTCTTATTCAATCTGAAATTTTATTAAAATTTAGTTATCGTACATGCCGATTTGTCTTCAACAAGTATAAACAAATTCATGTTAAAATAAAATAATAATTAGTCTAGTTTTAACTCCTTACAAACCTTACAAAAAGAAGAAATTAAAAACCAATTAAATTCAATCAACACAAAAAATTCATAGTCGAAAGTTAAACGATTCAATGATGGCGCCGAAACAACTGACAGCTTCGATCTGGATATCTAAATTCCAAGATCCTATGCGTGCTTGGAATCCCGTCTCGAATTCACCGCTGGGTGTGACGTCATGTCTCGCAAATCGGTTATAACCGCTGGTGTTCGACGATATTCGCTGGGAAATATTCCAAGATGGAGCGCGGAGCGCGTATCAATATTGGTAAAAGTTATAGAATAGGCCTCCAGGTACAATACTGAGATCTTGTTTAAAAGACAGTCATTTGTGTGGAGATCCTCAAATAATTGAAATTGTATTAAATGAAAATATAAATTACTGGAAAATAAAATTTAGTTGTAGAGCAGGATTGGGAGGCAAATGCAAACATATATTGTTGTAGTTTTGTTGCATATAAACAGGTTAGTAAAAATAAAACTATATTTATTGTTTTACAACAAAAGTTATCATTATTATGCTATTAATTTATTTGTTTATGGGTTTCTGTATTACAGAGTAGAAGAAATAGAAAAATTAAGTTGTACCGATTTGGAACAAGTAAGGGGAAAACTTGTTAAAAAGAATGATAAACAGTGTATAGTTTAGCTATAAAACTAGAAGAATTTTAACATCCTGTTTTAAAAAAGAAAAAAATTGAACCGATTGGAGACGTCAAAACTATATGGGAAGTAAATTTCAAGATCATATTTTGTCATTTGAAATATAATATAAACTTACACTTTTTGACTTGTAATTACTGCATTGTGGCACTGAGCAGTGTCTATGACATTTACTGATCATTATTTAAATTTGAAAATGTAATAGACCCTATCTCACTTTCTTTTACAACAAATATAAATTAAACCTGTTTAAAATTACATACGTTTCAATGTATGAGGCGCGGGCAGACACGTGACTTTGACAAGTGCTTGTAGGGCCCCTCAAGGGTGACAAGTATTGGCAACGAAAATGACCGATAGAGGCAGCACCAATTTTACAAAATGGCCGGCGAGAAGAGTAATTGTCAAAACTTGTACAGTGTTTGCCAAGAAAATGAGTAAATAAAGTTCGTATATTTTTAAATGTAAATTGATTTGAAGTGCAGTATTGTTTAAAGGAAAGTATGACAACCGTAAACTCAACAGTTTGATTACTTTTCTGGCAAGTTCATAATTTTGCCACTAGACGGCTACGAGTTCATTTTCTTCGCCAATACAGCTTGTATAACTTGCCTGTGTTGCCAAATCAATTTAAGCGTAAAATTAATAAATAAAATTGTAAAACTAGTTATTATTAATGAATATCATGTTGTTTTATTTTCTGACACATTAAACTTAATTTTTGAATTAATTTTTATAAAAATAGAGCATTCAACATGAACTGATAGTTTCCTTAAATTTAACGCGCCAAGAAATCTTTGTATCGTAGATGGCAGCACTAATCGCTCTATTTTTATATAAAATATTTTAAAAATTAAGTTTATGTGTTAGAAAATAAAACATGATATTCATTAAAAATAACTAGTTTTACAATTTTATTTATTAATTTTACGCTTAAATTGATTTGGCAACACAGGTAAGTTACACAAGCTGTATACTTGGCACCCTTGAGGGGCCCTACAAGCACTTGTCAAAGTCACGTGTCTGCCCGCGCCTCTCCTTTAGTTCACAAATCTGCCGCCAGACGTCACCCACTTTGAATTTTTTCGCCAATATTGTCTGCACTCGTCCATTGTCAGTCTCACAAATCTCAATCCCACCAGCACTATTGGCGAAGAAAATGAACTCGTAGCCGTCTGGTGGCAAAATTATGAACTTGCCTAGAAAGTAATCAAACTGTTGTGTTTACGGTTGTCATACTGCCTTTTAAACAATATTGCACTTCAAATCAATTTACATTTAAAAATATATTAATTTTATTTGCTTATATCCCTGTCTAACACTGTACAAGTTTTGACAATTACTCTTCTCGCCGGCCATTTTCTAAAATCGGTGCTGCCTCTATCGGTCATTTGCGTTGCCAATATTTTAGTTTTATAGGTATATTATCATAATGAACAATTTTTAAAAATGCCGCCAAATTTATTAAATATGGCGGTCAGTACATTTTTGGCTTAAATCAGTACAGTACACATCGAATGTTGGAATGTAACTTTGGAACAGCCCTGCTTAGCTACCAGCTGTGCTTCTTTCGTTCTTTCTGAGTTGTTTGTCATTAGTCGCGTTCTTTTTATCATTTAATTTAACTGAGATGAGTCTATCATAAGCTGATTTGACTGCAATAAATTTAAAACATAATAAATTTTAAATCATTACATAGACTCCAGCACATTGGCTCGTATCACGATCACGGTTTTAACTAAAACGCTGTTTTAAGAAATGTCAAATTTCATTATTTGATAATAATAATAATAAAGAATGTAAAATTTATCAAAATATGATTTTAAAGCAGAACATAGTTTGTATTCAAACAAATATTTTAAAAAAATCGTTCTTTAAACATAAGGGAGAAATTAAATATTGAAATTTGAATTTGACATATCTTAAAACAGTGCTCTAGTTAAAACCGTGATCGTGGTAATTATAATATTTTTAAAAGGAATTAACAAATAAACCTTTTCAGCCAGTAACAGCAAAACATTCATCCCCACCGTTCATCTAAGATTAAAAACTCAACAAGTACAACCTCTTGAGGTGACTAAAAAAATCGCGAAAGGAAGAGGAACTCTTCTCACTTCGATCTCATTTTATCTCACTTCAGGTACGACAAAAGAACGGTCAAAATTAGTGATGCAACTGAGGTGAGCTAAAACGAACTGAGATATGTAAAAAGAACGCGACTATTATTTCTGTGACGTTTACTTTCGTAAATATTAGGTTATCTTTAAATGTCCCTTTGACGTTTAACTTGTAAAAATCAAAATAAACTATTATTCACGAAAGATGACTATTCAAGGTCATTTGTGAGCCGTCTGATATAATATTGCTTGCAGATAACTTTATTGCATTTCGTATGTATAGGCGAGCAACATGTAATATTTATGGACACATTTTAACTGAAAAAATAAGTAATTCGTTTGAAAATTATGTTTCTTTCTAAATCATGACTTTCAGAAAGATTTATGTTCTTCACTTATGTTTTTACAAAACACAAAAACAGGCTTAACTTACAAACCAAGGAATAATAATTTGATTTAAACGTCAATGCCACTGTGTAAATATTAGCACAGAGGGCAATGTAGTAGATAATAAGGTATCTGTAATTCTACATGTCATTATTATTTATAGTGTGTTAGAAAGTACACTATTATTCACGAAAGATGACTATTCAAGGTCATTTGTTCGATGAAAGAATACACATCACTTTATAGCAGTAGCTTAGCAATATTTTATATTAGAAAGAGAAAGATTATTTGACCTATGTCTATTTAATTTATGTAGTATGACAGATATACGTAAATAGTGGCATTACTTTCTAACACACTACAAATAATAATGACGTATGTCGTAGAATTACAGATACCTAATTATCTACTGCACTGTCCCCTGTGCTAATATTTACCCAGTGGCGTTGACGTTTAAATTAAATTATTATTCCTTGGTTTATAAGTTAAGTCTGTTTTCGTATTTTGCAAAAACATAAGTGAAGAACATAAATCTTTCAGAAAGGTATTATTTAGAAAGAAACATAATTTTCAAATGAATTATTCTTATTTTTTCAGTTAAAATGTGTCCATAAATATTTCATATTGCACGCCTATGCAAGCGAAATGCAATGAAGTTATCTGCAAGTAATATTATATCAGACGGCTCACAAATGACCTTGAATAGTCATCTTTCGTGAATAATAGTTTAATGGCACTATTTACGTAAATCTGTCACACTACACAAATTAAATAGACGTAGGTCAAATCATCTATCTTTTTCTAATACGAAATGTTGCTAAGCTACTGCTATAAAGTGATGTGAATTATTTCTTCGAATAAATAACCTTGAATAGTCATCTTTCGTGAATAATAGTATATATGCGTTGGTGAACATTTTATGTCACTGGGCAAGGGACGAGGCGGAGAAACAGCCGTGTTTCGAACAATGTCATTTTTAATTGCAATTTTTTCATTTTAAAGATAGATTTGAAGATAAAAAATACGGGTCTATTATTTTTTATTACTCTATCGAATAAAGTTAAAAATGAAAAAACCTTGCATGACCTTATTTTAAACATGTACTGGCGGCAGGTCATATGCTGGCCATATCAGATTTTTTTCTTGTAAATGTTAAATCTAAACGGAATTAAAAAATACTATGTGTGTGTTTTGTTGCAAAATCGGATTTTTTGCAGGAGTTCGGCAATCTTCATGACTAGTGCGGAAAACACCATCATTATGCAACTAAACACATAAATGTCAAAGAGTATAATTTAATGTAATCTATACTAATTTGTAATTCAGTAACGAAATGTATTTCATTTAATCTGAAAACCATAATATTTTTGTATGCTCTCTAAGTTTATCTATAAAATATCATGACAGGTATTAAAAAAAACAAAATATTCTATGAACAAAATATATTGTAACAAAAAATGTTATAAAACAATAACGATCTATATTAACATTTAACCTCGCCTCGTAAGTAGTAGCAGTAGCGTATGTATGTATTGGCTATAAAGTCAAAACTATTCTTCAAAAGACAAACGCTAATTAAAATACAAAAACCGAAAAAAATATTGATGGCCGGTTGCAGCAACGTAACTGTGTTCCATAAATTGAGAATCGAAATTAAATTTCAAATGAATTATTACGCACTGCTGTCAAAATTTGCATATTCTTCCGCTTCTACAGAGGAAATTTTAAGAAGAATAGAAAAGACTTGAAACAAAAAAAAGCATTAAAAAACGGCAATATTCCGATATATTTGCTGCACCAAAAAATATTAAGAAAATAAATGCATTTTTTATCTCTGTCTAAAACAAAACTTTTAGACATATTTTGCTTATTGCTTATATATTTGAACCTAAACCATGATTTAATATTAGTAAAGAAAAATAAGTAATTTGTACGTACAGTTTTTTTTTTTTTGTAAAATAGTTCGAGGTTACAAAACACTTTACTACACAAATTACTATTAAAATTCTTATCCTATGTAAACAGTATCGTTAAGCCTAATAGTTCCAGCCTTTCTTAAACCAAGATGTATACCCAATACAGGTGAATTATTCTCATCTTTTGCTTGTTGTTCATTTGGCAGCTGCCGATATCTAAAAATAAATTAAATGTAAAAAAGATAAATAAAGAATGGGCAAATTATTATAAGTATTATTATAATAATTATGTCCAAGAGTGCAATCTTGACTTTGAGAACTATAGGGCGCAAGCACATATAACTCGAGCGACCTAGAAGTGCTTTGAATCAACTGATTTGTGTGCGCGTCTCACTTTGACAAGAACAATGTGACTTAGACAAGTCCAATGTTTTGATTTATTTTAATTTTGAACTGTAAAGGTATTATTTTTAATTTCATGTTACTGCCTGAAAATTGTACAATAACAGTTTTGAACGATCGGGTTTTTTAAATGTTTTCCCTTTCCCGTTATGTTTATTTTACTGTCAAGGTATCTGTTTCTATTAGCGACGAGATGTAAGGATTGTCCTTACTTCCCTACAGCTGAACTTACCTCCCTCTTTGTGAAATACCAAGAGTTAGTTATTTTAAACTTGTGTCAAATATTATTCATTCTTTTAATTTATAATATTGAATTTAATTTCTATCAAATTGTCCTCATTTCATAAATATCTCCATTTAAAAATTACCATTGACAAGTCATATGTGACAGATGACAGCATTTTTCTTCTTAAATTTTCCATGGAATACTAAGATTTTTTTTATGTATCAATATTCTACGGTATTCCTTGACATGTCTGACAGTGGAAATGAACAGTTAAAAAATAAATCATCGGGAGTGGCAAAAATCTTATATGCAACACGAGATGTAGGTACATTTGATTACTCTCGAACTTATTTGCCTTGCCATCCCTTGCTACCGCTCGGGCCGTTCGGGCGCAAAATCGCCTCGATTGGTAAATGGTACACTGATGGACAGAAAAAAAATAGGTGTGTTTTTTTTTTTTAGTGTAAACTGATCCAGATGTTAATGATCGAATTTTTACCTCTCGCTACCCTTGGTAAGGGAGGTATAGGGATCGTGCTAAAATCGCTTATCGAGATTTTGGTAAATGACCACGTTTGAAGGTCCCTAGAATCCAATTTTAACATTTTCACGTTGATGTCTGTGTGTATGTGTGTGTGGAACCCCCACTCTAACTAACGAATTCAGAAAATTTTGAAACCTTGTATTACGAACTTTTTCTGTAATGGAAAGAGCCCATTAGATTTTGGTGAAAATCGGATAACCGGAAATAGCACTTTACTAGAATCTCAAAATAGTTTTTCTTCGAAATACCTTTAAATGTTATTTTTTCGAGATTAATGTTATTATAAAAATTAAAGATTATTAAATTTTCTATAGGTTTGCATTAATACTTTTTCTATATATTTTATGGAGAAATTTATAAAATTATCTATAATTTAAATCCCAGAGCCTATGCTTAAAACAAACAATACGCAGTTATTCAAATGTATGTAACTGACAGATAAATGTTACTTGGATTAGATTAGACTATATTTTAAGAAATAAACTGTCAAAATTAGAGTAAAATTCGCTAATCCAAAAAGAAGGATTAACCATTTTGTAACTCGGGCTGTAAAAGGCGGGAGGTATTGTGTTAGCCACACCAGATTTTTATTAATATTATAGCGCTGGGCATTCCTTCTTCCGCTCTAATAATTACCGAACACTTCACAATATCGCTAATTCGAGGCATATTTTTTATTTCGATTCGTCAATTCCATTTTTGGCAAATAAAAGTAACAAATGAAATAATTGTAAAGACAAATTCAAGCAACTAAATCTTATAGAAGAAAGTTTACTTGATTTTTTTCTCTCCACCACTGTACCTACATCCCTTGTAGCATAAATAACTATTAACAATAGTGTTTCCAAGGCAGTAGTTTTTATTTACAAATTGCTGGTCGGTAAGTGATGTGACCTGGATGTGACTCATTTACCGTTCATGAGGCGAGACAGTGGGTGCGTTCACTTACGATGCAGAGATGCGTGCGCTCCAACTCGTCAGCGAACGGTAACCGTGCGGTAACCAACATTTGAACATCAGCAAACCCCTTTTCCCGCTATTTGTTAGCTTATGTCAAATTCATCAATTATAAAGTACACGTAAAAAATACATTAAATTATGGTTATCGACAGCATAGATGAGTTAATTCCATAATTTTCGTAGTTGTGACATCTACATGCTGTTCTTTCGCCATTTTTTCGCAAAGTGACAGTTGATAACTCCGTTGCATCTCCACTGTGAGTTTGCAGCATAGAAATATTACGCTATATTTTTCTGAATATCTGGAAAGTAGCACTACATCAAAACAAGCGTTCTCTTCACATATCGTTACGTAGCGCTCGCATCGCTGCATCCCAACTGAACGCGCCCATTAAGTAAATAAATCAAAGATCAAAGCTTACTTTAATAACGACAACTAAATTTTTTTAATGTGTCAAAATAATTTTCAATTCTTATTTTTTTTTAATTTTGTGCTCCGAACGTGCAAAAATTTTTATAAAGCATCACGAAAGTTAAGGAATTGCCGATCTTAATATTTAATATATTATTTAGCAGTTCAAAATCAAAATAAGTCAAAATATTGGTCTTGTCTGAATGACACGCTAAATCAGCTGATTCCAAAAACTTCAAGATCGCTCACGGCCACGGTGTAGTATCTATAGGTGAGTGCACGACGCATTCCAATACATTACGAAGAATGGCTAACTAACTGGGCTAGTTCATACAGTGTGCCGCTAGATGTCAGGTTTTGTTGCGACCCGGTTTTTACACAAAATATTTAAAATATTAAATTATTCATATATAACGCATAATATTCTATATTTTCAATCATTATCTTTTATCTTTTGTCAGTTCTATGTATGTTTTTGTACAAATTCCATACAGAAAGGTTTCTATTGGGATTATCAAGTATCAAGAGATGGCGCTGATCGCAATAAACACTGGTACACTTTTTGTTGACGTGTGTCAACGTAGCATTTCTGTCAAGTGTATTTCTTTAGTTTTCGTATTATTTTCTTATTTATTAGTATTTTTTATGTATAATTCAAGTACGTATAATAGAGTTCTTGTAGTCATATAGTTGTAGTATCATGTAAATGTCAAATGTGTACCACTGTTTGCAGTACTAATATTTGCCGCTAGTTAGCGTTTTCTTATTTGAAAATCCCAATATTTCCAGCAAAATTATAAAACAAAAAACACCATATGTCAAATTCATTTGACATTGACACCTTTCAATCAGAAATTTATCTTAGTACCTGTTTCTGTGGTTATAATGTAGCTGGCAACCGCAAAATTGTACATTTGGCACCTTAAAAAGACTATATTATTTCTCTATATTTGATCCACACCCTGTTGTGCATCTTGTAGCAAAACATTTTCTGTCAAATGGTAACGGGTCGCGTTAGCACCATTTTGTTTCCCAGTTACTTAACCATGTTAACGCATCTCGTGCTCTCACCTATAGATACTACACCGTGCTCACGGCCCATAAGCTGTCATATCAGTATCCCATTTCAACAATATATTTCCATACATTTTATAACAAGTGATAGATTATCATCCATACATATAACAACAAGTGATAGATTATCATCGATGATATTCTTGAGTGAAATTTCCGAGCAATATTTTCGATTATTAATCATATCACAATCTTATATTTAATGAGAGAAAATAATGAATTTTTGTGAAACATTGTGTCTGCGTCTAACCTAACTTTTCATATATTGTATTACAACATGGTTAATTTTGCAATTGCTTTAATATTTTCATCGTTGTTGAAATCGACGCAACGATTATCGCACATTTTTATACTCAAATTAACTGTCAACGTAAATATATACTGTATTTCAGATAATAATAGACTTGGTGGCGCTGCAGAGTCAGCCTGTTTTACACACATAAAACTTTTGAATTACTATTGTTTCGTGTATGACATACTTAATAGCCCGAAACGTCAAAATTTGATTATTTTTAATTCTTTAGTAGACAGTTACTTAAAAATTGTTAAATAGATTATAAACTCAAAATGGAATAAATAATATACCTGCTTACATATTGCTATTGTAAACTTGGTTTGCGTTTAGACCAATCAGAAAGCTGGAATCGTAAGCCCTATCTTACTCCGAAGTCTATCCCTTAGTAACGAATATAAATAAGGTGATAATTTCTTTGTTTTTTATCATCGCTGTGATAGATAAGTAACTAGGGAGATTCTGAGTGTTGATTGGGGGAAAACATGAATTATATTCTCTGGTAAAAAAAACAACACAAAATAACTTTTGATTAACAAATTTTTAAAATTAACATTAACTGTTATTCATAAAACTTTGACTTCTTGTATTTTGGAAACTAAAATAATTTGGAGTTATGTTTATATGACATTTTCATTTATTTTGGTAGGTATGAACTTTATGATCCTTAATTTTTCTATTTTTTGAACATTCCATCCAATTAAACAATTTTGTTTAATATTCTACTCATACTTACGATTTCAATGTCTTCAATGGTTCACGTTGTGGATGAAATGTTCCATTTTCCATGTCAATAGTAGTTAAGACGCATCGAGTACATGGTTTAACACTTTGGAACAGAGCTTGATCGCCAATTTTAACCCAGTTCCATGAATCTTCAACGTATGGTTGTTGATTATCCACATCGATATAAATTGTAGGACGGAATTGATAGAATGGAACTTCCTTTTCCAATTTACTGTTCATATCTTTCACTGAAGCTTTGTTCATTAGCATATAGCTTGTAAGGTCAGAAAATATACCCTAAAATTATAAATATTTACTCAATGTTATAATAATGATTAGAGATATGATCTACATATACCGGGTGACACACGAAAAGCGGGCCATAGGCGTTTAATTTTAGACAATGTAACTTCAAATAAATGTTATAGAGAATTAAATTCTGCATCTAATTCAATTACCCCATTTTATTTTATACATTTATTTCATAACACAAAATTGAATTTAAAATTTTATAAACATTACTTCTTTGCAGTGTTATTCATGGTCTGGTATTCGAAATAAAATCACAAACAAATGTACCGACATTTTACCTATTAGAAAATATAAAATATAATTTGTATCAAAATAATCATACTTCATAGTTGGTTACATTCCTTCATGTGAATAATTCTATATTTGAAATAATGATAACCTTAACAGAGGGTTTCTGACGTAAAATATGTCACAATATGACAGATACGTATCTCATAAGCAAATATTACATTTCTTTGTCATTTTATTACCTCCCGTCATGCCGTAGGTAAAGGAGGTAATGTTTTCGGTCCAAAAATTCGATAGTGAGTGAATAAGTACGAATAGGGACCCCACAACACGTTTTACAATGATGTCTGTATGTGTGTGACGATTTTTTCCTCCTCCAAGATACCTCTTATATAAAACTTTCAAAAATTACTGTTTTTCAAAACTTTTCAATTTTAGTATTTAAGACTTTCATATCAAGGGGAACAACATATTAGATTTTGGCCAAAATTGTTAACCGGAGGTGACGCCTGGTAAACGCCCGCACGATACAAATATGTCATCATCATTACCGATATCTGCGAACAAAGCAGATTGGCACACCCAGCAATGGGTAATATGCCGTGATGATATATTTATATTTATTTATTTATATAATCCAAAACTTTTCAAATTTGGTATTTAAGACTTTAACATTAATGCTGTTGACAAAAATTTACCTTTGAACCTCATATTAGAGATATAACTACCCAGGCTTTCAGAACTTATGGTTTCTTCTTCTTGTTTGTTCTAAATTAGAATATGCTAATATCATATGGTATCCAACAAAGCCAGTAAATATACTAAAGTACCGCCATGGCGGCCATCTTGGCCTTAAAAAGCAACAATAACTATTTTTTCCGCCGGTAGAGGCGCTTTTATTTGCATTTGTGTTATTGCAGGGTTCTGTAATGTTGGCAATATCAAATTATTGGTTATCTACAAAATGTTTCTGTAATAATGGAAAATGTTAATTTCAACAACACTATTCAAATTAAAACTTCTTAAGGCCCATTCAGAATAAAAAAAAAAATAGCGGTAGTGTAAGAATTAGTGGCATCGGTAGCGTAAGAAATTTATAGTAAAAATTATTTCCGTTCACAATGAAAAATTATTGAAATTATAGTTTCTAGGAATTTTTACTTCCTTGTACAAAGTAAAGGAAGTATTGTATTCGCGAAAAATTTCGGTTTCCAGATTTCAACGGAAATATCCATTTTGGCCATCCCTGAATCCATTCTGACTAATTTCGTCGTGACGTCTGTACGTACGTATCTCGCATAACTCAAAAACGGTAAGCCGTAGAAAGTTGAAATTTTGTATTTAGGACTTCTATAACATCTAGTTGTGCACCTCCTTTTTTGGTCATTACATAATTTCCAGAAAAGGTACTTTATTTGAAGCCTATAATAGATTTTAATGAAAAACTATATTAAAATATAATCCAAAACTTTTCAAATTTAGTATGTAAGACTTTTATATCAATTGGAATAACATAGCAGAATTTGGTTAAAACTGGCTAACCGGAAGTGATATATTACCTGAAGTTGTTAACAGTTTTTCTTGAATAAAATGGTTTCATTTTGATTTTAGAAATAAATGCTTCAAATAAGAGTTTTAGAGAATTAAATTCTGCGTCTAGCACATCAAGTATTATTAAATTAGCCCTTTGTATAAGCGAGATATGTAAATTTAAAACATATATTTTTTGGTTTTTGTAATGAAGCTTGCTTTGGATTAGGACAAAAAATAACAAAAAAAATAAAAAACAGATGTTAATGTCAAATTACGTCAAATACGTGCAATTTTATAATTGAGTCCACTGAGTCTATACTTCATCTTCATATTGGTCTTGCGTACAAGGAAGTCGTGTGGTGTCCACATCAGATTTTTTATTATAAATTACTAGGATGCAAGGTTGACAGTTATAGCTGTCATTTTATTTTTGCACAAAAAGCAACTGACATAGATGATGACTTATTAATTACACGTATCCACAAGCACTCCATTGTGTGAGATAAGCGAAGAGATTAAGGGAGTTTAAAATTATTTCAAATAAAGAAAATGCGTGGGCACAAATTACCTTTGAAATAAGCGAAAATGGTAAGTTACGTGTTCACTTTTAATTGTGCAAAGTTTATTAATAAGTATGTTTGTTTATATAGCGCACGCAACGTCTGAGGCACACCACAAAATGATCCTTTTTCTATTGCTCATTTTATCTGATGAAATAAGAAATAAGATGTCAATAAACGTCAAAACTGTCAAAAAAATTAAGCGGTAGCGTAGTGGCAACGTAGAAGTTTGGAGATTGCAAACTCCTACCGCTGCCATTGCCACTGCGCTACTACTAATTTTCTTAATTTTTGGATGTGAACAAATACATTTGCTATAACCACGCTATAACGCATTCAATCTTTTACCCAGGCCACTACCACTGCCACTAATTCTACCGCTACGTTAATTTTTTTGTTGTGAATGATACTTTACTTCACAATGCATTGCATATTTCGATTAAATATCGATTCTTCCAATGTTTGTAAACCACTGATGGCGCCTCTCTTCAACATTTGGTATGCCAAAAAATTTAAGTACATAATTCTATTTTTATTATGATGACAAATAATTGCACAGCAACAAGGCATTATCTGTGGTAAATTCTCAGTTTATTTTATTTTTTAACTCACCAAAATTAAAACTGGTGTATACCAATGTGACATTTGACACGTGCAACAGCAGCGCAATTGTTGTTGCTTTTTAAGGCCAAGATGGCCGCCATGGCGGTACTTTAGTATATCTATTGGCTTTGGTATCCAATAGATCAATAACAGAGTGATCAAAAATAACTGATTCAGTTGGCAATACAGTGCTGGGGATCTTTTTATTCTACAGTTTATACATCACGTGAAGCCGGAAATACTATTTGGCATGGCATTTTTACAATAAATTTAAAAAGGTTATGTCAGAACAGGGACCTGACAGCTAATAGGATTTTGAGAGATTTGAAATACTTTAGATGGGGACGGAAAAACAACGACCATTTTGATAAAAAAATGTAAATGTACTCAAATTTAAATTTTCAAATGTCACTGTCAACAGTGTCAAAAACAGGAAGTAAATTTTTATAATCAATCTTACCAATTTCAAGTATTTTTTTTTATTGCCAACTGAATCAGTTATTTTTGATCATTCTGTAGAATTAAATCTGTGCAGCGTAAGTTTGTCAAATTCATTTATTATTTGTCACAAGGTCATTAACCATGTAGTGGTTTTGAACATGATAGTTTATTAATGCAATTTAATTTTACATCTTTTGCAAAAAAGCCGTGTCATAGCCTCCGTAAAAATTTACAACTTCATTCAAAATAATATTGACTGTCCCTGGCTACTCAATAAAATTATCTTTTTTGTATCACGCTTTTCGTGTTACACACGGTATAAATTATATTAAGGTATTAATTTAATAATTATTTATATCATTTTCAATTTTGATTTAGGGCCAGTTTTTCAATCTCTGGTTAAATTTTTAACTAACAGTTAAACAAAATTGAAACGAAATGAACTATCAAATGACAAATTTTTCATTGCTGTCAACAAACCGATGTAATATTGTTTACTTAACTGGAAGTTAAAATTTTAACTGGAGATTGAAAAACTGGCCCTAAATGACTTTCAAGTATACACTCACCATATCATAATCTGTCATTTGTGGATAATATTTCTGCAACTTCATAAGTGTATCTGCTGTCCTATTTTTTAGGTTTAGGATGTCGTCTTTGAAGCCCAACCTTAAACCTGAATCGGTACCCAGGATATACTTGGAGAGCCAATTAGCTGCTTCCTCGCCACAGTCTACAAGCTCGGTTGGTTCTTTACAGTGCATCCTGCAACGAAAATTCTTTATACAAAAATTATTAAAAAATAAAAATAAATTTAACAAAGTGTTTGCTACAGGATTTCTAAGTTTATAAAGTGAAATAAAATAGTCATAATATTTTTTACCCCTTATTTGAACACATTTTGTAACGTAACAACAGACGTAGAAATTATAGTATTTTCTAATATTATTTATTTTAATATAGTTTAAATTTTAATAATTATTTTAGCTCCCTTCATACAAGATAAGAGAGGTAAAGTTATCGGTCCAAAAATTCGATGGTGAGTTTTTAGTAAATAAGCACGAATTAGGGTCCCCACAACACGTTTTTACTATTTTTACGATGAAGTCTGTGGGTGTGTGTGTGTGTTTGTGTGTGTGAGCCAATTTTTTCCTCCACGATAACTCTTACAACAAACTTCCGAAAATTTCTATTTTCCGTATTTAAGCTTTCTACATTCATATACAGTGTTGATTAGATTTTGGGTAAAATTGGACAACCGGAAGTAATACTTTACTTGAAGCCTGTAACAGTTTTTAATGAAAAATTATATTAAAATATAATCCAAAACTTTTCAATTTTAGTATTTAAGACTTTCATACCATGGAGAATAACATATTAGATTTTGGCTAAAATTAATAAACCGGAAGTTATACTTTACTTGAAGCTCTGAACAGATTTACGGGAAAAATATATTATATATTCAAAAACTTTTCAAATTTAATACTTAAGACTTTTATATGAAAGGAAACAACATATTAGATTTTGGCTAAAATTGATAAGCCGGAAGTCATACTTTATTTGAAGTTCTGAACATATTTGTGTGAAAAATATATTGATACAATCCAAAACTTTTCAAATTTGGTATTTAAGACATTAGATTTTTTTCTAAAATTCATATACCGGAAGTAGTACTTTACAGAAAACTATGAACAGATTTTCTTGAATAAATATATTAAAACATGATCCAAAACTTATCAAATTTGGTATTTAAAACTCGATTTTGACTATACTTATATGATAAATCGGAAGTGGTACTTAATTTAGAGCTCTTAACAGATTTTCGAGGAAAAACATATTAAAATATAATCCAAACTTTCATATTACAAGCTTTTCTATTCATTGGAACAACAAATTAGATTTTATTTAGAAACGATCATTTGGAAGTGATACTTTACTTAAAGATCATTGCTATTTTAAATACAGAGAATTTATTTTAACATGCAACATATAGTTTATCACTTCCATGGTTACATAGTCCTGTCAAAAAATGACAGCAATGTAATATTTGTCCATTTTAAAATGCAACATTATAAATAGTATTGCAGGACAGGAGTTACCTCCAGAACACATCATAAATGGTGTCAATTCTTTCTACGACCGACTAGGATATTGCCTCAGTGTGAATGTGGGTATTTTTGAACATTTATTACATGAAAATTATGAATTTTTGTAATCCAAAGGTTGTTAAGATGTGTTTCATTAAAGTTTTGATTTTTTATTAATCGTGTATAGACTAATTTATTGAAAATTAGGACTGATAATACAAAATTACAAATTTTGTATGTTGCATTTTAAAATGGACAAATATTACATTGCTGTCATTTTTTGACAGTAGTGTGTAACCATGGAAATGATTGACCATATGTTGCATGTTAAAATAAATTCACTGTATGTAATTGACGGGAGGTTATGTGCTGGCCACATCAGATTTTTTACAATAACCTGATAACGAAGAACAATAAGAAAATTTTCCACTTTAGTTTTGTAAATTGTCGTTCCCTAAATTAAATACCAAATGCATTTTTGAGACATATATTAGGTAACCGTGTGATAAAGAAAGGTTAACAAAACTGATATGATAAATATTATTTATAGTACGAGAAAGTATTGATAAGTAGTTGACCTAGGTCATCTCTAATACACAACAATGACTACTGTTATTACAGAAAAACACTGATTAGCGAATATGCAAAGTTTAATGCTAAACATCCGGCCATTTTCGAATAGGGTTTTCCAAACCAACAGCTTTTGAAGAAATAAGGATTGTATATAAATTTTAGCATAAAGTATATTAATATAAAATAAAAATAATTATAAATAATATAGTATTTATAAATGAATGTTTAAATCGAAAAATATATGTTCAAAACGGTCGCCAAATGACGCCTCAACCCTAACGAGATCACACAAAGAAATTATTTCATTTGATGGTGTTTGTGCGCATGCCTGGCTTTTACCGCGAATTATTTTTGTTGACATTATCAGGTTAAATACACGTGTGTAACAAGAAAACTGTGGTTACACTTAGTCGTTTAATTAAAAATACATACAAATAAAAGCACACACGCGCTGAATCAGTAACCACCCAGTTGACGTGGATCTCACGTGGATGCAAGTCAATGCAGGTTATGTGTGGGTTACGTTTAATTTTCCCGCACTTCATTTTTGTGGCTAAATTCACTTGACACAACTGTTATAGCGTTTTCAGCTTACAAGTTAAGTGCGCACTTTTTTGCACTGAGAGTTTTCAGCTTGTCATTGAGTGCAAAATTTAGTCAGCTGATGCGTTTTCAGCTTAAGAAAAAGTTGCACCGTGCACTGGTTCAGTGCGATTTTTGTGCACTGACTCCCTAGGCAAGTGCAATAGTGTCAGTGCAAATATGGTGGCTAAACAAAATCGTTTTCAGCTTAAACTGCACTGCCACCGGATTAGGGCAGAACTCGTTCAGTGTGGTCACGTGATATGTTGCACTCAGTGCGCACTAGCACTGTGTAAGCTGAAAACGCTATTACTCTCTCGCTGGAGCTGACTATGGTCTTGCTGGGGTATAGCTACTAAATAAATCACAGCTGACTCGTCCGCCATTTTGGAGCCACTTAAATCATTCAATATCAATGTTACAGTATTATTAATCATTTTTCATAATAACGGGTAGTTCTGCTCCAAACTGTGCAAATTATTTGAGAAATGGTTACAATTTTTACAGGTACTTATGCAATTCATATATTTTTTTCACTAACCTCAAAAATCTTAACGAACCGTATTTTGTCTTGTTTTATGATTTTAAATAAGTATAAAATGGCAAATATGGAAGTTATATTTAATTATGAAAAATAGTTAGCATAAACTTATAAGAAATGCACTTTTATTTCATAAATTTTTGCATTGATTTTGGCCCCAATATGACGGACGAGTCAGATATGTATTAATTAGTAGCTGTAGCTAGGGATATAGCTACTACATAAATTACAGCTGACTCGTCCGCCATTATGGAGCCACTTCAATCTTTCAATATCAGTGTTACAGTATTATTAATCATAGAAATTATCTACAATGACGGGTTGTTCTGCTCCAAATTGTGCAAATCATTTGAGAAATGGTTATAATTTTTACTCGTACTTATGCAATACATATATTTTTCTCTAACCTCAAAAATCTTTTAAAAAAACCGTATTTTTTCTTGTTTTATTATTTTAAATAAATATAATATGGCAAATATGGAAGTTAAAATTAATTATGAAAAATAGTTACTAAATAAACTTATAAAAAATTTACTTTTATTTCATGATTTACTGCGTTCATTTTGGCTCCAGTATGGCGGATGAGTCAGCTATGGATTATTTATAGTAGCTAGGGGTGCGACGTCACGGGATGACGTCATGGCAAATTGTAAAATTCTTTTGCATTTTTCTCCCGTACTATAAATTTTTATGCAAAATCAAAAAATATGGGTCTAATATTTTTATCTCTACATTAACATATAAAAAATCGTGGAAAACCCTATTGTGTTTTTTCTAAGAAGCCAACAAAAAACATGATATCATTTTGGAAGTTTAAATCAAATCGATCTTAAATATTTTGATAGAGACTTTGAAAACATTATAATATTATTGTTATTTTTCAAAACTTTTTATATTCCAAAAATTAATATACTTTATACGCCAAGCATTTGAACGACAATATACAGGATGATCACGCGAGAATGAACTAACAATTATCTTCGTTATTAAGAGAGAAAGCGATTATCTTTAAACAAGAAAATGTACTTTAAGCAATATGCGTGATCACCTGTATTATGTATTGTATACAGTGAATAGAAATGTTGAAATTTTCTTAATATATAAAACGAGTTTTGTGCGTTAGTTTACTTACAATATGTTATGTTAACAAAATGCTAATTTTTACATCGATTGTGAATACAAAATGTATTGCCGTATATAAAGTACATAGTCATGCTTGATGTATAATGCAGATATTTGGCGTATAAATATCCACTCGTACAAATGTTTTGTCGTATTAATACTGGCATACAATTTTTCAGCATGCATACTATGGAATATAAAATTCTTAGAATCATAAAAATCTTATTTTATATTTTTTATTTATTTATAGTCAGAAATTTTTTTCCCCCACAGATTAATGTTGTTTAGAAGTAATGAAAATTGTTGCAAGTGTATTGAAGAAAATGTGTTTATATAAAATAAAATTGTATCATTTGTCAAATATTTCATTTCCTTTTGACTAGGATAAAATCTGTTCAATAGGGCGCGAGCGACCTTGAAGTGCTTGGAATCAACTGATTTATGTGCGCGTGTCTCTTTGACAAGAACAATGTCACTTTGACAAGACAACTGTTTAGACTTATTTTAATTTTTAACTGTTAAGAAGTTATTATTTTCAATGTCATGTGCTTTACTGCCTGAAAATTGTACAATAATAACATTTTAACTGTGCAAAATCAAAATAAGTCAAAGGTGACATTATTTTTGTCAAAGTGACACGCACACACAAATCAGCTGATTCCAAGCACGTCAAGGTCGCTCGAGTCACGTGGCTTATGTAGTTTTATATTTTGGTAAACTATTATTCACGAAAGATAGTCATCTGGTTGTTATGGTTATTTATGAACCGTCTGATATAATATTACTTGCAGATAACTTCACTGCATTTTGTACCCATAGGAGTGCAACGCGAAATATTTTTGAATATATGTTAACAGAAAAAATAAATGTACTTTATTTAAAAATTTTGTTTCTTTTAAAATAATATTTTTTTCAAAGTGTTATCTTCTTCTCTTACGTTTTTGCATAAAACGGAAATATAGAGTTGACGTAAACCATAAAATAATAATTTGATTTAAATGTCAACGTCACGGGATAAACATTACTACAGATGGCAATGTAGTAGATAATTATATGTCTGTAACTCTACGAAATACGTCACTGCTATTTTTAGTGTGTTACAAAATAATGGCACCATTTACGTATATCTGTCACACCTCATAAATTAAATCGACTTTCTAATATTGGCGACTAAAATGTCCTATAGAGGCGCTGTGTTTATTTAAGATGACCGACTTAGTTGGTAATTTTCCTGCGGTGCAATTGGCTGTTATTACCAGTTCGGAGGGTTCGCAAGTTTGTCGCTTGGTGGCTACGGGTTAATTTCAGTTGCAAATAAATTATAAAATGTTGCTAAGCTACTGCTATAAAGTGCTGTGTATTATTTCTTCGAACAAATGACCTTGAATAGTCGTCATCTTTCGTGAATAATAGTATACACGGAATATATTATTAGCTTGAATAATGTATTTAAAAATAGAATCTTTCGTTTACCAAATTTGAATATTAGAAAACATATTCAATAACATTTAAAAATAAACTTATTTAACAATGATAAACCTGTAGTTGTTATTGTGAAATTGAAAATATTGTACATTTTCTAGACAATAACAGTTATTTACGTATAGAGGGTCGAAAGAAAGAGTTTACACGTGCAGGCGATTTGAAGCGCTTTGTTACGAATCGGGCTTTTATTTGGCCAAGGGTGTAAACTTCTTTCGGCCAGAGGGACAACGTTTTAAGCACTACTGCAATCAAATGAAATGTTTTAAAATTATTTTTTAAATGCATTACCAATTCTATTTTTGACGTTTTTTTTACCAGTCTCCAGGCTTTTGCTTTACTTTACTTTATAAGCGCAAAATAATATCTTTTTACAATTTTATTTATAATTGTATAGTGCATATACCTGAATTAGGTAAAACTTTATTTTAATACTGTAAATGATACTAACGTAACAGTAAGTACGTTGCCCTCATTTGTTTTAGGAATCTTGACGTAAAGTGTCCTCATATTTGGAGCATCCAGTGCTACGTGATCAGCATCGTGGTTAGATACCTCGATTAATACCATTTTTGGATGAGTTCTAGCTGTTCTGAATTCCAAATGGGTGCCTTGGTATACTATCAAGTACCTGAAACACATTTATACACATTATTTTCAAACAATAAAAATTATGCATGATCATAAATTACATTCTGAACGAATATATGTTTTATGTAACAAATTCCAATACCTAGCGATTTTTTACAAAGTAATAGTTGAGTGAGAATTCTGCATGTAACCTTCGCAAGCGAATTATGCTATTATTATTATTACTCCTATTATTTTAGAAGTTATACTACATAAACAAAATAATTTATTTGTAGTTTAACATGACTTGCACTGTCAGAAATTTAAATACTTATAATACAGCTTTTCACAAATGTAAAGATTTTTTTACGTCCGTTAAAAAAGTGTACTTTTTGTCTTAGTTTTTACACAAAAAAAGCGTTTATTTGAAAACATTGTACATAATCAACATTATCTTATTGACAAGAGAAAAAAATAATCTTTCCAATCAAAGAATAAAAAAATATACGATTCCATTTAAAAAATATATATTTGGGAACCGCTGATAAAATTTTTGTTTGCTGATATCACCAATTCTTATTGAAAATGGCACAATATTGCTCATTTAAGCAACCTCGTACCTCTTCAAATAAAACAGTTACCAATAGTGAGCAGCTTATTATAGACACCTGTATATAGCATTATGTAACAAAAACCACACATCTAATGTACATATTATTTATCGCTCGTATTTATTAGTCGGAGATAATAGCTATTTGTGTATTAAGAGCGCAAAATGGGACATTGTCGATTGAGAGGTTGTTGCCGCGCGACGCAGAAGCGAGGCATTCTCTCGAAATCGACAATGTACATTTGCGCTCGAAACACACACAAGATTTTTTCTACAGTCGCCACAATGGGGTCCTCCACCATAACAAAAATTTATTTTTTATTTATTTTTACTTATCGGTATTTTCCATTCTTCTTGAGCTATTGCTTCAATCTAATCTAAGCATTTTATACTTTCGTTTTTGTAAATGAATGTCCTATTTTATTTTCACAGCAGTACGGCATTTTGTTTGGTTATGTAAGTGGGTAATGTGTAACTACAGTGTCATTAATTCCTGACTAAACGTTTCTATTAAGAATGTAACCAAGTAACATTTCTCAACATTGTATAGTTAGAAATTTGAGGAGCGAGCGTTTTTTCTACTTTGTCGCTCTAGAGCGGCAAAGTGACATTTTGCGTTGACAAAAGAGAGCGCAAATGGCTACTTTGTATATAGACTGTAGAAAAAGAATATTTTATATTCTGCATATGTATATGCACGGTTTGATTTAATATTTGTACTCATATTCAATTAATTTAGGGATAAAAAATTGCAAGGCTGATACATCATTGAAACAGATAAGATATTTAAAATTCAAATATTAATGATAAGGATTTTTTTAGCTATTACATAAAACAATCTGAATATCTGTTTGTGAACGATAAAGTATCTTGAACTTGTTTTTCTCCGGAATTAACAATAGATCTTTTCAATTTAAGAGCTATCTCTTTCTATCGCTTCAAATAGTAAGTAAAATGGCGCCAACAACTGCCAGTTCCAGTTAGTTGTTAAAGAAAATGTCAAAAATATTGCAGTCACTAAAATACCTGTATTCTCGGTGAAAATTTATATTTACACATATTAGCTTCAATAAAAGCTTTTCTAACTTCTTTGGAGAAGTTTTTTAAAATTGTCAAAGATTTATCTCACATTTTACGTTTAAATTTGGGAAAAAAAACGCCATGGATCTCAGCAGCAAGGAAGCACGTAACCATGGCTTCTCCTATTTGTTCTTACTATGCGCATATCTTCTATCTCTTTAAATTGAAAAATTCTAATAAGAAATTTAAAAAATTTGGGTAAACTATTATTCACGAAAGATGACTATTCAAGATCATTTGTGAGCCGTCTGATATATTACTTATAGATAACTTCATTGCGTTTCGTATGCATAGGCGTGCAACATTAAATATTTATGGACACATTTTAACTGAAAAAATAAGAGTAATTTATTTGAAAATTATGTTTCTTTCTAAATAATGCCTTTCTGAAAGATTTATGTTCTTCACTTATGTTTTTGCAAAATACTAAAACATAGACTTAACTTATAAACCAAGGAATAATAATTTGATTTAAACGGTAACGCCACTGTGTAAATATTAGCACAGAGGGCAGTGTAGTACATAATTAGGTATCTGCAATTCTACGACATATGTCATTATTATTTATAGGGCGCGAGCAGACACGTGACTCGAGCGTCCTTGACGTGCATGAAATCAGCTGATTTGTGTGCGCGTGTCATTTTGACAACAACAATGTCAATTTGCAAAGACCAATGTTTTGAACTTATTTTGATTTTAGACTGCTAAAATATTATTGTACAATTTTCAGGCAGTAAAACACATGAAATTAAAAATAATAACTTCTCAACAATTCAAAATTTAAATAAGTCAAACCATTGGTCTTGTCAAAGTGACATTGTTTTTGTCACAATGACAAGCGCACACAAATCAGCCGATTCCAAGCACTTCAAGGTGTTAGAAAGTAATGTCACTATTTACGTACATCTCTCACACCACATAAATTAAATAGACATAGGTCAAATAATCTTTCTCTTTCTAATACAAAATGTTGCTAAGCTACTGCTATAAAGCGATGTGCATTCTTTCTTCGAACAAATCTTTCGTTAATATTGGCGAAAAAACTGAACTATAGATGGCAGGCCGGACGGTAGCAAGATGGCGGAGGAATAAGGAGAGTTCCCTCATTCCTTATTCCTTATTGCTGGCAATATGCATTTCAAAGTGTAAAGTATTTGATATGGAGAAAATTAACATAAAGTTAAGTGATATTTTTGAATACATTGCTTCTGCACGTCCTATAAGTGAAGGCGAAGCAGTTTTTAAGGCTGGACATGTATTGCTATGAGGAATAAAAGATTATGGACCAGGTACAATACTGGGATCTTGTTTAAAAACCAGTCATTTGAGTGGAGATACTCATATGATTGAAATTTTATTAAATGAGAATATAAATTACTGGAAAGCAAATTTAGTTGTAAAGCAGAATTGAGAGGTAAATGCAAACATATTGTTGCAATTTTGTTGCATATAAACAGGATAGTAAAAATCAAAACTATATTTATTGTTTTACAACAAATATTATCATTATTGTTGAAAATCAAGTATACACACTCCTTTCACTCAGCACAAGTAGCCTACTTTATATAAATATGTTTTGTATCTTATCGTTACTGTAGCAACCAAAAATATCAATTTTGTACTGTCCTGTCATATTATTTTGAATAAAAATAATTTCATTAGAACAAAACGTATTTTGTTCATCAGGTTATGGGCCCAGACACGGTTCCACTGTGCTTGACAAATAATTTTTTCATTAGATTTAAAAGTAGGTGTACAGATCACATCCAGCAGAGATGACTGATTCTGAAGGTAGTTCTACAAGACTAGTTCCACTTCTTTCTGGTAAGAACTATGCAGTCTGGAAAGAAAAGATGCAAGCGTTGCTAATTGAGAAGGACTTGTGGAATGTGATTTCAAATCCAAAGCCGGAAAAGGACGTAAATGATGTATGGAAGAGATCCAATGAGCGTGCACGGGCTGCACTGACTCTACATGTCACTGATGCTCAGTTGACACATTTTGCTGGTCGTGAGTCAGCGCACGATGTCTGGGAACATCTCAAGCAATTATATCAAAGGTCAACTTATGGCAGTCGCGTTTACCTACGTACGAAGTTAAGTCAAGTCAGATACAAGTCTGGCACAATGTCAGAACACATTACTCGAGTACTGGCACTAGTTAATCAGCTTCGATTAGCTAATGCCAAAGTCGATGATGAAGAGATTGTGGCATATTTGTTTGCTAGTCTTCCGGACTCATACTCTGGACTTGTCACAGCTCTAGAAGGGCGAGATGAGGCCGATTTGACGCTGGATTATGTAATAGGCAAACTCGAAGACCAGTACCGACGTCGCATGGAGACTGGACAACAGAGCACAAAGATAGACAGTGAAACAGCGTTGCAATCAACTTCCTGTCGTCAAGGACGAAGCGGACGTGGACATGGTCGAGGCCGTGGCCGAGTAGGAGGTTTCGGCAGCAAGCCGGCTGAGGACCGTACCTGCTACAGCTGTAATCGTCCAGGTCATCTGAGACGTGACTGCCCCGAATCGTCGCAGTATCAGTCTATAAATAACCGAAGCAATGTTCCTGCACATCAGACAGGACAGAGTAGAGATAGTCGCAGCGGTGGAGGAAGAGTGAAGTCGCAATTTGCTTTCCATGGTACAGCTATTGAAGTGAAAGAGCAACAGTCAGTCATGGTTGCTAACAGCAACGGCGAAAAATGGTGCATTGACTCTGGAGCGTCATCACACATGCTAGATGACAAGAAACGTTTCCAGAACCTATCGCAGTACAAGACTAACATCACTTTAGCTGATAAAACATCGAAGTTGATGTCAACTGGTATAGGTGAGGTACAGTTATCTTGTAAACTTTCAGAAGGGGAAACGTCATCAGTCAAACTGCTAGATGTACTGTACATGCCGAACCTCAGCACTAATCTACTATCTGTCAGGCGTATGACACGTGCTGGCATGCGTGTGATTTTCGAAGGTGATCGGTGTATGATCACCACTGCTGATGGTCAGCTGGTCGCTGAGGCGTTCAGCGAGCACGATGATGACCTATACTGGTTACGTGGTGGTGGACCAGTGAAATCATCGGAAGACAAGGTAGGAGAAACTGCATTCGTTGTAGGTGCTGCCACTCTTTACCAGTGGCACCGACGATTTGGACACCGCGACCTTGCCGCTATCAAAAGACTCATATCAGAAAAACTGGTTACTGGTATGACGGTGAAGTTGGAACCAGATTGTAATAGAGATTGCGACTCTTGCGCACGAGGAAAACTTACTGCTACACCGTTTCCGAAGAACAGCAAAACGAGAGCTTCCATGCCGGGCATGCTTATCCATTGTGATCTTTGTGGCCCGATGCAGCACACGACCCCATCTGGCAACCGATACGTACTGACTTTCACGGATGATTATTCCCGTTTCACTGTTGTAGCACTCATCCATGGAAAAGACGAAGTACCTAGAGTAGTAAAGGATTTTATTGAAGCCGTCAAAACGAAATTCAACCGAACGCCAGCAACCTTTCGTTCAGATAATGGCAAAGAGTTTGTTAATAGGGAACTTATAAATTATTTTAAATCGCAGGGAATCGAGCATCAGACCACCGTGCCCTACACGCCGCAGCAAAATGGAGTTGCTGAACGAAAGAACAGAACTCTTGTCGAGATGGGACGGTGTATGCTTCTTGATGCTGATTTGGGTTTGCAATTTTGGGGAGAAGCGATCTCAACGGCCGCGTATCTCATTAATCGTCTGCCGAGTCGTTCCGTGGAAACGACGCCATACGAGAAATGGTACGGAAGAAAACCAGATATGAGTCATCTGCGTATCTTTGGCAGCAAGGTTTATAGACTCATTCCACACGAACAACGAAAGAAGTGGGATGACTGCGCCGTGGTAGGTATCCTGGTGGGATACAGCAGTACTACAAAGGGCTACAGGATTCTTGATCCGAAAACTAACAAAGTAACTGTCAGCCGATCTGTGAGAATCGTGGAAAGTGAACCAGGCCATGTTCCTCTCCAACACAACCAGAAGATGCAACAGCCAGAAGGGGATGTCATTGACTATGATTGGTATTATGAGTCCTCGGAAGATGTAGAGGTTGAAAATGAGCTTATCCCACCAGCGCCTGAAGACAACATAATCGAGTCAGAACAACACGATCTAACGGGTGAGTCAAATAATTTTGACGATGTAAATGATTTGAGTCAGCAGACGCCACCACCTCAGTCAGAGCCTACAAGAGACGAGTCACGCGTCTCTTCTACGAGATCTCGATGGTCGACACGTTCTACTGCCGGGAAAGCTCCCGAGCGATATAATGATGTTTTCAAGGCCGAGACTGAGCGAAACAAAGAACCAGTTACTTGGAGTGACGTCATGAAACTGCCAGAACGGGAGAGAAAGTTGTGGGTGGTTGCCGCTGAAGAAGAAATGAAATCCCTCCGTGAGTACCATGTTTGGGATATTGTAGATTTGCCCCCTGGTTTTAAGACTATAACTGCGAAGTGGGTTTTTAAAGCAAAGTTGGATGGTCAAGGGCATATCCACACTTATAAGGCCAGATTGGTGGCTCGTGGTTTCTCCCAGCGTTATGGTATTGACTACGACGAGACGTTTGCGCCTGTCGTACGCCACGAGACTGTTCGGACGCTGCTGGCCGTTGCTGCACTCCGAAACTTACATGTTCGTCATTTAGATGTCAAATGCGCTTACTTGAATGGTGAACTTGACGAAGAATTGTATTTAGAGCAACCTGATGGTTTCGTCATCCCTGGACAAGAAAACAAGGTACTACGATTACGACGTAGCCTATACGGGCTTAAACAATCTGCTCGAGCATGGAATAAGAAGGCAACTGAAGTATTACGTACTTTGGGATTCAAGCACAACAAAGCAGATCCGTGTTTGTTTACACGTATTGAGGATGACGGAAATGCAACGTACGTGCTGATCTACGTCGACGACTTACTGGTGGCAGCGACCAGTGAGCAACTTACTGAAAGCGTTGGTGTTCAGTTGGACTCTTACTTTACCACAAAAGATTTAGGTGCAGTTGCTCATTATTTGGGCATCAACGTGGAACGTGAAAGTGATGGTTCTTTCCAGATCCATCAAAGGCCGAAAGTCATTCAGATGCTGAAAGAATATGGCATGGCTGATTGTCGTCCAGCACCAACGCCAATGGAAACTGGATTTCCTGCAATGAATGCCGAAGAGAGTCCGCAACTACCAAACAATAAAAAATACAGGCAAGCTATCGGATCGTTGCTGTATTTAGCCACTGTTTCGCGTCCTGATATTGCACTTGCAGTTGGTTACTTATGTCGAAAAGTCTCAACTCCTACAGAAAAAGACTGGAATTCAGTCAAACGCGTTTTACGCTACCTATCCGGTACAAAAGATCATAAGTTACGATTTTCCTCTACTGCGAAATCAGAGCTAGCCTGTTATTGTGATGCAGATTGGGCAGGCGACAAAGTAGACAGAAAATCCACCAGTGGTTATTTGTTTCAGCTTGGTACATCGACGATTGCCTGGTGCAGTCAGAAACAAAAGACTGTTGCAATGTCGTCTACAGAAGCCGAATATCTAGCGGCTTCGTTAGCGGCTAGAGAGTTGCTGTGGTTGCGACAGCTACTTACTGACATGGGTGGTGCCCCGAGTGGTCCAACTACTATTTATGAGGACAACCAAGGGTGTATCAAGATGGTAGAAACCAACCGATCGAGTAGCCGAACAAAACACATTGATGTATCGCACCACATCTTGCGCGATCTACAAGAAAAGAAGATCATCAACATGATCTACTGTCCTACTGAGCAGATGACAGCTGATCTGCTTACGAAACCGCTCACACGAGAGCGACACTGCCACTTCAAAGTGAAGCTCGGACTTCAAACCGAACACCGAGATGTGCATGCTTCGTGAAAGCAGCGAGAAGGGGTGTTGAAAATCAAGTATACACACTCCTTTCACTCAGCACAAGTAGCCTACTTTATATAAATATGTTTTGTATCTTATCGTTACTGTAGCAACCAAAAATATCAATTTTGTACTGTCCTGTCATATTATTTTGAATAAAAATAATTTCATTAGAACAAAACGTATTTTGTTCATCAATTATTATTATTATGCTATTAATTTATTTGTTTATGGGTTTGTGTATTACAGAGTAGTATCAATAGAAAATTAAACTGTACAGATTTGGAACAAAGTAAGGGGAAAACTTATTAAAAAGGATGATAAACATTATAGTTTGGCTATTATTATAAATTTACACTTTTTAACTTAAAATTGCTCCATTGTGGCACTGAGCAGTATCTACGGCAGTAACTGATCATTATTTAAACCTGAAAATGTAATATACACTATATATCTAACTTTCTTTTACAACAAATATAAATTAAACCTGTTTAAAATTACATACGTTTCAATGTATGCGATCAACCGTTCCTTATTCCTCTAGTTCACAAATCTGCCGCCAGACGTCACCCACTTTGAATTTTTCGCCAATAGTATATTTTTTTATACAGAATAATAAAATGGAAGAAAAAATTGGTCATATAGCCCATTATTACATGAAATTAACGTTTTATTTTTAATTTTCGGCTTTAGATTTAACCAAGTGATATTATGTATTATGATTTAATTACTAATTCATTTGTGATTAAATTTTACAAGCGATAGCATCGTGTAAATTCTGAGTTAATGTTTAGTTTTGAAACTTATTTCAAATAAGTGGTGCACTCTTCTCACCAGGTTTTAGGGCATTGAAATAACGAAATGTGCGCTTAAAATGAAGATCGACACACGAAATCTCAGGTATAAAGCTATAATAATATAGAAAATATAAAATATACCTATCTTTAAGTCTGCACACTGCCTTATCAGTAATCTGCTCCAGTCCAAATTGCGTGCAATTAGCTTCTTTTAATTCTACTCTTCGTCCACTTTTCAAGGGATACAGATGCAAATCTGATACTTTTCCTACGGCCTTCCATTCTGTTGGTACCCTCTGTTTGTTTCTTCTCCACCACCACAACAATGCTAACGCTGTACTAACAGTAATCACAGAGCAAGTAGTGATTATTTGACTGGTCTCCATCACTGGTTTGTTGAAAGAACGAATTAAAACTGAAACTGAGTTTATCGCATGTGTATCGTCGTGACTGTTATCTGCGTATGTTTAAACAAGCTAGACTAGTAATTTGACCTTGTAGAGTTTTTATTAAATGATTTAGGCACAACGATGAATTATAATGGTTTTAAGGTTATGTTATGTGAATCATTTAATTTTAAGTACAATATGAATTTTGTTAATATTCTTTAATTATTACAAATTTGAAAAATATGCACGATATGTAGCGTAATTTCTGTGTAACTCATTTTAACTACATACATTGTAAACAACTAGAGTGATTTCTAGCGTCTACCCCGCGGCCACTTCTGACGTAACCTGTTGTGAACAAGCCTCACACAGTGCATTACCATGACCTAACAGATATATCAATACTGTAACGAATAAATGACAAAAAATACATTAAAATAATTTGATAATTTGGATGACACTAACCATACTATGCTCTATTCCATTTAAGCCATTCAGCAGATGGCGCTGTTAACAGCGCCAATTTCAAGTAGCCGAAATTACATTGGGTAAACTCATCTCTTGTCTCCAATTTCAGCCAATCAGAGAGTTCAAGACTATGCCCTATTCTTTATAATACTGAATGGCTTAAATGGAATAAGGTATAGATACTAACCCCCAAAGAAATTTGCAGGTAGCAGATAATATACAAATGTATTTATTCCTTATAGGGCACGAGCAGACACGTGACTCGAGCGACCTTGACTTGCTTGTGAATTTTGAATTGCTAAAATATTAATATTTTACAATTTTTAGGCAGTAAAACACATGTAATTAAAAATAATAACATTTCAGTAGTTAAAATTCAAAATGAGTCAAAACATTGGTCTTGTCAACATGACATTGTACTTGTCAAAATGACATGCGCACATAAATCAGCTGATTCTAAGCACGTGACTCGAGTAACCTTGAAATGCTTTTAATCATCTGATTTGTGTGCGCGTGTCATTTTGACAAGAACAATGTCTCTTTGACAAGTCCAATGTTTTGATTTATTTTAATTCTGAACTGTTAACAAGTTAATTTCATGTGTTTTACTGTATGAAAATTGTAAAATAACATTTTAGTAGTTCAAAATTAGAATAAGTCAAAATATTAGGCTTGTCAAAGTGACATTGTTCTTGTCAAAATGACATTGTTCTTGTCAAAATGACATTGTTCTTGTCAAAATGACATTGTTCTTGTCAAAATGACATTGTTCTTGTCAAAATGACACGCGCACACAAATCAGCTGATTAAAAACATTTCAAGGTCGCTCGAGCCACGTTGCTGCTCGCGCCCTATAGAGTACATGCACGTCACGTTGACAACCATGTCAAAATCAGCTGAGTGGACGTAAACATAAGCTACTATGTGATTGACATGTGACATGTTTTTGACTTTTTGATAATTGAAGTAATTTTTTATATTATATTGAGTTTATTTTAGGTACTGTATGATTTTAATTTAGTAGATTTGATATTGAATGCACAAAAATTGCTTTTATAACGAAACGTCAGAATAAAATCACACGTCAGATACAGACCCAGCAGACCCACCTTGATGCCCAAAATTGAAATTATTACTTACTAGCAGATGTTTACTTCCACTCACGTGTGATTTTATTCTGACGTTTCGTTATAAAAGCAATTTTTATGTGACTAATGGCTGGTTTATGATGGATTAAATTTATAAATTTAGATTTGAAATTTACGATTACCTTGCTGGTTTATAGTGAATTTAAAGATATAAATATCAAATCTACTAAATTAAAATCATATAGTACCTAAAATAAACTCAATATAATATAATAAATTACTTCAAATATTAAAAAGTCAAAACTTGTCACATAGCAGCATATGTTTACCTCCACTTAGCTGATTTTGACATGGTTGTCAACGTGACATGCACGTACTCTCTCTATATAGAGCGCGAGAAGACACGTGACTCAAGCGACCTTAAAGTGCTTGGAATCAGTTGATATGTGTGCACGTGTCACTTTGACAAGAACAATGTCAATTTGACAAGTCCACTGTTTTGATTTTGAACTGCTAAATTGTTAATATTTTACAAATTTCAGGCAGTAAAACACAAAAACTTAAAAAAAGTAACATGTTAACGGTTCAAAATTAAAATAAGTCAAAATATTGTTCTTGTCAAAGTGACATTGTTCTTGTCAAAATGACACCCGCACACATATAAGCTGATTCTAAGCACATCAAGGCTGCTCTCGCCATATATGTTCAGAGTGCCGCTTCGAAATTATTATAAATAAATAGTATCTTGTACTAGCGTAACCTCGGCTTTGCCGAGTTTTCCCTAGGGCTCCGCCGATAGTGGTTTATGATGCCCACGCAACATGCCCACTCAAACTGCCCACGCAACATGCCCACCCAAATTGCCCACGCAACATGCCCACCCAAACTGCCCACGCAATATGCCCACCCAAACAGCCCACTGCCCACGCAACACAATATTTTGGGAACGTCACTGATCACAAAATTCATTATTAGAAATGGTTTCATAAGTTTATTTCAAACAGAAGTAGGGCATTCGATTCTTCAATTCCACTGCATAGTTCACCAACAAGCCTTGTGTGCTAAGAGTGGTTTAACATCTCTTGATAATCTAATGGCGGTACTCACAAAAATAGTCAACCTCATCTCGTTGCAGGCTTTAAACAAGCGAAAGTTCGATCCTTTGTTAGATGAAGTCAACTCGGTGTACATTGGCTTACTGATGTACAATAATGTACGCTGGGTGAGTCGCGGGAACGTACTTCAAAGATTTGTTGATTGCTTGGAAGAAATCAGACTGTTTCTGCAAAATGAGGGAAAAGTTGAAGAATACCCACAGTTGTTGGATGTTATGTGGCTTTCAAAATTGATGTTTTTTACAGACATATGCCAACATTTAAATAAGTTAAACATGAAGCTTCAGGGCATAAATAAAACAATTATCGTCATGATAGATCTCATTCGCGCTTTTGAGGCTAAACTGCAAGTTTTCAGGAAAGATATTATCACAAGAAAGTATTTTCCAAATCTGAAAAAATATATCAACGATTTAGAAATAAATGAGAAACCAGACGAAAACCAAGTTACTGAAGAATTTATTTCTGTGATTGATTCTTCAATCAAGGAATTTTCAGCGAGATTTTCTCAGTTCAAAGAATTATTGGAAATACTCAAGTTTATTATGTACCCTGATGTGACGTCATTTGATAAACTGAATTTGTCCCAATTCGATTGGTTGAAAATTGAAGAATTTGATATGCAGCTGATTGATTTCCAGTCTAGTTCAATATGGATTCAAAAATTTATTGAAACAAGAAAAGAGTTAGAATTAATTGAAACAGAAAGATTGACAAGTAATATAAGTGCTAATAACAAAATTTTGAAAACATGGAATGCGTTACCAGACACTTTTAATTGTTTGAAGAAGCTGGATCATGCTATTTTAACAATATTTTCATCAACCTATGCCTGCGAGTCATTATTTTCAGAGATGAATAACATTAAAGACTCGGTTGGAAACCGTTTGACAGATGACTCCAGTTCAGCATGCATTCTGCTAAAAGTAACATCTTATAACCCTAACATATGTTATTTGTCATCTAATTTGCAACAACAGAAACATTGCAAAATGTTCCTATTTTTTTGTAGTAAATAAAGAGTTTTGAGTTGATAGTATTTATTATTATTGTTTTCCCAATAATCACAAAGTCAAAATTATTTGATGGCACGTCTATGACCTCATTAAACATTTCTTTAGAAAAATGGCACGTTGATACGTAAAGGTTCGCCATCCCTGTCCTATGTGAATATATTTTTAGGGCCGGTATTTCCATCTCCGGATAAAGTTTTGAATAACTATCCGCCAGATAAAATATCGCATCGAAATAAAATCATAAATGAAGTAAATTATATTAAATGCCATTTTTTGATGCGATATTGTTCATTTATCCGACAGATAAGTTATCCAGCACTTTATCCGAAGATGGAAATACCGGCCCTTGATATCTCCTTTATAAGTCCGCGTGCCGCTTTGAAATTCATATAAATAAATACTAGGTATTATAACAAATTACTTAGTATACAGGGTGAGTCTGGGAAGACGCCCCCCCCCCCTTAACTTTTTTATTATAAGGAATAGAAAAAAATGGCTCATATAAAAGTTTTATTATTTTACATATACTATTTGATGGCAGATGTAGATATTTTTTTATAAAGTCAGGTTTACAAGATACAATTATCAACTTTTATTTTTCAAATGGCAACCTATAATTATTTTAATAAAATAGAAACTGCCATTTTTTCTCTTTTCAACGATGTATTATTTTTTATTAATGTATTTGAAAAATTTCGAGAAAAATGAGATCATTAGAAATAATTTTTAAACAAATATTATAGGTGGCTATGTGAAAATACCCAAAACGTAACAAGGTAAAACAATTAAATTAACGTCAAAAAAGTATACATTTGTTTGTTATTTAATTTAACTTATTTTGTAAACAAAAATTTTGAAATGTTTACGAAGAACGAATTAATTGATATGATTCCAATAATTGGTGAATCGACTGGAACCATAAGAGCAAAAAGAATTTGCCGGCAGCCGACATTAATTTAAAAAATTCATAAACATAGTGCGACCTATTATAATGTGTATACTTAGATATTTCCCATATAAGTCCGCGTGCCGCCTTGAAATTATTATATACAATTAGTACAAAATATATTACGGGGGGGAATGTTATTTTTACATAATATGAAAAAGTCACACAGCACACAGCCCTTGAAGAAATAAGAAATATAAAATAGATTTATATAAGATTTAATTTTATTATAAAATATTTTCACATTTTTAAGTACATTATAAGCCAAAAATTAAATAAGACAATAAATACATTTTAGATAATATAAAATTTCACAATAAAATTAATAGTAAAATATATTTGGATCTATTACTTGCCTTAACTTTATTTATTACATAGCAGTGGGTATTGTCAGTCATATTATTGTGTGAAATAAAGGTTTCAGAAATTGCAGGCATCACAGAAGACATGTGCTTTTATTGGAATAGTTATTGTTAAAATTTCCTATTCTACCTTAAAATATTATTATAAATTATTTTTAATCAGTTCATCTAAATCTCCTAGGCTGGAAATGTAGTAATCAGGTTTCTGACTGTCTTCAGCCTTTTTAGCATCTTCCAAGTTATTGACTCCAGTGAGAACCAATAATTTTTGATAACCACCATATGATGCAAATGACATATCTTGATATAATCTAAAACAATTTACATCTTAATTAAATCATAGATGTATATTTTTCTTCATATAGTTCAATTCAACTAAGAACATTCATTCCATTTAATTTTTAAGTAAAGACAAAATTTTGTAAATAACAGTTTATTTACAGTTTTTATATCCTAATGAGGTATATGACCAAATTTTTATTTTTACATAATATGATACTAGACAAAAAATAAAATACCCGTATTTTTTTACATCGATTAATTATTCGTACTTTACGAGAAAATAATTATTTAAAATTTGGGGAAGGGATTTGTGACGTATCAATGGTAGAAGCTTTAAAAAAGACGGTTAGACTGGGAGGGAAAGAGATAGTTATAGCCAGATGTGATCATGCCCCACCCTGCCACACCTACCACAACATAAACGCGGCGCTGATAGGCTGATTTATAACTGTCTCTTTCCTTCCCGCAGTCTATCTGTTTTTGTCCACGATAACATACTTACGGCATATATCCCTTCTCCAAAACATTAAATTGTTAATAACAAGATTATTACAAATTAATGTTTCGTTTTTATTATTATAATAAAAAGCTATAGTGGTTTGTTTTTATATTTTATGACATATATATTGAAATTCGAATATGGTCACATACACCATTGCAAGCGAAAACAATAATCAGTTGTACCATATCTGCATATTCAGCAGCACTATTTCTACTACTCATGAGGTTATAGGTTATAAGATGCGACAATGCCAACGTAACTAAAATATTAAATTTGGCTTAAATTGACAATATTGCATCGAAATAAAATGCCAAATGAATTATAATATATTGCTGTCAAAATATCGATATGCATTTTTTGTTTAAACCTACAGACTTTGTTGCACTTTTTACAAATCGTCTTGTCGGGTATCTACGTATGTATTTGAAATCGGAAATATGTACAATGTTTTCTTTATACAGGCTGAATCTCAATTGCTTGGTCAAACTTTAAGAGCATATAGTACAGATCAAAATGAGTAAAACAAATCTGATGTTGCCAGCACATTACCTTCCGTCAGTTCTATGTAGTTTATACAAATTCCATACAGACAGTTTCTTGCGTAAGATTCTATATTTCCAGTACATTACATTACCTCAGTTCTATGTATTTTGTACAAATTACATACAAAAAGTTTCTTAGAATTGATTCTATATTTGCAGGTAAATTATAACATAAACATACTCTCAATTGCACTTGACATTGACATCTGTTTATCAGAATTTTTTAATTATATTACCTGTTTCCAGTGTTATCGCATAGCTGGCTGCTTTATGAAATTTAATTTATAATTTTTTAACTCAATATCCATTGAATATGAAGTATAAAATGTAATCAAATCGTATAGAGAATAAAATATTCTTTAATATTTATAGTAACATTAAATGTGAAAAAATGATATTTAACAGGGTTTTTTCAAGAAAAACTGTTTAAATCTTCAAATGAGGGCACTTCCGGTCGACCAATTATAATCAAAATCTAATCAGCTCTTCATATGGATGTAACGAAGAGAAATACGAAAAAAAAAATTTTTAGAATTGTAGTGTTGGAGTTATCAACGGAGAAAAAATCGTCATGCACGCACGCACATACATACACTCATACAAATGGAGAGAGAGAGAGAGGGAGAGAGAGAGAGAGAGAGACATCATTGCAAAAATAGTAAAATCGTATTGGGAACTCTAAAACGTGATTATTCATTAAAAAATCACCATCGAATTTTTTGACCAAAAACAATACCTTCCTTATCTAAAGATATGACGGAAGGTAAAAACTATAATCAACATAGGTCCGATCTTCAATAGTTTCCGAGATTTAAAGCAGTGAAAAATTAGTTTTTACGGGGTTTACCTCTGATATGTTGAAAACTATAAGAGTTACGACTTCGATTAAATGAGAAATTTTGTTTACCTTTGAGAGGTCATCTTAGATGCGCTTTTGTTTTTCAAAAAAAAAAAAAAACAAATAATTGTACGACAAATTTTGTGGCTACCTTGGCCAGTATTTAATTTTCAAGTAACTTCGTAAGTATATAGAAAATGTTGTAATATGTTTTGACCGACTGTTACTTAGCTACTTAAAAAATTTATTTACTGACAGACAAAATTTTGTTGGATCATTTTTGTCAGTTTTATTCGCTTCTAATACTAAATCATCTCTTTCTCGGAAGTAGTTGAACATGAGACCTATGTTGATTAAGCTTTTTTACTCATTTCGGTCAGGGCTATATGCCCTTAAAGTATATAAAGACATTTACAAAACTTGTTTTACGAAAAAACGTAAAAATAAAATTAGCAATTTGCAGCATATTTCAGTTTACCATGGAACTTAGTGATGTTTTGTTCCTTATTACCTAATAATCAATCAAAAAGTAAGTGGAAAATTGTATTTAGCATTAAAAAAAATGTGATAGTTTATAGTCTCATATTGTGTAGTTTTTAATTCTGAACTAAACTATTATTCACGAAAGATGACTATTCAAGGTCATTTGTGAGCCGTCTAATATATTACTTGCAGATAACTTCATTGCATTTCGTATGCATAGGCGTGCAACTTGAAATATTTATGGACACATTTTAACAGAAAAAATAAGAGTAATTATGTTTCTTTCTAAATAATGCCTTTCTGAAAGATTTATGTTTTTCACTCATGTTTTTGCAAAATACAAAAACATAAACTTAACTTATAAACCAAGGAATAATAATTTGATTTAAACGTCAACGCCACTGGGAAAATATTAGCACAGAGGGCAATGTAGTCGATAATTAGGTATCTGTAATTCTAGGACATACGTCATTATTATTTATACAGTGTTAGAATTAATGCTTCTATTTACGTATATCTGTCACACCACATGCATCAAATAGGCATAGGTCAAATAATCTTTCTCTTTCTAATACACAATGTTGGTAAGCTACTGCTGTAAAGTGATGTGTATTCTTTCTTTGAAAGAATGACCTTGAATGTTCGTGAATAATAGTGTAGATTTGTATTTACAACTTTCCCCCAAAAATTAATAGGTAAGTAAATTCAGCAAAAGTAAAAAAAAACATATTCACCTCTTATGTATGTACATTTTACATTGAAACCATGTGAACAATGAGTGAAAAAAATACATACATATTTCATAGAATCACTTTCGATATATTAAATGTTAATTCGTTTTTGACATATGAAGTTCATTATGAGTGACGTCATCACAATGTAATACTAGCTGTATTCTTTTTGACTCAATTGAAACTCAGCTCAGTACATAACTGAGCTGAGATGAAATGAGTTGTGATGTGTGCAAAAAGAACAAGTTTAATTCCATTTTATCACTCCCTTCTTTACCTACTTGCTATAACAGCTGTCAAAATTATTGACTTATTTTCTGATCTATGATACTGTTTATAAACGAAAAATGGATAATGTTGAAAATATATGACTGTAAGTATATCTGTATATGTGAATATACAATTCGTCGTATTATATAACCTTAAAATGAAAACTATACTCTATCCGTTTTAACTATAGACTAGATGGCGTTTCGAGTGTAGCCGTTTTACATGTATTAAATAAAGAATTCAAATTTTGGCGCCATACCTGGATTTAAAAAAAATTCTTTCTAATTGACATTTTTCAGTAATTTTGTTTTGTACGTACACCTGCTAATCTATTTTGGGTTTTTTTTTGCATATACCTACTTACTTATAATCTCCGTACCTTTCTGTACATTTCGGCGAAAGGGGCATTCATAAATAAAAACCACATTATTCAAATAAATTTTAAAGAAAACAACGCAAAATAAAAATATAATTCACCTTTGAAATATAAATAATTACACTCTAAAATATATACATTATATGTATATACTATATT